>CM018693.1:15880843-16093343 GCA_009363875.1 Mikania micrantha
CAAATAATTCTTTTTAGTAATTTTTTATAGGTAAAATGTCTTCTTAATCATTAAGACGTTTGCTGACTGATTTAAATGTGTCGTTAAGAGACGGCTCATAAAGACATTAACGGAACTTGAAAAGAACTACTATGGGCCGAAAGCCGCTAACTCAATTTTTTTCTCTATCGTTATGTTTGTTATGGATATATATCGTGTCGGGTCAAACATTCAAAACTTTAAATATCTAATTTTTATTTGCATTCAAAAAAAAATATGTTTTTAAGTTTCAACAAGCAAAACATATAATGTTAAGATGAAACAGTGAATATTCAAAAAAAAGAATTACAACTTAGACCGATGATGAAAGCAATTAGGCAAGAATGCAAGTCTCCATGTCTCCAATTCATGTCTTCTTTTTCTTTATTTTTTAATTAGAGATGTTATATATTGTAGGAGTGGTTCAAATAAAAAGGATATTTTGCGTAAAAATAATAAAAACAATTTAAAAACAACATTTGACAACATAACGAAATTCGATTGAACTAATTCCGGAGGCATTGAAACCGTTTCGTCGAACTCTAAGACTTACCATTTAGGGTTTAGAAATTAGGTTTTATAATTTAGCTTAGCGTTTGGCTTTAAAGTATAGCTTTAGGGTTTAGATTAGTTTTTTTATGTTTAACTTTCGAATTTAGGGTTCTTTTTAGAGTTTATGGTTTAGTTTTAAGGTTTAGTATTTAGCTTTAAGGTTTAAGATTACGGTTTAGCTTTTAACATTAGGTTTTAGGTTTAACTTTAGAGTTTAGCTTTAGCTATAACTTTAAAGTTTAGATTTAATGTTTAGCTTTAGGGTTTAAGATTTAGCTTTAGAGTTTAGGGTTAGGGTTTAAGTTTCAACGAGACAATTCTAACGCATCCAAAATGAGTTCAATCGAAGTTTGTTAGATTTGTTAAATGCTATTTTTAAATTGTTCTTATTTGTTCTTAGGAAAAATCTTGTTATTCGTGGATCGTACCCCTATATATTACCCTTACAACTTAAACATTTTATAAATTAAGATTTATCATTCCATTGGCATACTTATTTGAATTTTCTAAATAAGTTTAACCATAAACGGTTAAACGTGTTGCCAACTCTAGTATTGTTTTTTAAAAGCTAAGTGAGCCCAAGGAGTTTTAAGAACAAAAAGGGAGAAGGCTATATTCAACACCTATAAATTTTTTCGACAATTAAATCAAAGATTGTGAACGAAAAAACAACATAGGTAGGAGCACCCCTAATATCTACTTCATTCATCAAGTTAATAAAGTTGTTAAAACGATATATTGGTAAAAAAAAGGTTTGTCTTTTTTTTTTTCCCTCCTGTAGATTGAATTATTTGGATCCATGTGGTCATGTACACTCCAGCCTTCAACACTATATTCACCTAACCTTTTACCTTTCTCTTCTATAATTTAAACAGCTTTTGTGCAACAGAAAATAGTTTTAAAATCACATTATACTATATAATTAAAATAGTGTGTATATTATTTAAATAGTAACTATTATATATGCAGTGAAAAAACGTGATTCTTTATAGGTTTTCGTAGTGTTCAAAAAAGGTCATGGTAATATATTTGTTCTCATAGACAATCCGTGCTTGCTTAAAGATTTTCATTTTTCTAATTCAACCAATTGGTTGATGGATAGAAGGATTTTGTGATTAATTTTTTATATTATTTTCGTAACGTATTTGTATGGATTTTGTAATATTTTATGTTTTTATGAGAAACTTGTGTAGAGTTCGTGATTAGAGATTTGATTTTGTTATGTAATTTATGCTTATGCAAATAATATATAATATCCGTTTTTATGAGTGTACTGTAAAAAACCGCCGCATCTCGCGGCGGGAACAACCCTAGTTAATATTTACTTTTAGATTATTATTTTACAATATTCTGGATTTCAGATTTAATTTTACACCATGTATATCATATTGCAATCTACTTATTTTTATTTGCGTGTATGTATGAATTCTAGTCGGTTTACATATTAACATAAATTTTATATTCATGTTCCAAAGTTCATTTTAGCCACAAATAAATTGGGTTAAATATAATATATTTTATTTGACTCACTCCATCGTCACTGCATATGAGTCTAATATTTCAAGATTTCTTTTATTATACTTTCAAATGATTTTTACTTTATCATTTTTACATATTTTGCTATTCATATAAGGGTTAGGTTATTGGTATAATGATTTACTAGTAACACTACATCTTTGTATTTTTTTATTGTAAAATAATATTTAAAAATTTTGTACCGTTAAAAGTAACGTGTATGTAATGTGATAAATTTGACCTAATTATGTGGGCGATATATGCATATTAACATAAGGGTCCTTGCATTCATACACAACCCCATCATCATACACTATGATCACGTCAAATCAATCACATAATACACATATAACATTTATTCATATATATTTTAAAAATATTTTTTAACATTAAAAAATAAAAAATAATATTATTAATATACTAGTTTACCAATAACTCAATTTTAAGAGAATGTTATGACTCTCAATTTTAAGAGAATCTTATGACTCAGAGTCATGATACGGAGGCTGTAACACGGCGGATAATTTTTTGGAGAAAATTTTGTAAATCAAAGTGCTTCTAGTGTGGTGATATTGCGATTTAGGGGAGAAACTGTACCTTATTAAGGCTATAGGTTCGAACCTAAGCTGAGAATAAGGTTTACGAATTTATCCGGTTCCCGTTTATCTGGTGAATGAAGGGTGACAACTGAGTCTGTCCTTGTATGTGTGATATTTAGGCTTAAATTAGTGGTTAAAAAAATATTTTGACAAATCTATCTTGTTTTTGTTTGTTTTTTATTTTTATTTTTTTAAATAAAAGGCTCCGGGTCGTAAAACCCTAGTCGAGTCTAGAAACAAAATGCCCGTATTTTCCAAATTCCAGACAGCCAGATAAACCGTTCTTATCTTGCATCAAATCTACATCAATGGCGAGGATAGCATGCCATCATATCGTTGCACTTCCATTGAAGTCTTCCTTCATAACGAGAACTACTTCTATTTTCTGGCCGGAAACCTCTCTTTCCGTCGCTTTCCGGCGGCGTTTCTCTTCCAAGATAAGCATGAGCTTGAAAGCTGGAATCGTCGGTCTGCCTAATGTCGGAAAGTCCACTTTATTCAACGCCGTTGTAAGTTTCTGACACATCGATTTATATCAACTCCTACATCTAATTTGAATTTGGAACTCTGTAACACTTGTTTATGTACGTATGTTGTTGTAATCGTATCACGTCACTGCAATTCTCTTCAATTGATAGAAAGGAAATAAGTCTGATCCTCATAAACAGTGCATCTGATTATAAAACAATGTATATTTTAGGAACACAAATATTTGTTATATGTTTGCATGATGAGGTATCCCGTGGTATCTGCCTGTGTACTATTGTAATGTTAAATGTTACATGAATCTCTGTTATTTGACTAATTTAATCTGATAACGGCAGTATCCTTTTTCAGTTTGTGAGAGATTTTGAGAATTACATCATATTTTGTGAGGAACTCTGTTGTATGTGTGATTGGTGTTAAAGTCTTGATAAAAAAAATAAAGAGTTTGATTTATTTTGTTTACCATCTTAAACTAGCAATGGTAAATAGGCATCTAATCAACAAGGAGAGTGCTGTCATTTGTCAGCACTTGATTAGTGATTGATTGGATGGTTAAATTTACTTGCGGTGAACATAAGCAATGAAGAATAAGTGAGATTATGTATAGGTGAAGGTGTAATCACTATATGGTTCGGGTATGAATGTATGATCATTCAAATACAAAAACTCAATTTGTAATAACAATCTATAGTCAACTATACAGACATAGCATATCTCAATTCTCAATTATGGATTAAGTCATTAAACTTAGGGACGATCCATGCAAACCTACACCGATTGTCCTTTTTCCTTAACGACATTAACTAGGATGGAAGTGATATAATTTTACAGTCCCCTGCTCTCCTATGGTCCGTCTTCTAGTTAAGACCAGAGTTGAACACATAAAACAAATTTAACACATTCCTAAGCAAACGAGCAAAATCATTCTAATGTCTAAATGCGTGTCTGCAGCTTAGCATAGCAGGTGAACTCAGTCTCTGATTCTTCTAGCATGAATGGGGAACAAAATATTATTTTCTTTCTTCTAAGCATTGTGGACAGAAAGGTCATCTACCATTCAAATTTAGAGGAGCCAGATCAACGATGTGAGAAATGTTGAAAAACAAGACATCATTAAACGGTTCAACATCTAGCGCAAGAATGTGACATTTGTAAGATAGTATTATCAGAGAATTTATGAATCACTCAAAAAACTTTCTGGTACTTCATACGAACTAAGAAACTTGCCATAAATGGCTTACAAGGAAAATGAAATTAACCGACCACTACTACTGGAAACTAGAACGTGACCCATAACCCATAATAGTAGGACCACCCTACTGACTCATTCAAAAGCAAATAACATACGTATGCATGAAACAAATACTAAGCAACCACGTTGGACCTAAGTCCAATTATTTAACGCATGACACAAATCTACTTCAAATCCTTACATTAAACTGAAAAAGGGTTCACCCTTCAGTTTAACCATCCAAGTCTTTTACTCCAAGCTCCATCCTCATTCTTTCAAAAACATCTAACTTGACAGGTTTAGTCATTACATCTGCAACTTGATCTTCTGTGGGACAAAACAATAGCTGGACCTTACCTTCATTCACCAAGTTCCTCAAATAATGAAACCGAACATCAATATGTTTGGTTCTTCTGTGGAGGACATGATTCTTTGACAACTTGATAGTAGAACTATTATCACAAAAAATGTCAATAGTTCCAACGCTTTCATCACTTATTTCTTCTAGCAATCCTTTGAGCCAAACACTATGACAAGCACATGCAGTAGCAGCTACGTACTCCGCCTCGGTCGACGAAAGAGTAACAATGACTTGTTTCTTGGAGCTCCAACATATCGCAACATTACTTAGGATGCATGCATAGCCTGAAGTACACTTTCGATCTTCAACATCACGTGCAAAATCTCTATCTGTATAACTTTTGGCTTTGCTGTTGCGCATTGAACATACAATAATCCAAACCCACAAGTTCCGTTGACATACCTTAGAATCCTTTTTGCAAGAGCCATATGTTCTTCACGTGGGTCTTCCATAAACCTAGCAATAAAGCACACCGCGTACATGAGATTGGGTCTTGTAACTGTGAGGTACATGAGGCTTCCCACCAAGCTTTTATATTCTGTAGCATTCACCCGATTACCTACTCCAGCCTTGGTGACATTTGTTCTCGGAACTATTGGGTTTTTAACCCCGTTACAATCCCACATATGAAACCGTTCCAAAAGCTCCCTGGCATATTTCTTTTGGCACATAGTTATCTCCCCTTTTCTTTGGCTGACTTCCACACCCAAGAAGTATTTCATCATACCCAGATCTGTCATGTCAAATTCCTTCATCATGGAGTCTTTAAACTTATCACAAAGTACTTCATCATTACCTGTATAGATCAGGTCACCACCACTCCTGTTGCCAATTTCTTAACAAAAAGAGTGTGATCAAAGTGGCTTTTCTCAAATCCTTCCCTGATGAAGTACTGTTCAATACGATTAAACCAAGCATGAGGTGCTTGTTTTAACCCATAAAGGGCCCTGTGGAGTTTACATACTTTGGTTTCTTCGCCGGGTTTGATGAAGCCTTGAGGTTGTTGGATAAAAACTATCTCCTTTAATTCACCGTTCAGGAAGGCACATTTCACATCAAGTTGTTTTATCTTCCAACCTTTGTAAGCAGCTATAGAAACGATGCTTCGAACGGTATCCCATCTTGCCACCGGCGCATACACTTCGTTGTAATCTATGCCTTGTTTCTGCGAGTACCCCTTAACAACCAACCGTGCTTTGTACTTAGTCACCTCTCTTTTTTCATTCAACTTAGTTTTCAAGAGCCATTTAACTCCAATGGGTTTTACACCTGCTGGTTTTTCAACCAATTCCCATGTGGCATTTTTCTTTATGGAATCAATTTCTTGTTCCATTGCACGTCTCCACTTGGGTTCTTTTATGGCTTCTTCATAACTTGTGGGGTCCCCAAGAGAGCTGTACATTGCATAGTCAACCTCATCATCAGACAAACCTTCCCCACTAGAGTACTCTCTCATCCAAAAAGGTGCATGTGATATCCTTTTTGATGTGTCCCCTCTAGCTTCAACAGTACTTTCTTCTTCATTTTGATTAGTGGTCCCTGCATTGGTGAGTGTGGTGTTTAAATTGGAGACTTCACATTCTCTTTCCTCATCTGTATTTCTTTCAGACCTAGGAGAACTTTGATTTTCACTAGCATCCAATGTAGGAATTGTCACATCTACATTATTTTGGCAGATGGCGCCACTTTCTCCTTCATCCTCATCAAGAATAGTTAATTCTTTTCTACCAAACACAACATTATCCCAAGCCCATGTGTCATTTTCAGAAAATTGTACATCTTTACTGATAATTACCTTTTGTTGTACAGGATCATACATCCTAAAAGCCTTGGATTATGTACTAATACCCAAGAAGATACATTTGACACTTCTATTATCTAACTTGGTTCTTAGTTGAGAGGGCACATGGACGTACCCTATACATCCAAATATCTTGAGAAAATCAACATTAGGTTTGTGGTTTGACCAAGCTTCTTCAGGCACCTTCTCTTCAACAGAAATGGTGGAACATCGGTTTTAGAGAAAACAAGCCCAATTGGCTGCCTCAGACCAGAGCCATTTGGGCATGTTTTTCTCAAGCAGCAAGCATCTAACCATGTTCATCAACGTCCTGTTACGACGCTCTGCCACCCCGTTTTGTTGCGGAGTGTAGGCAGTCGTGAGTTGTCTTTGTATCCCAAATTCCCCACAAAAATTATTGAACTCATTTGAAGTGAATTCACCTCCCCGATCACTTCTCAGCCCTTTGATTTTCAAACCCGTTTCGTTTTCAATCAATACTTTAAACCTCTTAAAGGTTTCAGAACTTTCATTTTTGTTTGCCAGAAAATAAGCCCATCCCTTCCTTGAAAAATCATCAATCAAAGTCATCACTTACCGTTTTCTGCTTGGTGATTCCGGTTTGATTGGACCACACAAATCAGTGTGTACGAGTTCTAACCGGTTGGTAGCTCTCCAACTACTTTTCTTAGGAATGTTGATCCGTTGTTGTTTGCCTAGAGAACAAACTTCACATACTTTGCTTGATTCAGCAATTTGGGGAAGGCCTTTTACCATTTTCCTAAACTGCATGGTTCTCAGAGCTTTGTTGTTCACATGCCCAAGCCTCCTGTGCCAGATTTGTTCATCATCACCTTCAGTCTTCAAGCAACGGGGTTCAGAAGGCTTCATTGTTGCATTCATCAGGAACATCCGGTTTCTTGTTATTCGAGAAGTGATTATCAATCCACGTTGAGGGTGGTAAATTTTGCACGTACCTCTTTGTATCACCACAGTCAAGTCTTTTTCTTGAAGCTGGCCAATGCTCAACAGGTTGGATGTTAATTCTGGAACATAGTAGACTTGACTAATTACTTGAGATATTCCTTCAACAGTTCAACCTCAAATCTTACCTCGCCAATACCTTTAACCATGAGTCGAAGATCATTCCCTAGCTTTACCGAGTGCTTGAAACTTTCATCCAGATTTATAAACCATTCTCGACAACCGGTCATATGATTTGAGCAGGCTGAATCAAGGAACCAAATTCCAGTCTTGTTCTCTTTCTGCAACTCAACATGAGCCATTAAGATCAAGTCTTCTCCTTCATCAAATTCTGCATAATTGACAGGCTTCTCTCCATGAGGACACTCATACGCAAAGTGCCCCATTTGATGACATTCGGTAACATTCAACGGCTGATTTATCAAAATCGGGACGGGTTCTACCCCTACCCCGACCCCGACCCTAATGTAGGAGCTTCTCCCATGATCGCGACCCCTTCCTACTGATGAATCAAGTTCAACACGCAACACTTGATCATCAGCATGCGGTTTTTTCAAGAGCTTCAGCTCGTGAACGAGCAGCGAACTTTGAAGTTCATCAACCGAAATAGTGTATGTATCCTTGGATTCTTCAATCGAACATACCACGTAATTGAAGTTGTCAGTCAGTGATCGAAGAACCTTTTCCACCACCTTCACATCATTCATATCCTCCCCAAAATTGCGCATCTCATTCGCAATTGTCATCACTCGTCCAAGGTAATCTGTGACTCCCTCACCTTCCTTCATCTCCAAGATTTCGAACTCTCTTCGCAATTGTCGTAGTTGGGCTTTCTTCACACGTGCATTTCCCTGGTACTTATTCTTCATAGCAGCCCAAATTTCCTTCGCCGTACTCTTGTGTGTCATGGTCTTGATGATGTTCTTATCAATGGACTGAAACAAATAGTTTTATGCTTTCAGATCTTTAAGGCGCATCGTCTCCAACGCCGTTTGTTCAGCCGGGGGTAGAACAACTCCTTCCTGTGCCTCCGTGAAACCGGGATCAATAACACACCAATACTCCTTCGACTTCAAAAGAGTCTTCATCAGCAAACTCCAGTGCTCATAGTCTCCATCAAACTTGGGAACACTTGGTACTTGAAAATTCGCATTCTCTTCTGCCATGTCTCTCGAAAACTCACCCAAAACCTGTCTCTGATACCACTTGTAAGATAGTAATATCAGAGAATTTATGAATCACTCAAAAAACTTTCTGGTACTTCATACGAACTAAGAAACTTGCCATAAATGGCTTACAAGGAAAATGAATTTAACCGACCACTACTACTGGAAACTAGAACGTAACCCATAACCCATAATAGTAGGACCACATTATTTGCTTTTGAATGAGTCAGTGACTCATTCAAAAGCAAATAACATACGTATGCATGAAACAAATGCTAAGCAACCACGTTGGACCTAAGTCCAATTATTTAACACAAGACACAAATCTACTTCAACATTAGACTAGGGAGTTTCATGACCTTTTTTTGGCTACTTTAACTGAGCTTTTGGGCTGGAGTGAACTGCTAACTAAGGTTTCAAACAATGGTAGACCAAAATGGCAGGTTGTCTAGTCTGGCCAGTGGTTTACTGGGCTTGTTTGCTTTTTTTAATCATTAGTTTGTATTAAATTTTTGAAAATGATAAAGATGATTCATGAATATTAACATACTAGTTTTGTTGAGTGTGGAGGCTTTGAAAGCGGAAAGCCAACCAGCCTTAATGGGCCGTCACTCAAGTTGGGCTTAGTTTGTAGGTTATGTTAGTAACCCTAGATTTTTTCTGTATAAATATATCTTATTGTACTTCTAATTCTTTGAGCACCTGAATTATAACATCTCTGGCAACCCATGAACAGAGGTCACCTTGACCAAACCATGTTAGTTCCTTGTGTCCTATTCTAATTTACTATTTTGTCACCTTGACCAAAACGTTATTGCGTACTCTAAGTTTGTGAAAAAGGTAAATGATCTGTTCCAATTTCCAAAGGGTGTGAAAGTCTATATTGAGGTGGAGATTTACGCTGAGCAACCTCAAGGCTTCTTAATCAAAGGAATGAAGATGAATTGTATAAGCTTAATAAAGCTTTGTATGGTGTAAAGAAAGCTTCCAGGACTTGGTACAACGACTCTATGGCCATTTGCATTTGTTTTTTTCGTAGCCTTAGTGAAACTAAAATCTACATTAAAGATCATGAAATCAATTTTTTTTTACTGTTTTATACCTGTCACAGGAAAGTAAGAATGAGTTTGTTAAAATGTTTAAAGAGGATGTACAACATACTTTGATGATAGATCAAAGAGAGATGATTTTTGGAATGGAAATCAAGCAAATTTTATGTGAGAGAAAAATTTGATGAAGTTTGAGATGGAAAATCTCAAAGAAACAACTACACCAGTGTGCCAAAAGGAGAATTGACCAAGAATGATGAAGCTAGAAAGTGGATGAAACTTTTATAAAGCATTGTTGGTTGCCAAATATCTTACAACAAAACCTGATATTAAACATACTGTAAATCTTCTATCAAAATTCACTAACTGTGCAACTTCACCCAATTTAAAGCTGCTAAAACAGTGATAAGATTTTTAACGGAATTCAGAACTTTGAAATCAAGTTTATTGCAAGTTTGATGTACACATTGCAAGGATATTCTGATAGTGATTATTCAGGTTCTCTTCATTGTTTGAAGAGTTGTCTTGTTTCAGGAGTGTTAATTGGTGTTCTAGAAAGCAAGATACCACAGCTTAACTGGATTTTCTCATGCTTTGGCCTTTTCATTATTTTTTATTCAGTTGTGAATTTTAGGAATTTGTAGATGATGTCATCATGGGAACATATACCATTTTTAGGATTTTATGTGCTCAAGGATTCATGGAACATAAACAAATAAGCAAACTTACATATCCCATGTATTGCAAGCTATTGACCGGGTCTAGGGAGGGTGAGATGAGGGCAGACCTTTCTTCGTATCAGGATGACAAAGAGGCTGCTCCTAGTGGGACACCTATCCCAATATAAGTAAAAAATAATACACGTTAAAAACATTAATTAATGTTCAGTCAATAATTCTGGATTGTACAGGTAAAATCAATGATTCAGGGATTCATGAAACATTTAATCGTTTAATTCTGGGTTCTAGTTTATTTTCCTTTATAGAAAACATCGTCTCTAGCTAAAATACAGTGTGTTTTGCTGCATCTATTGTACTAGTATTTCTCCCGAATTTGAACACCCTTAATTGTTGTTTATACAAATGAGCTCTG
Source organism: Mikania micrantha (assembly GCA_009363875.1). Classification (NCBI taxonomy): domain Eukaryota; kingdom Viridiplantae; phylum Streptophyta; class Magnoliopsida; order Asterales; family Asteraceae; genus Mikania; species Mikania micrantha. The sequence goes on from CM018693.1 coordinate 15,891,677, forward strand.
TACTAGTTTCAAGTTTAAACCAGATTACAAAGTCTATCATCTTTACATAGGTACCATATTGAACAATAACTAAAATTTCAGCTTGATTAATCTTTGGTCAGTTTAATAACAGAAACCAGCATTTCATAACCTGTCTTTTATAGGTTGAAAACGGAAAAGCTCAGGCTGCTAACTTTCCATTTTGTACAATTGAACCAAATGTGGGAATTGTTGCTGTTCCTGATCCACGCCTCCAAGTACTCTCTAATCTCAGCAAATCTCAACGTTCTGTTCCAGCATCTATAGAATTTGTAGATATTGCTGGCCTTGTGAAGGGAGCCAGTCAAGGGGAGGTTGGGAAATTTAATATTTCTTACTTTCTGAGATAAGTTCTTAAATTTATTCTATATTTTATAATTGATCTTGTTAACACAACTGCTTTATCAATAATTTTCTCAGGGCTTAGGTAATAAATTTTTGTCGCATATACGTGAAGTGGATTCCATACTTCAGGTTTGTTACTAATCTGAACACCTTGATTGATATTTGATAAATCATTGGTTTACTTATTCTGGTTATGTCTTGAAGTTTTAATCTGCTCTTGTCAGGTTGTTCGTTGTTTTGAGGATAATGACATTGTTCATGTGAACGGGAAAGTCGATCCTAAGTCAGATATTGATGTTATAAACTTAGAGCTAGCCTTCTCAGATTTGGATCAGGTATTCTATCATAATCAATTCTTACTTAGAAATTGAATTAAATTCTGTAAAAAGTTTTTAACAACATGGTAGAGTTGTATCATTCTATAACAAGTTGAACTGATACAAGAAATGCAGATCGAGAAAAGAATAGAGAAACTCAAAAAGAGCAAAACTAGTAACTCTCAAGTCAAAGCTAAGGTAAAACTGATAATAATCATCCAAATTGATAACAATCCTGCTTTTTTATTATATAGTTTTCTCTTTGCAACACTTTGAACTTTTAGGAAGAAGCAGAAAAGTCAGCCCTAGAAAAAATACAAGCAACATTAATGGATGGAAAACCGGCAAGATCGGTGGCTTTAACAGATTTTGAAAAGGAGTCTATAAATCATCTTTGCTTACTTACAATGAAGCCTGTGATTTATGTGGCAAATGTTGCAGAGTCTGATTTAGCCGCACCTGAAAACAATCCTTATGTAAAAAATGTCATGGAACTTGCTTCTGAATTACAGTCTGGCATTGTAACTGTCTCAGCACAGGTATTGCAAACACAGAAGTCGTAACTGTAATCATCTCAAATGCAATATTTATTTATATCAAGTTTTTCTTCTTCTAAAGTTGATCGAGCGTCGGTGATACTAAAATTAAGGCTTTAAATGCAGGTGGAATCAGAGCTAACTGAACTTCCCTTGGAAGAAAGAGTTGAATTTTTGACCTCTCTTGGTGTAGATGAGAGTGGGCTTGGAAATCTTATTAGGGCGACATACAATCTTCTTGGCTTACGTACATACTTCACTTCTGGAGAAAAGGTATGGGAAACTGATTTTCTTTTTTAATTAGTGTATCTTGTTTTTTTTACTTATTTAAGGATGTCCTTTTGCAGGAAACTAAAGCATGGACCATACATGCAGGTTTAAGTTTACTCTTATATCATGAAGTTTTGCTACAAAATAAACCGGTTTGACTTGTTCTCCTTTCAGTTCATTTAATTTGTGCCCCTTTCAAGGCTAATCTGTCGAATTATACCATTTGATGTACCAGGAATGACTGCACCCCAAGCTGCAGGGGTTATCCATTCTGACTTTGAGAAAGGTTTCATTAGAGCAGAGACGGTGAGTGTGCAGTAGAATAAGCTGAATACTTTTTCAAAGTGAATATTATTTTGTAATGGTTCTGTAGTTATGTTTTTCTTTTTAATATAATCAGGTGGCGTATAATGATTTTGTTGCTTCTGGTTCATTGTCTACTGCAAGGGAGAAAGGACTTGTAAGTTTGCCTAATCTAAATCCTATGGCTTTGCTTTTGATCAACGTACTTTGGTTGAAAGTAACGAGCTTCAAAAGCTTTTGCATTTCTTTGATGTTTTTTTCATATGAGCAAATCAGTTCATACTTATACCAACTAATTTTAACTTTGGTAAATTTGATTAAGATCCTATTGCTCTATCTCTAATTTAAGGGCTAGCCTACATTCATGGTGTCAAACACCGAATTACTAGTTTTGAGGGTCCAGCACTGTTATTCACAAACTTAAACACTAAGCAGGTTATGATTATAAACTTCAATTCCACAACTCAAAATTCTGCTCATACACCCTCTTAGTTGAATTCCAAACCTTGGAATAATATGTTCCTGTTTGGGCCCATTTACTTGTGAGTGACTCAATGTGCACTTGTGTTTTATCACTAACGGACAACCGTAGTTTTGAAGGAACATGTTAAAAGTGCGGAATGGGTCCAACGGTTGAAGGTTGTCTAAGCTTTTCTTGTTATAATGCATACAGCCTCACAAGTCATAAATCGTGTTTTTAGAAAATAATATTGCATTGGTAATCATAATTACACATTAGTTATCGATGAAAAAAAATAAAAAAAATAGACAAATAGTGCTAGCAGGTTAACCAATCTAACCATGCCTATTCCATCTCATTCTAAAAGTACCATGTTTCATTGTTTAAACCTGAACCTCTTTTGACCTGTTACCCAACTACCTGTCTCACACATCTTGCCAACTCTGCTTGAATATGGTATTTAACATCTTTTTTTCCGAAGTTCATTTACATGGTCAATCCTGATATATGTAGTTGAGATCTGAGGGGAAGGATTATGTTGTACAAGAAGGTGATGTGATGCTGTTCAGGTTTAATGTCTGATGATGTTGGAAGAACACATTTTTGTCTCACAGATATGAAGTCCCGCTCCATAAACATCTTTTGAGGTAACCTTCTCACACGAGACAGGTAATGACCGCATTTCATAACGTTAATTACATAAAATCATTTTTATTTTTGATTTTGTAAAAACAATTTTTATTGAATTACAAAGCAAGAAACGAGTTAAAGAGGTAATCCTAATTCCTTGCAAATAGATTCAAGTTGTTGATGTGATCTCAATTACAATATACTGTTTGTAGGTGGTTTGTTGTCATTCCACTATTCTAATTTTAATTGATTGGGCATTGATAATGTTTTGAATAAAAAAACACAGTGACTTAGAAGTTAGCTAATATGGTAATTATTATTATGTGTTTTGCTGTCGACATCAACCTATGGCAACCATCATATTTGGTATTAAAATCTTTTTGTATAAGTAGATAATGTGTATTAACTGTCATATTCTATTGAAAAGTTTGAAATTAAATAGCGATTTAATTTTATATTTATTGGGCCTGTGTTCCACCACCTATGTGGTAGGGTAATATTAGGAATAGGGGGGGTGTCATGTGGGTGATATTTATTTGTGAACTTTATGCGACACTTGCCGTCTTGCCGACAATATCCTGTATACCACAGTCCAAGGCTCCTTGACTATTTACTGGTCCTAAGCAAGCTATCTTTTTTTCTTTCCATTTTTGGATCGAAAAGTGGCTAAAACATATATGTTGACTTTTACAAGTCAAACATGAATTGTTTTGCATTTTTATATCATGCATATAGCAAGTAAACATCTGGCCAATGAGCTTGTAGCTCAACTGGCATTCCATGATTCTCATAAAGCTTAGGCTTTGTAAGGTCATGGGTTCAAATCCTGGTCATAGCGGCCAGTAGGGGTTTTACCACATAGTTGGTTTCCTCCTGAGAAGCAGGTGGATTTCCTCGATTCAGCGCTCGCCAACACCTGGGCTTTAGATACCGGGGAGTTGGTGGGGGATTGTGGTTGCAGCACGTGCGTTGTTGGGTCCAAGGATCCATTTGGGCTATTAAGAGGTATGCCGCTGAACCCTCGTTAGCTGTTAAAAAAAAAGCAAGTAAACATCTGGTTGGGCATATACTTTTGGTCGTATAATATATATGTGAGTAACAATGCTATGATGTTGTATATTAGTTTAAGTCACTATCGATGATAAAAAAAAATCGATACGGGAGTAAAAGTAAATCTGTGATACAGAGTTGCTCACCACGTGATTTATTAATGAGATGAATACGTGAATAACACCCAACCGTTATTTTTGTTATTCTTTTGAATTGTAACTAGCTTTTTGAAGAAGTGAAAATGGTATATTTTGTGTATGTATTCGAGAGAGAAGTAAAAGTACCGATGTGTAGTCTGTTTCTGACGGTAGCTATACAATATGGTAGTAGTTTAGATGTGTAGAGTAGTAGTGTTCACGGTTTCGGTTTCGAATCGTGAAACAACCCAAACTGGTAATCGGTTTGATTTCACAATCAGTTTTTTCTCAAACTTTCAGTTGGTTCAAAAGTTTGAAATTGTAGTAAACGTGTTGATTTATGGTTTTCATAAAAAATCGGTCGTAAAAACCAGACCAGATTGTATGTATATGTGTGTGTATTGAGTTTATGATCTATACACTATTAAAAAAATACATTTGAGTTTGGTGTAATTAGCTCTATCTCAAACACTTAAAACGGTTCGGCTTGGCTTGAATTTTATTTTAACGGATCGGTTTTTTTTTTTTTTTTTAATTCAAAAATAACGGTTTGGTTTATGGTTTCACCTTAAAATCGTAAAAATCGAACCGTGAACACCCCTAGTGTCGAGTATGCGTGGCGGCCCTTGTTTCCCGGAAATAAGCTGAAAACTGAAAAGTCCGTATTAATAAAAAATGTGGTTACATTATGTCGATTCCCATACTGCTAAGATTATATGAAATTGATAAGAGGAAGTACGTACAGAAAGAACAAGAAATGTGAGAATGTATTCTCATATAATAGAGGAACACCCATGTGACACTCGATTTGTGTTTGTCCCAAAATCTGCCTTCAGTCTTCGTTTTGGATATTTAATTTATATAATCATTATTCATCTTTGACTAAATATGACATGTATATATCCATTTATTTACGACATACAATAAAACTAAGTATACAAACAAGACATGAGTATCTATTTATATTCTCATGTCTCACAAAAGGCATTCAATTATATTGTTGGGTTCCTATCGGCCTAAACTTATTGTCATTTGGTATATATTCCATTTGAGTTTTGAGTCCAAGTTGAGATTGATTATTTGGTACCATATTGGATACACAAACATGAGCTTGGATTTTAGATAACTAGTTTGATCAGGCTCGTAAGCCTGAATAAATTTATTATTTATATAAATAGAACAAATTTTATTTTCTATAATAGTATAAAAAATATCATTAGATGTAAAATTTAATAAAATAAGTAAATATTCAATAAACAATAAATAAGTTGAGCTGGAAAATCATTAATTACCCAAGTTTAATTTTTGAAAATTCATGCTTTTTGAAACAAGTTATCCTTGAATTTAGATGAGCGTGATATTCACTCAATTCGTTTATGTCCTTAATTTTTTTACTAGATCAAACTTCAAAATATAATTTGGTAGAAGTTCATAAAATGATCTTAAAATTTTGAAAATGAAATAAGTGCATTAATATATTGATTGGTGTATTTATTTAAACATATGTGTGTGCATTTTGTTTGATTTTATTTTAGAACGAGGAACACATATATACACATGCTAATTTTACCTTTAAACTACAAAAAATAAGTCATCGTAAGAGATTGAATCCTTGATCTCATTCTAAGAGGCATAAGATTTTACATTCCAGGGTCGTCCTACAATGACGTGATCGATATAACATGTAGTTGGGGCCATCTAGTTGCAAACGTTTTACTAATGACTTGTTAAATAAAAATATATGACTCGTTATATATGACGTTTGTTATAAATTTGTCATATAAAAGTATATGACGTTTGTTATAATTTCATATTAATCTAAATCTTATTTTGAATAATCATAATAATTATTTTAGATAATCATATTAATTACATCGTAAAAAACAAGATTTTAAGAGTAGATACATATTAAGTCCGACTTATGTATGAATTTTGATCTTTGTAAATCATACAAAGTGATGAAATAAGTGCATTATATGTACAATAATCCTTACAAAAGATTTCACAACTTGTATACATGCATAATGAAGCAATGTGTATACATAATCATACAATGTATTCGTTAAGAGTATACTTAAATTAAAGATAATACAAAATTTTAATTTATGACAAATATATGCTTGATTAAACAAAATACAGTGAATTTGCATAGTCATCTGTATGTTGCATATTTATATCTAGTAATTATGGTATATGCCTCTTAGCCAAAAATATATACGTCACATGATATCAACCTCGTATGCTTAACAAGAAAAATCATGTTTACAAAAATTGGTTATGAATCTATTATATATATGGATAAATACTCAACATTAACTGATAACTAATAACTAATAAATAATAAAGTTAGCAAGAAAGATAAAACTAATTATAATAATTAAATTATTCTATATGCATGATTAAAATTGGGAATCACCATTCTCCAAGTGGATGAGGAGACACAATAAGATATCCGACATATCATCACAACCTCACTTTGTACATCTTAAATCATTATAGTTAATTAACTTTTATGTACGGTTTTATTAAAAACCACTCCTCCAATATATATTGTTCCTATGTTAAATATTTTTATCACAATGCAGGTTTCATTATTTCGTTAAACATAGCATGCTAAGCATAATCATAATATTTAGTATCTCATAGTTCAAGCAACCAATTGGAGTGTTTTGCCAATGATAAATTTAACTTTTAGTAATGTTATTATCGGAAATCCAAATACAATATTTATCAATAAAGATTTACCAATAAGTCCTAGATTAATTGGTTTGAAAACATGCAACCCATGACTTTTCAATGTAAAGGTCATGGGTCGAGTTTCAGTATTTGACTTAGAACAATATGTTCCATATGGGCCAAAAGTTTTACCACACTGAGTTTCTTTAATATTGTGTGTGAACCGGGTCATCAGCATTGTTTATGTTTCGTGAGCGTGAGTGATCTTTCATCATCAGATTTACCCGGATGACCAGACTTAAAATGTGTTTGGTTGTTAAAAAAATCAACAAAGATTTACATTTAAGTTTAACTATCATTAAATTAAGTGTAAATTAAATGTAAATCTTTTGATCATTATTATACATGTGAGATTGCTTTTAAAAATGAAATTGAAAGTTAAGAATACTAATTACTGCTCAAACTAGTATTATAAATTATTATTAATCAATGAGTTATTCTTTAAATTAAAAATAATAAATAATAATTTTACTTAATTAATTGAAAAAAGAAGTATTAGTGAAGACAAATATTGGTAACCCGTAATAGTTATTTAATAGTTAAAAACTTAAAAGTAAGATGGGATGTTATTATCATCTAAATGAAATAACTACAAATGGGCCCCTCATCTTCTTCAAGCATCCACATCACACCCACCTCCATTTTCATATTTCCACAAAACACCCTTGGTCTCTACGTAAGTATATATGAAGCCATCTATCATATCGCCATCTAAACCTAATTCTCTGCAACCAACATACATTATTCCACCACTAATCATGAAGAAAATTAATCTCATGCTCAGAAAATGCAAGACGCTATCACGGCAGCTAGTCAGAACATCCTCCTACACCAGTCTACGATCCAAATCCACCACCGATCGCCACCGTGATCGATCAGCGGCCGCCGGAGGAATAATGTGGAATACGAGCGCCGTCGTCGTCTACGGAGCCGGAGATGAGCCGCAGGAAACGGTTTTCGTCGGCAGCACACGGAAACGGTACGTGATTGATGCAAAGTATTTAAGTCATCCGCTCGTTAATGCTCTAATCGAGAAATCAACTTCTGTTGATGGTGATAATGCTGTATCGATTATCAAATGTGAAGTCGTACTGTTCGATCATCTGTTGTGGATGCTTGAAAATGCTGATTTGAATCTCACTTCCGATGCTTTGGACGAGTTAGCCGGTCTCTACTCATCTTGATCGACTATTTATTTCTTCATGTTTATGAGATTATGATATCTGGTTTATATTTTTATTTTTTTTTTAGATTTAGGTTTGGTTTAATTGTGAATCTATCGATCTCAAAAATTGAGATGATTATTTCATGCGATATTAATTTGATTCATGACTTGTATTTGATTATTTGTTTGTTGTTAGATTTTACCATGCAATAAAATAATTTACGGCCGGTTTGTGGCTTGTAATGACGATCAAATATAAACAAAAAAACTTACCCAGTATATTCCCACATTTTAGTAAGTTCTGGTGGAGTGATGGATACAAACATTACCCCTATCCTAGTTGGGATAGAGAGGCTGATCCGAAGGAGTCCCCGGCTCGTAGTTGTCGTTTGAAGTTAATCATCACAACACTTTTAACATTATTTTGACATAACAAGTAAATAACGTTAAAATTAGTGCAATTTTACTTTACCTCCTTTATGACCCACACATATATACATTATATGTGTGCACCACAAATGGGAGGATCACATATCAAATCCTCAAATAACTTAAACGATATGGATATGAGGTTATCAAATTCATCTGGTCTAAATTTTGTGCGTGATATTAATATGCCATCATTTGCATCAACAAAATTTTTATTATTATGATTGTTAAAACGAATTACCATGATGTTTCTTGTGCTATACTAGTATTTTACTATTTGTTTATAGGTTTAATAAATGACTCATTTGTTCTCAAACTTTAAACATTTGTAACACATATAGTCCTTACTTCTTAGGTCAACAAATTACCATCGCATAATTGATCAAATTACCCTCACATAAGAAATATATGTGTTACAAATGTCTAAAGTTTGAGATCGTATGTGTAATTTATGAAACTTGTTAACCAAGAGTGAAATACTAGCAAAATACAAAGACCATATCAGTAATTTACTCTTATCGTTATTATGTTACTTTATAGGGACACTTACTACAAGCCTACAAGCCTACAAGTAGAAACAAGCCAACATACTCACTAATATGTCACTTAAATAATAGAGTTTGAATAGCATCATGTACAGAAAGAACTTTACTTTTTATACCTTTAAAATAAATTAAAAAGACTGCATCTAGTGAGATCTCATGAAGCTGACTAAGTAGGGTGTAAAAAAGTCAAGTTTTACGTGAGTTTGTTAATGTTTTAACTTGAAAGTTTGAGGTCAACTTGTTTACTAAAGTTGGTTTAAGCTCAGCTTGTTTAGGAAATTTTTTTAAAGTTTGAGCTCAATTCATAAAAATTCATACTTAGGTGTTCAACTCATCTTGTTTATTATTCAATTATTTAATTATATAATTTTTACTGCTAATTTTATATAATTATACTTTTCATATATAAGATAATATACATGTACAAGTCATTATATTTCACAACATAGAACATAGATATATGATCATGTTTTTTCTCTTGTTTTTCTCATCATGTTTTCTACTTTGTGTTTTTTATAGTTTTAGTTTGATATTTTTACGTGTTTCTTTAATAGCATTACATTATTTGCTTGTTCGTTTGTATGTTTATGCTTATAAAAAAAAAGTAAACATATAGATATATAATAAATCATAATAAATAAAAGTAACGTGACATAGAGTCGGAAAGTCTTTCCAAAAAGTCATTTTATTCTATTAGACCATCCTTAATGGTCATCCCATTCGTTCAGCGGGGAGGAAAGTTCGGGCGGGGGTGAGCGGGCACACCGTCCCCGTTCTCGGTGGCCTCAAATGTGTTGCCCCAGCAGCCCCTGCACCCCGTTTGGGATGTCATTCACCTATTGGTTGGATCTAAAAAAGGGGACCCACACTTCAAATATAGTGTGACAGTTGTACACGAGAATTACGTCATCAATGACGTGGGTACATTTGATCATTCTAGAAACCCATGTTGTTTTAATACTTGTAATTGTTACAGAATGATAGTAGATGAGAAATGATGAACGTGGGTGAAAACCGTGCACAAAACGGAGTCCTGGATTGCCCGGAATCGAAAAACGAAGAAAAATCACTAAGTGTTGGTCGATTGGACTCGTCGCGGTACGCGGAGGTGGGCTTGAGGGTCCTCCGCGGTACGCGATGCTTGGAAAATATCTAAGATTTCTCCGGATTTCTTCGCGGTACGCGAAGCCTTTTTGGGCTTCTGGTCGCGGTACGCGACGGATGTGGCGGTGCAGAAATCTGATCTACTTCATCAGATTTCATGCAAGAAAAATTTTTATTCTTCTTCTCGAACTTGGACGCAACCCAGACGAAAACACACACACGTATACCATCTGATCTTCATTTTCAAGGCTTCTGAACGCAAGGATCGCACCAGGGATCATCATAACAAGTTCTGATCGTGGTTTTAAAGTCAGAAATCCGTCTGATTAGGTAATGATCCGTTTAAACTTTCTAGTTTGATTTTGATTGATTAGATCTTGATTTTGAACGTAATGAGATAGTTAAGATTGTTGATTATTGCCTAGATGATGGCTAGGATTGATTATAAACAAAGAACACGAAGTTCTAACGGTTAAATCCTTGTTTTGATCCGTTGTAATGCCCGGTTTGCATGAAACCATACCCATGATTATAATGGTTTAATCCATTTGATTATAACAATGTAGGTGATTAGTTGGATTAATCTTTGAAATGCAAGGTTAAATCCAAGTATTTCAAACTAATCACAATCATTAACATACTCATTGGAACGATTATCTGATGTTTATGATAACAATCAGATTAGTATGTTAAGCCTGGTTATTACACCTATTATGATACTACATTGTGATATCTCATGATAATTGGGTAATCAATAACAAGGATTCCTAAGCCATTAAATTATCTAGAAACTGTTACAGTATCATAATCAACAACATTAACTATTTGGTTAATCTAAGATTATTCTGATTAATCAAGAGTGTCATCAACTTTGTATTAGGAATCTAATGCAATGTAGGTTCCTACATTATCATACATTGTATGATATGACATCAAATTAATTAATTATATAATTAATATCAGTTTGATGACTTTTAAGTCAATGTCTTTGACATTGAACGTTCAGAAAGATCTAATCAGTAAACTAGAACATAAATAACTCATTAAATATAAATAAATGCAGAATCACTTCTCTATTATCAGTTTTGAGATATTCTGCTACATCTATACTACCAGGTGAGTTTCGTACGACCCCTTTTATTTTTAATCTTTTATAAACATCGGGGAACACTGTTGAACTTTTATTGAACATATGATATGTATCACTGTTATCTGCGTGATTTCATGTGATTGTTGAGAACTTGTCGATTCCATGGGATTTTGCCCGGAAAACAGAACACTTTCACAGTATCAAAAGTCCTCATTTCTGAACTGTATCTAGTGAACCCATGTGTGGCCGAACGGGGAAACATTGATAGTACTATTGGCTGACCACCCATTTGCTGGGAGGATTGCATCTCCCCTTGTGTGAATGTTTGTTTCCTGTTTCCAAAACTTCTTAATGGTGTGATAGACATTAAGATAATGAGGCATTAAGATATGTACCGACGGGTAGTATCTTGTAGAACAATATCGTCAGAAAGGAACTAGATACGGGTCCCATGGTTATCTTGAACTGAACATTTTGTGAACTTATATTACATATCATATCATATCATATTGTGAAACTTGAACTGTATGAACTCACCAGCTTTGTGCTGACGTTTTCAAATCAAACCTTTTTGCAGGTAGACCGTGACTTCGGGAAGAATGCACTTCACAAAAATTGTAGTTAAATAGGTTAATGTTGTAATGTAAATTGTAATAACGAAACCCTGTAATGTATTTATTTTAAGTTAATCTGTGTGCTTGTGATATCGGATCAAGTAAGTCACCCCTCACCTCGGAGACATCACCACTGTGCTTCCGCAACCGTTTCAGTGACATCATACATGAGGTGACGAGGGGTGGGGGTGTGACAGGGTGGTATCAGAGCCACAGGTTATAGAGAATTAGGTTGACTTAGAGACCTAGACTATAACCATAGGCTCGTATAGTAACACAGAGAGCACCGAACATTAATAATGAACAACACTTGTTTTAAATGAAGCCAGAATAATCAGGTGGTACAAATTCCAGTTATGAGTGGCCAGCATAACTGAAATTTGCAACACGTGTGCATTCTAGTTTGATTTAATTCAAGCAAAACACTAACAATAGTGATGACGAATAGTTGTTCTAAGATAGGAGGAAGCATCATATCATGTACATATTAAATATTGTTATTTAATATTTATGTCATGATACTGATTAGAGATTTTTATTGTACAGTGATGGCAGATCGAGGCGAACAGTATCAGCTAGCTCCTCATGATATGAGGAATGGTACTCCGAGCTCTAGCTCAGCACCGGATTCAGATTCTTCAGAGGCATCGACTGCAGCCTCACGAGCTCCATCTGTAGTGCCACAGGCACAACCAGCATTACCACATTCACCATTAGAGCCTAGACCAGTTACACCACCACCACCAGCACTCCCTATCATACCTAGTCCTCCTCACTTACCTCCGGTTGATCCCGTTGCGGATCGGATCCAGAGTATATCACCTCCTAGAGTACCCGTTTGGGACGGGTTGCGGCGTATGCGGGGTCAAGCCCGCAAGACCACAGGACTACCTCCCCGGAAGCAGCTGGCTCCCAGGGACGAGTTTCATGCCACACACGAGATGGGAGAATCCTCCCATCAGGCAGAGCTGAGAGCACAGTTGCAGCAAGTTAGTCAGAACTTGCAGGGGACACAGCAGAGTCTACAGCAGTGTCAGGCTACGGTTGAGGATACACGTATGACCATATTACAGATCCTCACTTCTCACTTGACTCTGATGGATCAAGTGAAGGCTTTAGACACCGACACTCGAGCATGGAGGACCGCGATTGATGATAGATTGAGGATGACTTGGGTACAGATTATGCTTGCTGCATTTTGGCGGCAAGTGGCATGGATGACTGAGGGATGGAGTTGGGTGAGAGAGAGAGCGACAGAGTTTTTGGCATGGTTTGGAATGGCGAGTATCGAGACCAGGATGATGATCCTGGCAGTAGTCATGGCAATAGTGGCCATGATACTTTCTTTCTTATCATACTTTATGCGATGAGTATGTACAGAAGATCATTCTGGGATCTTCAGATCATTAGTGTGTAGATGGGGGAGTTTCCTTTTCTGCTCTTTTCTTTCTTTGGTTGTAGTGTCTTGTGTTGTTTTGGTAGTCTGTATAAAACAAATAATGATAGTAATGTAATAAAATAAGTGTTTTGTGTATCGATCTGTGCAATGTACTATTTGGGTGTTGTGTGAACTATAATTATATCAATACGAAAACATATCAATGTCAGAACGTATCAAAGTCCCTTGTGGCAACGTATCAAAGTCCCTTGTGGCAACGTATCAAAGTCCCTTGTGGCAACATATCAAAGTCCCTTGTGGCAACATTTCAAGGTCCTGAGTGATTGTATATCAAAAACATGGTTAAAAACATATCTTTTGCTGAAATACAGTACGGGAGCAATACTGTATGCAAATATATCTATTACTAAAGTACAGTACGAGAGCCATACTGTGCGAGAACATATCTAAACGAGAACATATCTATTGTTTGTATGAGAACAAATCTAGTACATGAACTGAGAACATATCATGGAACATGTATGAGAACGTATATCTGTATGGGAACATATCAATGTGAGAACTTATCAATGTCCTGAATCTGAATTTATCAAAAACATGGGTAATCAAATATTTATATCACAGTACTGTGAGCTGTAAAATATTTTAACATGTTTTTGAATTAACAGGACTGAGTATAACTACGAACATCTGTGTGATCTGTGTGTACTGAAATCATGTCTGAACTAAATTCATGTAGTTATACTGTATTCTTTATCTTCACATTTCAATATAAATTTTCAGTGTAACTGAATATGATTGAATTTATGTGATAAAACGGGTTATATCTTTAATGTTCTTGAACTGACCTGAGTTTTGTCTGCTTGTGAGCAGAATAATGGCTCCTAAACGAGGTCGACCAGCTAAGAGAGCTACTCAGAACATTACAAACCCTGAACAGAATCAAATTCCACCTTTGAATGTTGAATCAAATCCGGATCCGCATGTTAATCCGGAAGCGAATGTGGTTCCACCTAGGAACTTGGAAACGAATACTACTCCACCAGTGAACCCTGGAGCAGGCATTGTTCCACCTGCTGGTACAAGCGGATCTGAAACAAACGAAGCTATGATAGCACGAATTGTGCGTGAACAATTATCTGCTTGTGGTGTTCTGTTACAACACCAGCCACATATCACCGCAGGTTCGGGTGGGGAACACGATCATACTGAACATAATGCTACTGGTGGTCACGCTGAAACTCATACTACCACCGGTGCAACAATCACAAAAACAACTGTTCCTGATCCACCACAGCAAGGATGTACATATAAGTACTTTGCTTCCTGTAACCCTCCTACTTTCACTGGCAAGGAAGGAGCGGCTGATCTTTTAAGGTGGATCGAGGAGATGGAAACCAAACTCAAAATCAGTCAGTGTTTGGAGGAGCATAAGGTGTCTTATGCTGCCTGTTTTCTGAAAGACTCAGTTTTGACCTGGTGGAATACCTAGGCCAAGACTTTGGGTTCAACCATAGTTGACTCGATGGGCTGGAATGATTTCAAAACTCTGATTAGATCAGAGTACTGTCCCATCACTGAAATTCAAAAACTCCAGGAGGAATTCTGGAATCACTCCATGATCGGTGCTGATTGTCTAGCATATACCGATCGTTTTCATGAACTCACTTGCTTGCTTCCCGATATGTTTCCTACGGAAGCAGCCTTAATCGAGAAGTACATTAAAGGTTTGATTCCCCAGATTCGGGGAATGGTAACTGCAGCTGAACCTACAACTCTGAAACATGCAATTCTGTTAACCACTAAGCTTACCAATGAGGCGGTAAGGAGTGGTACTTTGTTGTTGAAACCTCCGACGGCTCACAGCCGTAGTGATATCGGTACCTCGAATGTTTCAAAAGGTACTAAACGAAAGTGGTTTGGCAAAGCCAAGGCGAAAGCTCCGGCTGAGATCACCCAGAGCAAGCCAACTATGAAAAACTATGGTGCTGCAATTCCGGAGAGGAAAGTTTATACTGGGCAGGCGCCCAAATGCAATAAGTGTCCTTTCCATCACACAGGACCATGTCCTGTTTGTGCCAACTGTAACCGAGTAGGACACTACTCTAAATATTGCAACTTTCCTGCTCAACCATCAAACCAAGCACCACAACAAACCACTCAAAACAATCGATCATGTTACAAATGTGGGAACCCTAATCATTTCATGAAAAATTGTCCAAACAACAACAACACCAATCAAGAGAATGAAGCTAGGGGGAGAGCTTTTCAGATTGGTGCTATCGAAGCAAGACATGATGCAAACATTGTCACTGGTACGTTTCTTCTTAATAATCTATACGCATCAGTTCTGTTTGACACAGGGGCAGATAAGAGCTTTATCTCTCCTGAATTTGCATCATTACTTTCGTTACCTACGGTAGATCTAGAAACTCCTTATGTTATTGAACTTGCTAACGGCAAGTTGATCAAAACAAACAATGTTATTCAAGGATGTTCCTTGAATTTGAATGATCATCTTTTCGATATTGATTTACTTCCTATTGAGCTTGGGAGCTTTGATGTCGTTGTTGGTATGGACTGGCTTTCTAATAACCAAGCGGAAGTTGTGTGTCAAAACAAGGTGATCCGTATTCCATTACCTAACGGTAATACACTAATAGTTCAAGGAGAACGAGCAGGTAGAAAACTTGGTATCATATCTTGTATGCAAGCTCAGAAGTTCTTAAGGAAAGGCTGTTATGCTTTCCTAGCACATGTGATTGAGCACAATTCTTCACCCAAACAAATCACAGATATCCCAGTAGTCAAGGATTTTCCTGAAGTTTTTCCTGAGGATATATCAGGATTACCCCCAGTGAGACAAGTTGAATTCCGAATCGACTTGATTCCAGGTGCAGCACCTGTTGCTAAAGCCCCGTATCGACTTGCGCCATCCGAAATGCAAGAGCTTTCAGGTCAATTGCAAGAACTGTTAGACAAAGGTTTTATTAGACCTAGTTTCTCACCCTGGGGAGCACCTATTCTTTTTGTGAAAAAGAAGGATGGTTCATTCAGGATGTGTATTGACTACAGGGAACTCAATAAACTGACAATCAAGAACCGTTATCCACTACCTCGTATCGATGACCTATTTGATCAATTACAAGGTGCTACTTATTTTTCAAAAATCGATTTAAGATCTGGATATCATCAGTTGCGTGTTCATGAGGATGACGTTCCAAAAACTGCTTTTCGAACTCGATACGGACATTACGAATTTTTAGTAATGCCGTTTGGTTTAACCAATGCACCTGCAGTTTTTATGGATCTTATGAATCGAGTATGTAGACCTTATCTGGATAAGTTTGTGATTGTGTTTATTGATGATATTCTTATTTATTCTCGAAACCAACAAGAACATGCTCAACACTTGAAATTAATTCTAGAACTTTTGGCACGTGAAAAATTATATGCCAAGTTCTCCAAGTGTGAGTTCTGGTTACGAGAAGTTCAATTTCTTGGTCATGTAGTAAATCAGAACGGTATTCAAGTGGATCCCAGTAAGATTCAGGCGGTGAAACAATGGGAGACACCACGAACCCCGACTGAAATACGTCAATTCTTGGGGTTGGCAGGTTATTATCGCCGGTTTATTAAGAACTTTTCAAAGATAGCCTTGCCACTGACTACATTGACACAGAAAAATCAACCATTTATATGGAGTTCTCAACAGGAGGAGGCGTTCCAACTGTTAAAACATAAACTCTGTAATGCACCTATCTTGACACTACCGGAAGGTACTGATAACTTCACAGTGTATTGTGATGCTTCACGTCAAGGTCTTGGGTGTGTTCTAATGCAGAAGGATAAGGTAATTGCTTATGCTTCTCGACAACTGAAAATACATGAGAAGAATTATACCACACATGATCTAGAACTTGGGGCAGTAGTGTTTGCACTCAAGATTTGGAGACATTATCTATACGGAACTAGGTGTATTATATACACTGATCACAAAAGCCTCCAACACATTCTAGATCAGAAAATGTTGAACATGCGACAGAGGCGATGGCTTGAACTGTTAAACGACTATGACTGTGAAATTCGTTATCACCCAGGCAAAGCAAATGTTGTAGCTTGATGCTTTAAGTCGCAAGGAACGAGTCAAGCCTTTACGTGTGAAAGCGTTAGGTATGACTATTCAAACCAGTCTAATTCCTCAAATCAAAGACGCTCAGCAACAAGCTTTACAAGCAACGAACTATTCTGCTGAGGGATTGAGAGGATTAGATAAGAAACTCGATACTAAGGCTGATGGACTGTTGTATTTCAAAGACCGAATGTGGATTCCTTTATTCGGTAACTCTCGAACTATTATCTTGGATGAGGCGCATAAATCCAGGTATTCTATTCATCCAGGTGCTGATAAAATGTATAAAGATCTTAAGGATTTTTACTGGTGGCCTGGAATGAAGAAACAAATAGCTGAATACGTGGATCGATGTCTAACATGTCTCAAAGTCAAGGCTGAACATCAACGACCTTCTGGGTTACTACAACAACATGAGATTCCCATGTGGAAATGGGACCAGATCTCTATGGATTTCATTACTAAATTACCCAGAACATCACGTAATCATGACTCTATATGGGTTATCGTTGATCGCCTTACTAAATCTGCGCATTTCTTACCCATCCGAGAGGATTATTCTATGGATCGACTCGCTAAACTCTATGTTAATGAGATTGTGTCTCGACATGGAGTACCGATCTCTATCATTTCTGACAGAGATAGTCGATTTATGTCACGATTTTGGCAAACTCTTCAGAATGCTCTGGGCACACAAATCAATATGAGCACAGCTTATCATCCACAAACTGACGAGCAGACTGAATGAACAAATCAAACTCTTGAAGACATGCTCAGAAGCTGTGTGATTGATTTTGGAGGTAGCTGGGATATTCATCTTCCACTTGTTGAATTCTCATACAATAACAGCTACCATACCAGTATTCAATGCGCTCCATTCGAAGCACTTTATGGACGGAAATGTAGGTCACCTATCTGTTGGTCAGAGATAGGTGAAAGTCAAATCATCGGCCCAGAGTTCATTCAGGAAACAACGGATAAGATCGCACTCATTCAGGAACGAATCAAAGCTGCTCGCGATCGTCAAAAGAGTTATGCTGATAATCGCCGTAGACCACTCGAATTTCAAGTAGATGATCGGGTAATGTTAAAAGTATCACCTTGGAAAGGCATTTTCAGATTTGGAAAGAGAGGTAAACTTTCACCAAGATTTGTAGGGCCGTTTAAAATTCTTGAACGAATTGGATCAGTAGCCTACAGACTTGAATTACCTCTTGAACTCAGCAACATTCACGATATCTTTCATGTATCTAATCTGAAAAAGTGCTTAATTGATAAATCATTGATCGTTCCTCTCGAAGAGATTCATATTAACGAAAAACTTCAGTTCAGTGAAGAACCAGTAGAGGTAATGGATCGAGAAACGAAAGTGTTAAAACGTAGCCGCATACCAATTGTTAAAGTGCGGTGGAACTCGCAGCGAGGACCTGAATATACGTGGGAACGTGAAGATCAAATGAAATCAAATTACCCACATTTATTCTCATAAGCGATGGTCATAATATAAGTCTTCACTAAATTTCGGGACGAAATTTCTCTAACAGGAGGAGACTGTGACAGTTGTACACGAGAATTACGTCATCAATGACGTGGGTACATTTGATCATTCTAGAAACCCATGTTGTTTTAATACTTGTAATTGTTACAGAATGATAGTAGATGAGAAATGATGAACGTGGGTGAAAACCGTGCACAAAACGGAGTCCTGGATTGCCCGGAATCGAAAAACGAAGAAAAATCACTAAGTGTTGGTCGATTGGACTCGTCGCGGTACGCGGAGGTGGGCTTGAGGGTCCTCCGCGGTACGCGATGCTTGGAAAATATCTAAGATTTCTCCGGATTTCTTCGCGGTACGCGAAGCCTTTTTGGGCTTCTGGTCGCGGTACGCGACGGATGTGGCGGTGCAGAAATCTGATCTACTTCATCAGATTTCATGCAAGACAAATTTTTATTCTTCTTCTCGAACTTGGACGCAACCCAGACGAAAACACACACACATATACCATCTGATCTTCATTTTCAAGGCTTCTGAACGCAAGGATCGCACCAGGGATCATCATAACAAGTTCTGATCGTGGTTTTAAAGTCAGAAATCCGTCTGATTAGGTAATGATCCGTTTAAACTTTCTAGTTTGATTTTGATTGATTAGATCTTGATTTTGAACGTAATGAGATAGTTAAGATTGTTGATTATTGCCTAGATGATGGCTAGGATTGATTATAAACAAAGAACACGAAGTTCTAACGGTTAAATCCTTGTTTTGATCCGTTGTAATGCCCGGTTTGCATGAAACCATACCCATGATTATAATGGTTTAATCCATTTGATTATAACAATGTAGGTGATTAGTTGGATTAATCTTTGAAATGCAAGGTTAAATCCAAGTATTTCAAACTAATCACAATCATTAACATACTCATTGGAACGATTATCTGATGTTTATGATAACAATCAGATTAGTATGTTAAGCCTGGTTATTACACCTATTATGATACTACATTGTGATATCTCATGATAATTGGGTAATCAATAACAAGGATTCCTAAGCCATTAAATTATCTAGAAACTGTTACAGTATCATAATCAACAACATTAACTATTTGGTTAATCTAAGATTATTCTGATTAATCAAGAGTGTCATCAACTTTGTATTAGGAATCTAATGCAATGTAGGTTCCTACATTATCATACATTGTATGATATGACATCAAATTAATTAATTATATAATTAATATCAGTTTGATGACTTTTAAGTCAATGTCTTTGACATTGAACGTTCAGAAAGATCTAATCAGTAAACTAGAACATAAATAACTCATTAAATATAAATAAATGCAGAATCACTTCTCTATTATCAGTTTTGAGATATTCTGCTACATCTATACTACCAGGTGAGTTTCGTACGACCCCTTTTATTTTTAATCTTTTATAAACATCGGGGAACACTGTTGAACTTTTATTGAACATATGATATGTATAACTGTTATCTGCGTGATTTCATGTGATTGTTGAGAACTTGTCGATTTCATGGGATTTTGCCCGGAAAACAGAACACTTTCACAGTATCAAAAGTCCTCATTTCTGAACTGTATCTAGTGAACCCATGTGTGGCCGAACGGGGAAACATTGATAGTACTATTGGCTGACCACCCATTTGCTGGGAGGATTGCATCTCCCCTTGTGTGAATGTTTGTTTCCTGTTTCCAAAACTTCTTAATGGTGTGATAGACATTAAGATAATGAGGCATTAAGATATGTACCGACGGATAGTATCTTGTAGAACAATATCGTCAGAAAGGAACTAGATACGGGTCCCATTGTTATCTTGAACTGAACATTTTGTGAACTTATATGACATATCATATCATATCATATTGTGAAACTTGAACTGTATGAACTCACCAGCTTTGTGCTGACGTTTTCAAATCAAACCTTTTTGCAGGTAGACCGTGACTTCGGGAAGAATGCACTTCACAAAAATTGTAGTTAAATAGGTTAATGTTGTAATGTAAATTGTAATAACGAAACCCTGTAATGTATTTATTTTAAGTTAATCTGTGTGCTTGTGATATCGGATCAAGTAAGTCACCCCTCACCTCGGAGACATCACCACTGTGCTTCCGCAACCGTTTCAGTGACATCATACATGAGGTGACGAGGGGTGGGGGTGTGACATATAGTAGTGGTGATGTGACTCAGTGAGGAATGTTTTTCAGTGAGGTGACCATTAAGTGGTTTTAAGATTTTCAGTAGGATGATGACGTGACAGAAAATTTTAGTGTGGTGAGATTTCATTGGGGTGGGTACTAAGGGCGATCTTAGGATGGGGTAAGAATTGTTTTGTCTTATTCCATATATGTATATCCTACTGATTAGTAGGACGTTACTTGATATATTTGTTTATTTGTTTTATTAATAAATTTCTTCATAATTTTATATATAAATATATACTTATGATTCTTTATAGACATGATAATCTTGACCTATAATAAGATAAATAGCTAGATTTTTTGTAAAATTATTGTATTTTGGGTTGAAATTAGTAACATTATAACATAAAATGAGTTAACATGGGTAACACTTTAAGTGTTTAACACAATACATATCAACGCGAGTAACATAAAAAATACGTGAATATAATGTATCCAAGCAAGTAAGAATGATTAACAATATATTTGATGATAAAATATTAAAATTTATTAAAATAAACTATTTGTTATTACAACTCATGTAAACTTGAAATAAATTGATTTTTTTTCTAAAAAACGACACATTTAAACCCAAACTGATTTTCCTTATAAGTCATTCTGACCCGCATTAATCTTGACTTGCACTCTTCTAACCCATTTTCTAACTCAACCCAACCTACCTATTTTGATATATATAATTCTTTCACTCTTTATTTTGTTAGCGCTTGAACTCGAGCTTCTTTAGGTTTAACTTGTTTGAACTTTTTACCGAGACATTCTATTAGGTGACAAATGATTATTACACTATATTTTTTATGTGTACGAATTCTATCACGTATTTGAGTCGGCCTGGTAAAGAAACACTTCTTAAAAAAACTTGGGCTTTAGCCCAATGGTATTACCAGATATTCCTAAGGCCCGAGTTCCCGAGGTTACGGTTAGAAGTGTGTAAATCGGGTTTTTTTTTTTTTTTGAGCTGGTTGAAACCGGAACAAAGTCAAGACCCGGTTCTGGTTCCAGTTCCTGTTTTAACCGGTTTTTGACCAGTTTCGGTTCGGATTTTTTCCAGCTCCGGTTCGGGTTTTGCCCCGGGTATAGGTGGAACCAGTTCTGATTTTTCCGGTTACGGTTTTAATTTGTCTGAAAAACCGGACATGTTTGTACCCACCAGTTCGGGTATGACTGGTTCGAGTTGTCGGTTCGGGTTCCGAGTCCGTTTTTTTGCCCACCTCTAGTTAGGCTTTTGAGTTTCGAACCCCCACATCTCTTGTTTATGTACCGACAATTTGCTTTTTACTTTTTTACTCTTTTATTAATTATTCTATGTTCTAGAAATTCTTCATAACATGTATTCAAACCATATATACATAGAGCAAAACAAAAAATCTATTATTAATAACCATGCCAAATTGTATTTGGTGTTCTTACTTTGATGCTTCTCACAATTTTTTAACTGTTTCACCTCGTGAAATTTCTTTTTACCTCACATGATTTTTTGAAGTTACCCTGTAAATAAAAGTTAGGCATTTAGATTTTTGAAAATCGTTCATTTTTGTTTTTTTTTTCAATGACAACTCTTCTTCGGTTTTGGCTTTATTGGTTTTGAAATTTTTGCTTTAAAAAAAGTACACCAAAAAAAACTTATTATTAAATATGTAGGCTTAAAAGTTTGGATTACACAATTTATTGTTGTTTCTTATAAATAACTCTATAAAAAATTATGTATCAATATTTAGATAAAATATATATCAAATTGTAAACAAAGTTTAAACATTTATACCAACTTTATATGGTTTGGTTTATTCAAACCACAAAATTTTGTTTTAAGAAAAAGAAAACCAAAACAACCAGTTATTAGTTTGGTTCAGTTCTTTCGGTTCAGTTACAAATTGTGTCGATGATTCGTGTTTAAGACGACTCGCAAGAGAACTTGAACCAACGTGTAATACGAGAGAAAACTCAACCACATGAGATTATATACCTTGAATCGTGCGATAGGGATGAACGTGATTCCCGAAAGAACTTGGAAGTTTTCACTGTGTTGTGTTTGTTGGGTAACGGGTTAGAATAAATGCGGGTCAAGATAAATGCGGGTTATGTTGAGTTATAAGAAAAATCAGTCTGAGTTTAAATGAATCATTTTTAAAAAGCATCAATTTAGTTTAAGTTAAAATAAGTTGTAATGAAAAAAAATAGTTTATTTGAATTTTTTAAATAAATTTATTATTATATATTATTAATCATTTTTACTTGTTTAAATTCATTATATTCACATAGTTTTGTAAGTTACATATCTTGACCCATATTATGTTAAAATGTTACTCAACTCAACCTATTATATGTCATTATGTTAACCATTTCAACGTAAAATACAATAATTATTACCCAAATTTACATATTTATCTTGTTATGTGTCAAGCTTATTATGTCTAAACAGTTGTATACTGATGTCGTTGTGGATGATCCCAGAAAAATTTAGAAGTTTTCACTATGTGGTATTGTCGGTTCTTATTTCAATCTTGAATTATTATACATGATTAAAGTTGAATCAACCTCTGTTACTGATGTTGTTATGAAGTTGTTAACTTTAAAATGGTTTATTAAATTATTGTAGATATGATAGGTAAAATGTTGTTCCTTTATTTTATTTTTTATTCTAAAAGGCTTTTAATAATTAAAAAAGTTTAAATAATCAACCTATACCATGGGATGTGATGTCACATATTATGTCTAGGTAGCAAGTTAAGAGACATATGGGACATTGGTTGGGGCTATTGTGAGAAGCCACGCAGGCAATCTCCAAGTTGGCTTTCTCACAAACCGTCAACTCGTCAAGTGTCTGTTAAGAGGGCTATATTTTGGTGCCGTTGAGAGAGGGCTACGTCATTCATCACATCTAGTATGGCATCTTTGCTGGCATTAACCCAGGTTAGCCCTTTATAATTAGACCTTCCCCCCTTGGTTGGAGCGTGAATGGGCAAAAAAAGGCGTGGAACACCGTCCCCTTTGCGGCATGGGCGGGCGTGGGAGGGTTGGGTGCGGCCACAGCAACGGGAGAAAGAGGCGGAGAAAGAGAGGAGGGGGTGGTTGTGGCCAACCAAGGGACATTTTCACCAAAAGTAGTGGAGTGGGTGGTCGTTTTGGGTGACTACGTGGCGCCTACGTGGAGTGGTTGGGCCAAAAGGCATACCCCATGGTCTTATTATTATTCAACACCTACCAGCTTGGTTCGACAGGTGGTGAATGGTGATTGCTCATCGCCTACACTGCTACCTAAATACAAAGCAGAGCCATTAGCCCATTAGGACTTTTACATCCAACAACGAATCCCATTTAGAAAATGGATCAGCAGGTGGTGGTGGGCCTGGGCCTGATATCAATTTATCTCCAACTGGGTCCGCGTATTGACAAACTAAACACTTTATAATATTGAAACTATTTCGGGAAACTACCCATAACAACTCCATCACAGATTTTAAAAATATATATGCATGCATTGTTTAAAAACACTTTTTCTTTATAATGCATCATCCTTTGACAAATGAAACGACTTTTTAAACAATGGATGCGTATATATTTTTAAAATCTGAGATGGAGTTGTTATGGATAGCTTCCCAAAAAGGGAAAAAATAAAATAAAAAAGGGTGAAGAATCTTCCTAAACTAATAAAAAGTATATTTAAGGGACATTTGTCAACTTTTTACCATGTCAAAATTTTCATAGCGACCCAAGATTAATTTCTACCCGTATCTTTGTATACCCAAATGGACACGCCTTATTACATTTTCAATAAATTAAACGCAAAATCTAATTCTTGTATTAGGTGGTTTTTCACTTGTATGATTTTTCTTTTTAAAAACATTAACTCATTAACTATTGTATACATATTTAATAGTTTCATGATTTCTTACTATCAAACCCTTGTAATACACGAGTTTTTAGGCTATTTTCATAATAAAACAAAATAATAAACGACGTGTAATACAAAAATACAAAATCGATTACAGAAACAAGAATTTACACCACTAGTATATTTTATTAAACAACCCCTCTTTAATATTAAAAAAAAAAAAAAAAGGATAAACATCCACACAAAGATCAATCTGTCGTGATCGTTTTCCCAAGGATTCTTCTAGAAGCAGGCGTCCAACATGCAACAACAACATAGAGCAGCACAACTGCAACCAACACAATTTAAACCAGAATCAAACATAGAGCAGCATAACTGCAACCAAAACAATTTACCAATGATCATATTGTACTAGTGGTAAGATAGATGTATGTGTGAAATGATAGGAGACCCAGGTCCTTGGTTCGATTCTTGATCCCACATGGTTTTACCGGCCTTAAATCGTCGTGCCCTTGATCGGGTGTTTGGGCCGGGTTTTTCTCGGGAATTGGTAGCTGGTGGGATAGGGGCTCCGTTCGTCTGGACTAGTGGCCAACTTGGGCATCCTTTAGCAATTGGGGGCCGCATACGGAGTACCCGGCAGTTTATTAGTTGATCGTTTAAAAAAAACCATAATCAAACAACTAATTAGGTCATGTGTACTTATCAAACCTCCATCATTCCACATAGACATCACGTAAACATCAGATAAACAAACAAACCAGCACCCCCGTCACTCCACATCATCACAACATGTGTTATATCACCTCTTATAAAGCCCCCATCACTCTTTTTTCCCCTTTCTTCCCTCTTTTCTTCCTTTTCACGCAGTAAGGGTTGTCAAGGATTTGCCACCACAGGATGGTATATTGGTGTTGTAAGGGGCGGGGGAGTGAAAGAGGGTGGTCGAACCCTCCTCACATCTCACTACACATAGTCTTAGAGTGGATCGATATAATCTAAGCAATGATTAATTAATTAGCCTAATTAATTAAATTAATTAATTACCATCCTTTCCAAAAGCCATCGCCCTTGCTACGAGTATGTGTTGGAACATCATCTCCATCAACGGTGGTTGTTGGATACCCCGCCGGCACCGCTGTCACTGGTAGTGGTCCTTGTTTCTCCATAGCCATGGGAGGAGGGTGGGCAACTGCAACCACTTCATCATTTCACATGCCAACAATAAAGCTATAATAATAATAATCATCATATAAATGAAATAGGATCAGAAACTCACCCGGAATCTCGGGTTGATGGGGGCTGCTCATGACGGTGAATACGGAAGGTAGTGGCCGGTTTGATTAGAAGACAAGTGCGTATGGGAACAGAAATGGGCTTGCTTGTTTATGTAGAAGATAAAGGGAGGGTCCCACAATTAGGTGGCCGGCCACTCATTGGCGAAGGTTATTAGGCTATGTGTTATGCAACACCCCCATCATTTCACGTATGTGTCAGGTAAGCGTCAAATAATCATCCAACACTATCACTCCATTATCACTCCACATCATCTTTACATATGTTATTCATCACTCATCCATCACTCCACGTCATTACCACCTTTATTCATTATTTTATTAATTGAATTTTATTTTTTTAATTATAATTTAAATTAAAAAAAAACATAATATTATTTAAAAAATTAATATTACAAAATAAAATAAAAAAATTACATGATATAAAAAATTAAACTACATAATAAAAAAATACAATAAAAAATGGGTTGTTTGGGTTGTTTGTGTCCATGATATTATAGATGTTTTTAAAGATTTGAGCGTTGAAATTTTGAAGATTTTTTTAAGATTAAGAGAGTATGTGAGTGTTTTTGAGTGTGTTGAATGAGTTTATATAGGGTTTAATTTATTTTTTTTGTTTAAACGGTCATATTACTGTTTTTTCCCCTCGCCAACGGTCATTGCCCCGTGAGGAGGCTCACGCCTTGACCCATCACGGTGCCTCTCACGCCTTCTTCACGGTGCACAACACATAGTCTTAGGGGGATACCGTCCCCCTCTTTTTTACGCCCGTGGTTTTAATTTTTCGAGCGAAAGATTTTTTTGTTAAAAATATTGTTTCGCTCACACTAATTTCAAAAAAGTTACATGCATTCTTGGTCTGGTAAATCTCAACCCCGCTTTCTAAACGTTCAAATTCCTCCACCGCGGCCACTGACATCATCTCATCAAATGGAACACAAAAACAAGAGCCTCAAGTGACAAAGTGCCTTTTTTGCTATGTGAAGTCTTATTATTAGAAAATATTGTATTTGACTAACTCATCTAACGAGTTTTTCGTGTGGGTTCAACTAACTCAATGATATAGGACAAATGAACCGACTACATCGACGTTTCGAGACAAATAACGTCTTCTTCTTCTTGTTGAAGTATCTACCCTGAATCTCGAGCGACGAGAATACGTTTCTAGAGAATCCTAATCAAAATCTGATAGTTTCATTAATCTCCTTGGCATGCAACATGACAAGAACATAAAGAGCAATTTATCCGTAAAAATGAACCATACAATCCTATTATATAGTTTAATGCATTCAATATCATGTAACATGCAAAAATCTTATTGTTTTATATCATTTTTAGGTAAAAGTTAGCAAAATGATGTTTTCTACCATTCTAAGGTTATCACATATAAAATTAATGAATGAGATCAAATTGTAGAAAAATTAGTTTGTAAAATTATGTTTTAACCATAAATGCTTATGTTAATTTCTATCAAGTTTTCTTACTTGTATTAACGTTCAATATGTTTATATACGATATTGTTATTTTTTTTAAATTACATCATTAAAACGGTTATAATATTATTATATAGTTTTTTAGACAGTTTGTTTTTTTCAACTCTCATTATTTTTTAATGTGTTAATTATTATATCTCTGTGTTAAGTACTATGTCATTTTATCCGTCATTATTTCTTTTACTACTTTTTCTAACATATTGAATTTTGAAAAATATAATTAGTTTGAAAAATATAATGATGAAATAAGACAATTATGCACTTTTAATAGACAAACATAATAATAAATTTATACATTTGTCTAATACGTAACAGGTATTGATAATGTGTCATGAAATGATCTAAACGAAATGATTTAAAGTGTAAAATACTATGATAAATGAATATAACATAATAACCTTAAATATATATTTTTCTAGATTAATAATTTAAAAAAAAACATAACTATGAAATAATACAATTATATACTTTTAATATAAACAACATAAAAATTAATTAATAGCAAATTTATTTAATATATAAAAAGTAAAAACAGTAATACAAAATGAGCTAAACTTAAAACACAACGAAAAATACATATTACACAATAATCTGAAATGTAAAACACGGTGACAAACATGTTCTTTTTGAAAAATTAAGAGTATGTCACACGCTAATTCTATAATCATTGCCATGATTTCTATAACTAAAACTTTTATAAAAACTCTATACTAATTGACTAATTGTTATAATTATTATTTTCTATAGGTTCTCATTTAAATTTGTTCGAAATAGTACGCGGATGGATATATTCGGGTTTGCTGTTAAAGAAGATGGAAAAGATATGGTGATAAGTGGTCCTTTGATAAATCAATTTTCGATTAATTAACTTAAAAGTTCATATTTGAAGAACCGTGTCATTCAGTTTTTGATTATTCTTATCAAGTCATGCTCTCATAATAGTCGATCTTTACGACTTTTGAAAAACAAATATTACATATATATTATTAGGTGAATACATGCGATCATGACATTTTGGTGCCCGTAATGATACATCCATCGATATATCACACTAAGTAGGTTTTTTACTGTATACGCCTGTTGTTGTTGTATGGTAATTTATTCAAATGATACGTCGTCTCAATATAGGGCGATTAAATTTAAATAACGGATCAAAATACAAAAATCTTACAAAACTTGTTAACTTAACATGTATCGAAAATTAAAAGAGAAAAAACACTCACAAATCATTGTTTGTCGTCACCATCTACTAGTTGTTGCTGACATGGTAACCAACTAGCTATCGCAACCATCGTCCTGCCTCTGCTCCATCATCATCATCATCATCACAGTTAGCGCTACCTTCTACTGTGAGACAATTGTCATAATCTCAGGGATGACGACACCATTGTTGCCATCTCTTTGCCAATGTTGTCAATTTGACACTAAGACCCTAATACCATTCGTAGTACTTCCCCCGCGCTTCAGGCGGGGTCCTGCAGCTTCACGAGAAACGGCGGGAAGACCGCCCCTCCCTTCCAATGGCTTCACTTCGCGAAGGCCAGCGGCCCCCGCTCTCTGTTTCTCCTCCTCTTACACCTCATTTTCTCCTCTCTCATATTTTCAATGGAGTGACCACTACGGAGTTTTAAGGTTTTCAGTAAAGTGATGACGTGTCATAAAATTTCAGTAGGGTGGGTAATACGAATGGTCTAGTAATTCCCACCTCCATTATTCGTCATAAAGATAAATATAGCATGTGAATTGATTTTGGTATTAAAATGAAAAAAAAAATCATCTCGTTTTATTTTATTCATAACTCGATTTTTATGGTTTTATTTTGATTTATTTTTACTAAAATCTATCTGATCAAGCATCAACCTACCTCGCTCGTAACTCGTTTGTTTTCCTAAACATAATAAATATCTAATTTTAAGCATCGAATATATCACAAAACCGTCTCTCTTTTATTTCTATCATTATATGAACATCTTGATTTAAAGGAATATAAATGTATTATTTTAATTATATGAATAATAATTATATTTTGGGTTGAATTAGTAGCATCATAACATAGAACGGGTTGAAATATGTAACACTTACACAATAGATTTGAAGATATGTAACCTAAAAATTATGTGAATATAATATATTAAACGGGTAAGAATTATCAATTATTAGTTAATAAAATTATTAAAGATTATGCAAATAAACAACTTGTTTACTTACAAGTCATTTTAACTTGAACTAAACTTTTGTTTTAAAAAATAACTCATTAGGCGCAAACTAATTTTTTATAAAACTAAATGTTTTTGTGGTTGTTTTTAACAAAATTAGTAACGAGTATACGTCTATCTTTGTTAAAGACGGAATAAAGTTAGAAACGTGGTAGAGAATATATTAGTCTGTATGGTGTATTTCTATGATTTCCTTTTGCTTTACGTAAATCTCGATTCCTTACACACATTGACGAGCTTAATAGAGGTCGGGGGCAACAGGCCTACCTTTTTTTTCGGTCCATAGTGTTTATTTTTCAGCTAAAATGATATTTTTTGTTTTAAGTATTGGTTTCGGCATAGTCGTTTCAAAAAATTAACATGCATTGTGGTTTCCGTAATTTTCCATCCCCTTTCAAAACATTCAACCTGCGTCACTGCTTACACAAATTTTGAAAACCATGCATCTTAGAAAAATGAACACCAAAACGATTTCTCGAATGTAAACTAAATAGGAATCTAAAAAAGTAATACTACATAAAAAAGATTTCTTTGTGTGACACTAGTCTAAAGATTTTCATTTATGTTATTTGTAAAGTGATTGGGTATTCTTTTTATATTTTGTACCAAATAATAATACAATATGCTAATACTTTACTTCGGTAAAAACAAAGAATTGGTTCTACTAAGTTAGCGATTAAGCCAGTCTAAAGAAATTTTTAGTAGGAGAAGATCAAGACCGGGGAAGAGCTTTTTGAATGCCTCGGCTCCTAACGTTTTTTCATTCAAAATGGTTGATTTAATAGTATTTTATATGAAAATTTTACAGGTATTGAGTATGTCTACTCTGTTTTTTTTCTTCTAAAAATCCTTCAGTTCATTAGAGTTTTTTTTTTTTTACAAGTTTCGCCACTAATCAAAGACGACTAGACGAGGAAGGTTTTTGGGCTTGAGTGTTAATGATCAGAAAATACGATTATATTGAGATATTGAGGGCTTGATCAGATTTTGAAATGTTAGAAAAAAATTCTTTTGCTCAAATGCTAGAAAGTAGAAAGCGCAAGTAGGGTGTGTGTCCATGATTGGCATGTAGGGTATCCACTAATACATGTTGATTATAAATATAACTAGAGGGTTTTTCCGCGTGTTGCGACGAGAATTCCGCTATGTTTGCTATATTAGAACGAAGACATGATCTCGTATACACAATGAAGATATAAGAATGTATAAAGGTTGTCGTTCTGATATAAAACCCAAAAATGTACTAATCATAGATGTGTCTGTCACAAAAAAAAAAGAGCTGGGTATGGTTATATAATCTATCATCAACATACAAAAAATGAGGCCAACAAATGAAACAAAAAAATTAGTAATTATAATTTATTAAAAAAATATTATTGTTCATCCGTAAACATTTAATAATATAATAAAGTAAAAATGACCTAAAGTGTGTCTTACACAGTGTGACCCAATAAAAAAATGTTTGAACAATACTGCTTTGCCGAAATGAGTACTCCGTCCGGTAGCAATATCACGAATATTAAAATATCGAGGCCAACAAATGAAACAAAATAAATTAGTAATTATAATTTATGAAAATAATATTATTGTTAAAAGTGACCTAAAGTGTGCCTTTCACAGTGTGGCCCAATAAAAAAGGTTTGAACAATACTGTTTTACCGAAATGAATACTCTGTCCAGTAGCAATATCACGAATATTAAAATATTGATTCAAAAATCGGTCGCAATAGTTTTCAATCCGTTCTAAAACAATAAAAACCAAACCATACGTAATGTAAGCAAGTGATGTTAAAAATCTTAGAATTAATATAATAAAAAGACTTTTGCGTTTGCAAAATATAGCGTAAAGAAATACGAACGTAGGACTAACAAATAATATTGAGTAAACATTCTTTACTTATTATTATTATTATTATTATTATTATTATTATTTAGCATTATTAAATTATTTATTATTATTATTATTAGTATTTAATTGAAATAGTATGTACACAATAATAAAAAGGAAAACAAAAAAAAAAGAAAGAAAACAAAAGGTTGGTAATTAAACAATAAAAAAAACTTGAAACATAAAAGAGCATTTTTCGAACCGAGTCTTTTTCGAGGGAGCCTCAAGACGCGAGTTTTTTGAACAACATATTGAAGCACGCTTGGTAATTAAACAATAAGAAAAACTTGAAACACAAAATGTGACACCTCGTAAATTCCAGGTCAGCAACTCTATTATTTTATTAATAATGTTTATTATTACTTCATACGTGGCACTAGAATAAATGCATTTAGTGTGACACGTGGTACAACAGTCTGAACATACCGATAATTCAGGGAATTATCACACAACACTCGCACGTGTCTTGAATAACGAACGTTGGTGAAACGGATCAAAACTGTAGTACAAAACACTGCACTTAGGTTCGAGTAAACCCAATTTAGCTAGAACGAGGCCTATGCGTTGAGAAACGATGATCGTATTCGAGAAATACGAAAGATTCGGTTCAAAACAATGAAAATGGGCCTATTGGGCTCCTCAGAGACCCGTCGCGGTACGCGACATCCCACAAGAAGGAGTATCGCGGTACGCGATGGATGGGCGGGCAATTTGAAATCCCGAAATACGTCGCGTTACGCGGGAAGTTTCGGAGACCTTCATCGCGGTACACGAAGAGTCCAACACGTAAAATCTTTTATTAAACCAAGATTAATCATGTCATTAGCCACCCTGCCTCTACTTGGTTAATTCCAGACGCAATCTCCTCGTTTTAAACCCCCAAAACCCACCTGCCAATCCCTCTACAACCCCATAAACACTACTAAGAACCTAGAGGAAGCCATTGTTGCAAGCTTGGAGATCTTGGAAGAAGGTTTGAAGCTCCTAATCACCAACACTATCACTTGCTCGACCTCGAGAAGGATTCCAGGAGCTTGTAGGGCTGTGGGTCGACCATCTTAACACATTCGAAGCTTTAAAAGGTAGATCTATGACCCAATGTAGCCTAAAATCACTTCTAAACCCACATGCAATAGGAAATACCCACATGCAATCACTAACACTTCACATGCACGAATTTTTCCTTGTTTGGATCTGGATTTGATGATAATCTTGTGTTATTTGATGATTTAGATTGATTAAATGTGTTTCTATGACGATCCACAATGATGTTAACATGTATGTTGATGATTTGGTCACAAATGGGTGTTTCTAGTAACATGCATGTATGATCCATGATGTTTTGTGTGATCTTCGATATTGAAATGTTATTAGAAATGATATTTGAGATGTTCTACATGATTAGAATGTTTGATTATGTCAAGAATTGGCTATTTGGTGACTATTGCTAAAATAGTAACTTTTTGCTATAAGATTGCTAGAAAGGATGATATTGCTAAATGTTGCGTGTGTTACATGCTTAGTTAAACTTGTCATGATGATAATAGACGACTATATAACCTAAATGTTTGAGATGGGTGCATTTGTCAAAAGTTTCTATAAATAGAAACTTTATTTTACAAAATTGTGAATAGGAGCATGCTAGCCAAGACGTGCGTGATTAAATGGCTAATACTGATTAGGATAGTGACGTTTAGACGTTATTAGTTATTAAACTTGGTGAAATATGCTTGTTTAGGCAACTTTCTAAATATAGAAACTTTTACGCGCAAACTATGTTAAACCGGCTATGTGTAATTATGTGCTGTGTGATAACATGCTCATTTAGGGTAAATATACATATTAGAATAATCGGAATCTGATCTTATGCACGACTTGCCAAATATGGAAACTTTCCTGAAATAGAAACTTACTATAAATAGTAAGTTTCCTCATAGGAATGATTTTGGTATCCGTACACTTCACACGACACTAAACCGCACGATACACGAGCACTTGATCCAGAACCGTCACCAACGGGTCGTTAGGTCAAACACGATCGATACGGTCCAACACGGTCAACTCGACCCACATAACCACTTAGTGTCGTTGAACACTAACACGGTCCGGTGAGACCCACATACGCAAACACGAACTCATAACACCTACATGATATAGGTGATTACTAGCCGGCGAGCTACACTACGCTATTGAGCAAACGCATTATACAAACTCAGGTGAGTTTACGGCCCCACTTTTACTCTTTAACTGATTTGCTAAACTATTGGGGTGAGAATACTATGCAACTGTTTAGATGTATGACTGGTATGTTGTAAAACTATTTTCGAGTGTAACTTTCATCGCATAAAGCCCTCACTTATCCTTACCGTCAATTGTATGAGAAACGAGTCGTTATTACGTAGTACTACTGGGTTTGACTAGCCCCACTCGGCAACAACGTTGACTGGAGGTCATAACGAGTGTAATATAGATGTGAATTGCGAGTTCAGCGATGACTCGCGGAGGCAAACGAGAACAGTCTAGTTTCGGTAAGATGACATGACACACTCACGGATCGTAGATCCAACAACTAAACCTAACATGCCCAGTATATATCTGTTTACTATTTATGTCTGTCTAAACCTGTGAACTCACCAACTTTTTAGTTGACACTTTTCGCATGTATTCTCAGGTAACTAATGGAGCACACGCTAGGACGCTCACAAGGACACACTAAGGAGTCAAGCTTACATATAGACTCTTGTCCTAGGCTTGCGTGCATGTGTTCTGTTTTGAAAACAATTTAAACATTTGTAGTGTCTGTTGCAAACAATTACTTTCCGCTGCAAACTCATGTATTTCTGATGTTTAACACTTTCCGCTGCTTATTGAATGAAACTTGTATTGTTTTACAATTTGTGTGAATGTGTAACTCATATAGAGTCGTTCTATATGACCATGAGCTATGATCCTGGCCACGTCACACCCACGTGGACTGACACCACGAGTGGGAATTTGGGGGTGTGACACAAAACCTGAAAACCTAACTTGACATGGTTTACGTTAGTAAAGTCAGTTGCCCATCAAGTGCTCGACGATTGATCTTAGATTATCAGTCCAAACCTACAATGCCAGTTGGTTTCCTCTTCGATTATAACCACAATCCATTGAAAAAGTATTCCTAATGATCAATTCTGGTTGTTGGGTTAATCGTTTAGTTAGCGGGTCACGGATAACGGGTCGACTGGTTGTTTGGATCCGGTTGCTTCTTTCTGCACGTCTTTGAAGAAGTAGTCTTTGTGTGCCGATATTGATGGAATTTGATCGTTGGGTTTGTTGCCGAATTAATGGAATGCGTAGACTAAGTATTTAGCATGTGGGTTTATTAGATTTAAATAAATAGGGCAAGCAGTAGTTTTGTTTTTTATGCAATTCATATTTACCTATTTTTTGCTTTGTAATTGTTGTTATCAAAGTTTAAGAAATACAAAGGAACTTTGTTCCATTGTGTGTGAGTTTGTGTGTGTGATTAAAGTGGGCCTGAACCAACATTTGGTATCAGAGCCTAGAGCTTGCGGAAGGTTGAAGACGCCGTTTTGAGAGTCGACTTTTGAAGGGGGAGCAGCCGTAACATCAGTGCCGGAACAGTGATCGCAACAGTAAACAAATACAGTAACTCAGGTACACATTACGAGAAACTATGTTTAGACTATTGATGCATTTGATTAACATGAAACTATTATACAATTGTCTGAATTTGACTGAAACCTTAGGGTTTAACATGTCAGACAACACAGTGTTGAAACATAAATACTAGATGTGATATTATTTGGTGTAAACGTATGTGAGGTTAAACAAAACAAAATCTTAACGGTTGTCGTTTCAGAATGCTAAACCGACAAGTTATTCGTATAGGTGACGATCTATACGAATGATTCTGACGGTTTAAAGTTCTGAAATAATGACTTAACAGTAGAAAATAAGAATCAGAAAGCCAAACCATCGACATGTTCGTTCGAATGACGATTCGAACGAATACGCGCGATGGCGACGCGATCTGACGAAACGAAAACGAAGGATGACTCGAACGATCATAATTTTAAGGAAATAAAATATTTCCTATTTTACAATTTTGAAACTCATCATAGAATAAATTAAACTAAACCATTTTATTAAATCGCGAACAAATTAAACGAAATGCGTAAAATATATATAATTCGATAAATAAATTAAGAATACGGTATTTAAAATAATTTCTAATGATAATTTCATCCTAATTATCCTAATCTAATTCTTTTTATTTAAAATACAAAAAACGAGCGTAAAGAGCCGGAAACGCGACGAAAATACGAACTGGGCAACCGAAACGAACCCGGATACCCTCGGGGTATTTAAACACCAAATACTAGCATTTATTTCATTTTTCACAAAACCTTTCTCTCTCCAAAACTCTAATCCGTTCATCTCTCTCTCTCTCTAGCAAGAACCAACCTAAAAATCATCGTAACTTCTTCAATTGTTGATGAAATTACGTGATTCTTGCGCCTAAACGACCATCTTGAAGGCCTCTACCTAGAAGTACAAGGGATCTGGAGTTTTGGCCACTGAAATTTGAGGTATGGCTAGAGCAAAGTGAAGGAAATTAGGGTTTTCACCTTGTTTTTTTTGGGTTGTTGTTCGAACCACACATATAAAACCGGTTATTGAATTTCTCCTTCGAACCCCCACTCTTTGAGAACATGTTGAAATGCAGTAGCACCATGGGGATGAGATAGTCAGTGTGTAGGAACCGATGATGGTGCTGGGCACGAACCAGGGTTCGTGAGAACTCATTTAGCCGAACCCGCAATGGGGCTGCGGACCCTACTCTTCACGAACCTTTGGGTGTAGGCCGAACCTCCTCGAGCTTCTCTACTCACGAACCAAGCAGTCAATAGACGAACCTTGGTTAGCCAGCTCATACAGCCGAACCCTCATGTTGTTACCGAACCTATTTGCTTGCCAACGAACCTTCTATGTCAACAACTGCACCATGACCGAACCCTAATGCATGCGGCGAACCTGCAACTTGTGGCCGAACCTTCCCAAGGCCGACGAACCCCAGCGAACCAGGTTGTTCTTGAACGAACCGGTTATTTGGTCAGCAAATTCTAGACAAACCAATCATCATGTCTCACGAACCTTGACTAGACACGAACCTTACGATATGCATGGCCGAAGCTAAGAGAAACCAACTCTCGGCCGAACCTTATCTCTTCACCGAACCCTCCCCCGACCCAAAGGTTCGCTGCACCTAGATGTGTTGTAACTGCTAAGCCAACATCCAGCCCAATACGATTGTTGCTCAGCCCAACGCCTTAGATGAACCAAGACCATACAACATGTCGGCCATATCCAGTGGGCAACCACGACGAAATCCCTTAGGCCCATGGTCAATGATTCGGCCACCCATGCAGCCCACATAGTTCCTCGGCCCAATAGTATCAATCTAGCCCAGCTAGAAATCCTGCGGCCCAAGAATTTGTTGTTGGTCCAAAACACTAATTGGCCCACGTTTCTTTAAATTACAGCTTTAGTCTAACAGTGCTTAAACAACCCAATTCAATTCGGCCCAACTCAATTGCTTCGGCCCAGAAAATAACCTAAACCGGCCCATTTACTTCTTGGTCATAGCCATTCGGCTCACACCCATAATGTTTAGACCCAATAACACAATAAAGAGTCCAATGGATTATCCGGCCCAACAATTAACAACAAATGATAAAAGGTTTATAAAAAGTCATGAAAATGCTTAGAGTTGGAATTAAAGGTTTTGACTTTTAAACTAAACTCTAAGTTGGGCAATTGTAAACCATAAAATGGAAATCAAAGTCATTTTCTGAAATAGGACAACTTGGGCCGGATAACAAACAAGACTCGCGAGTGTTGGTTAATTTTAGGGTTAACACTTACACGCGCACTAGTCATTACAAACAAATACTCATGAACTACAAACACTATGAAATCAATACAGGAGCGTGAACATTACAACAAAGGGCAAACAAAGAGCGAGCGTATTCTTGTTTTACATAGTCAACTACCAAGGACACAAGGTGAGTTCATTGTCCCCTTTCAAACTTATTTGTTTTACTTCGGGACTGAGAAGCATGTTAAACATTTTCATAAATTGTTGAAATGTTACTTAATGCTTTAAACATAAACATGATAATTTTGTTGAAACTTATACTTTAAGCTTGATGCTTAAAATCAATTGTTGGATACTTGTGAGACTTAATGCTATTACATGGGACTTGATGCTATTACATGAGACATGATATTTATATATGGGATTAGATGCTTGTGAAACGATATGTTAACATGACATTTTATGCTTGAGAAAAACATTATGCGTAAACATGATATTTGATACTTATGGGGCTATGTGCTGTACAGGAGATTTGATGTAAACATAGGATATACATGATGAATCAATGTGTGAACAATTGAAACTTTATGTTTGGAAACTATTACTTGCGCATGAAACATTGTACATGTATCTAACCATAGTTTACGTAATTGCTAAACTTCTGGTATTCCAGAGCTTGTACCTATGGGGTGAGATACATGTAGAAACATAAACTTAAGGATACTAGGCTATTACCTGGTTATAAGGGATATGTAATTGCTAAACTTCTGGTATTCCAGAGCTTTTGTCGGCTTATATGAGGTATGTAAATGCTAAACATAAATGTATCGATTCTAGGCTATTACCTGGTTATAAGGGACATGTAATTGCTAAACTTCTGGTATTCCAGAGCTTTTGTCGGCTTGTATGAGGTATGTAAATGCTAAACATAAACGTAACGATGCTAGGCTATTACCTGGTTATAAGGGACATGTAATTGCTAAACATCTGGTAGTCCAGAGCTTTTCTCGGCTTATATGAGATATGTAAATGCTAAACATAACGAATGCTAAGCTATTATCTATATAAAAGACATGTAATTGCTAAACTTCTGGTATTCCAGAGCTTTTGTCTGCTTATAAGAGATATGAAATTGCTGGATTATTTGTGTATGCATAGCTTGTACCTATGTATGAGATTAGGGACAGCTAAACTAAGTACGTGTGAAACTTGATGCTTGATAAACATACAGTGAAATTAACATTGTAAACAATAGAGACTTGTAAACTTTGAAACAGATCATAAAAGCTTTGATGAGGATCGAATTGATTGGTAGGTAAAATGCTTAATTATTATTAACAACAGTGTCATATCCGGGTTAGTATGTGGTGGGATGTTGGCTAGGGCTTGTTCCCTTACATATGCCCTATGTATAAGCATACCGACTTGGATATTACATGTGGAGTTAATGAGGTTAAGGTTTTACCGAAGGAGGTTTGTGAAACTATTTAAACTTATAAACTTTATGAACTCACCAACCGTTGTGTTGACTTGATCTTTTTACATGCATTCTCAGGTAAAGGACATGTATAAGCTAAGACTTTTGGATTTGCATACTAGGCGGCCCAGATAGAGGACCTAGTAGACTTTTGAGAAGCACATCTTTTGTTGATGATACATAATATTTTTGATATCTTGTACATATACAAGATATAAACATGTTATTCTTTGATAGGTTTACTTAGTTAAATTGCAGAACATTGATAATGTAATTTAACTTTGTAATCCTAGTTATCATTGATTGTGCTTTAGTTATTCTTAAACATTGATGCTATGTAAACAATCTGATCATCTTGATTATCACCCACGATATCATGCTCCGAGAACCTTCCGCCCGACGGGGACTTCGATCCAACCCCGCCGGCTCAGGGTGTGACAGCAGCCCCGTCTGCTAGGCTGTGTGGTGGTTGCTTGTTGGGTCCATTGCTGCATGTTTTGAGATGCTGTTTAGGATCTCAACCAAGGCTGTTGCAGCAAGTCACAAAGGGACAACAAGGGCTGTTCGGTGTTGTTTTCGGAACTGTTTTACAGCAGAAGGCGGAGACCGGGAGGTGGTTCGTGTCAATCGTTGTTACAGGTGAAGTACCGGTTAGGATAACGGGGGTGACAGGTGAACACCGGTGTGTTCCGTGGCTGTTAGTTGTGATTAAAAGGGTGTTTTGGGACGTGTTTCAGCATAGGTGCCTTGATCGACTTGTTCGTTATAAGAGGAGACCCATCAAAGCAGACTGCGTTGGATTCGGGTTCGTTTGGTGGGTGAAAGAAAACGGTATAGGCGATGCGACCTTGTTTTCTTGGTCGTTGGAGGGGCTTCTTTGAACAAGTTTGATCGGAAAATGTGTTTTTTTTATATCTTTGGTTTGGAACCGGATAGTAAGACGTGAAGATAGTTACGAGTTTTGCTTGGTTTTGGTTCAAGTTATTAGTAGCTACTCAACCAGTTATTAAGATAAGAAGAGATTGGAGAAACTACATGGTTGTAAACATTATGGTGTTGGAGTTCAAATCGAGTGACTTTGGATGTGGCCGGGGAAGAGGTCGTTGATCCGTGAAGAGTCAAGATGTTAATGAACGGTTCCAGTGGGATGCCATATTACATGTTGCAAGTGTGGTGGATTGTTTTGGGTTGAACTGGGGAGACTTTGGACGTGACCGGTTGAGATCATGGTGTCCGGAATAGGTCGGGATGGTTCAAAAGATGACGGTCCGATGGCGTGAGTAACAGTGTAAACAAACCGATTAAGGGGGTGATTGTTGGGTTAATCGTTTAGTTAACGGGTCACGGATAACGGGTCGACTGGTTGTTTGGATCCGGTTGCTTCTTTCTGCACGTCTTTGAAGTAGTCTTTGTTTACCGATACTGATGGAATTTGATCGTTGGGTTTGTTGCTGAATTAATGGAATGCGTAGACTAAGTATTTAGCATGTGGGTTTATTAGATTTAAATAAATAGGGCAAGCAGTAGTTTTGTTTTTTATATTTTTTGCTTTGTAATTGTTGTTATCAAAGTTCAAGAAATACAAAGGAATTTGTTCCATTGTGTGTGAGTTTGTGTGTGTGATTAAAGTGGGCCTGAACCAACACTGGTTCCAAAACCAGCCCAATCTGGCCCGGTTTCATTGGGCATGCAATTCAAATTAGGAAATGAGTCCGATTCCTATCCTGTTCTTCCTGGAAACCGGTTCCAGTGACTAGTGAGCCTGATGTGATGATGAAGAAACCCGGTTATGGCCCAAAACCTGATTTGCCAACCTCTATGTGGAGTTGCAACTTGCAATGCCAGTGAGAAGCCCACAAAAAAGTTCCAATAGGCATTGATATCCTTAAGCTTTGTTACAAATCCCGTTGCGTCAGAGTAGCCCAACGGACGGGTCCAAGTTCTGTAATTTAGCATTTTAGCATCTATGTTATGTAGTTTAAAGTTTTTATAAAAGTTTGATTGAAAAAAAGTCTTTAAACAACTTTGAACCAACAAAATAAGATATAAAAATTATAGACAGCAAGTATTTGAATCACAAAAGTTATTTAACACATATAAAACTACAACATTAAAATTAAAAAAGAATAACAAGAGGCAAGAGAATGTGCCTCATCAATAGATATTTAAATTTTGAGAGCATTTACATATATCTTCTTACTAAGATCGTCTATTACATATTTACGCAAGTTAAAAAGTTAATTACATATTTTTCCCATCTTAGGGGAAACACGTAATTAATTTTAAAGATTTTGTAAATATGTAATAATGCTTTTATTAAGAGCATGTATGTAGAAGGTAAAAATCCCTAAATTTTTTTATAAGGATAACTTTATAGAAATCTAGCCAACTTTTAATTTTCCTCCAATCAAGTCATCAAACTTTTTTTTTGTCCTAAGTTATTTAAGTTAATTTGGTGTTATAATCCTATGTTTTTACCCTGAATAGTATGTAATATATGTTGATATATGTTTGAGTGAATAATTTTTTTAAAAAATATGACTAACTTGAATCAATAATGATTAATTATTTTTTTTCTTTGTCAAATATTAATTAAAACTAATGATTATTGATTCAATTCTGCCATTTTTTTAAAAAAATATTCACTCAATTACTCAAACTTATTTCAAAATGTATTACCTGCTATGTAGGTTAAAAACATATGTTTAGTTCACCAAAAGTTCTTGAATTTATAAAAATGATCTTTTTAATTAAGTTACGTAGAGAAGAAGATGCTCATTTTGATAGATTTGTACCAGTGTAATTGGGGCCATCAATGGCCGCATGCTTAGGTTTTTTATTTTGTTGACATTGTCATAGTAAATAATTTTTAATTTAGAAATTAAACTTCTATCTAGATTACAAACTAGACTTTTAGGGAAAATCCATATTTCCATTCCTAATAATAGAACATGTAATTTCCAGTCAATGAACCTAAAGACCTAAATTGACACGCTCTTGTGTATATTAGTGTATATATATATATTTCTTATATATATATTTTATGTATTTGTTAGCTGTTTAAAAAAAATCTAATATATATTTCATATATATATATGATAATTGTTTTTGATTGTTTAACATATCACATAATGTCTTGTCATGCTTCATATAGTCGTTATCCGATGAATATATGAAGGTGCTGCCAATGTTTTGAAAACCGGACCATACCGGTCGGTCGGACCGGTCGAATCAGGAACCGGTCCGGTTAGGGGTTCTGGGCCGTTTTGGTTGAACCGGTCTGTCGAAACGGCGAACTGATGGTCGGACCGGTGGTTGAACCGCTTTTTTATAAGTTTTTTATTTTTTTACCTTTTTTATTATATATATATATATATAAAATGTTTATAAAATCATTCAGTTTTTAAATTAGTTTTTTCATAACAATTTTTTATATTTATTTTTTAATAAAAATCAAATTCCTTAAAAAATAATTTAAATTACTTAGTTCTATTTAATTTCAATCTTATTATACTCAATAGCATTTTGTATTTTCTGAATCTTAATTACTAACCATTTAAAATTTTTCGAATTTGGCTCATGTAATACATTTGATACGAGCTTATCTTTTCTTTAAAAGATAACATTGTTTCAAAAATAATTTTTTTTTCTAAATTGAAACAGTTAAATAAAAGTTAATGAAAAATGATACTATCATGTTATCGCTTAAATACTTACTTATTTGCAATTTGAATCTTATTTTATTCCAAAAATTCGTTTTATAATTCTATTTTTGTTTTTTTTAATGAAATAAACGGAATGGTACCTTTAAAAATAAATGACGGATTCTCAATA
Source organism: Mikania micrantha (assembly GCA_009363875.1). Classification (NCBI taxonomy): domain Eukaryota; kingdom Viridiplantae; phylum Streptophyta; class Magnoliopsida; order Asterales; family Asteraceae; genus Mikania; species Mikania micrantha. Next base: position 15,934,584 of record CM018693.1, read on the forward strand.
AAATATTTGGAGCAGGAATACTTTAACCTAAAAGCGTTAATTAGAACCATGACAATGGTCGGACTCCTACTTTATGAAAGTTAATTCTTTATCACCTTTTCAAGCAAACAAAGAGTAACGGGTCCCAATCACAAATGAACTAAATTCACTCAAGTAGATAGGCACCAATGCACCTCTAGATGCCATGCCATCCATGTGCCTCCAAGCACAAACAAAAGGTACCTAGATAAACTGTGCCCTGCGAATTCAGCCTACTGGTTGGGGTTTCATCTTATAATCGAGAAGTAATGGGTTGAAGCCATGTCAGAGGCAATTTAATAGACATCCATATAAGGGAAGAAATCTTTAGTTTAATATCGGGTTATGTACCAATGGAAGCGAGTGTTTACCCGTTTCAGGGGGTTCCCGCCCATCGATGTATATAAGATCGTCGCTGTTCAAAAAAAAAAAAGAAATAGATAAATTGCAAGCCCTAGTTTCCAAAATGTATTCATGTCAAGCCTAAAAGCAAGTTGATATTCTTTTTTATTAGTGGGGATGGCAAAAAAAACCCGAGCCCGACGTGTTTACCCGAAACCTGCTACATGTGGGACGGGTATTCCCAAACCCGATAGGTATTGTGCCGGGTATGCGATTAATTTTAAAATTTTTCGCGGGTATGGGACGTGCTTGGGATTTGTTCATATACCCGTTTACCCAGCCCGATTACCCGATTATATATATTCGTTTACCCGTCCCGTGTACCCGATTATAAATACCATTTATATACATTTGAATTAATAGAATTTGTTTCTTTTTTAATCCTTTTGAACTTTAGAACTTGTTCATATAATTTGTTTCTTTTTTTATCTTTGTTTTTTTTGTGGCAACTACAAAAAAAAGTTTTGAACCATTTTGTTAATAATTGCTATTTTTTGGTCTATCTTGAACAATGATAATCAACTTATAACATTTTGAAATTTCATGTTATTTGATATATTAATAGCTTGTTCTTGTCATATTTAACATATACTTTTTGGTTAAAAAAATGAATTTATTATTAGTTACCCGATACCATACGTGTTTTAAGCCAATTATTCTCAACGAATATATTTAGCTAAACCCGCCGGGATACCAGAAACCCGCCGGGATACCCGATACCCGACGGGTAAATACCCGATAGATACCCGATGGGATTTGGGACGGGTATGGGACATAATTTTATAAACGGATGGGATTAGGATTACTCAAACCCATCCCAAACCCGGCCCATTGCCATCCCTGTTTATTAGACATACATGTTTAATACACGGGTATTCGTCTAGTTTAGGCTAGTATACATAAACACGTGGTTATACTAGTATTAGGTAATATATAAGATGAATAAAATTCTGAACACGAATTTATTAGAGTTTTTTTTACCAAATAGGTGTAGTGGAAAAAAATATTTATTAAATATGTGTCGTTTAAAACTTATTTATCAAAATGGGTGTTTTCCTTTCTTTAATTACTTTTAACTAATCAAAAAAGAAAAAAATATAATAAAGAAAAACACCCATTTTAATAAATAAGTTTTCAACTACATTTATTTTATAAATATTTTTTTCAACTACACTAATTTAGAAAAAACTCAATTTATTAAAAATAATATCGCAGTAAACAATGACAGTTTTGACCAATTGCTTAGATATTAATTTAAAAAATAAATAAAAAAAGAAAAAAGATAAAATGGTGGAAAACGATGATACATTTTTTGAAGACTGCATTTTAGCCATGACCCACCCACTTTCACACAATCAATTTTCAACATCATATGCCCGGCCACTCTGCACATTTCTCGATTAATTCGTCTTTCATTATCGCTGACAAAAACACCACCCGTGCTTTTAACATTTGTAAAGATGTTAAGCATACAAAGTCATTAAAATAATTTATTTAAACAATTAATATACATGTCGGGTATCATGATCAAATTACTTAAACAAATAATTCACATAATGCCGTTGGGGTATATTATATTACTGACAGCTATCCATAAACCTATTTGCTAAAAATATTTACCAAAAATGTGTAACTGAAAACTTATTTATCAAAATGTGCGTTTTTCTTCTATAATTGTTTTTCTTTTTTTAATTAGTTAAAAGTAATTAAATAAAGGAAAAAACTCATTTTGGTAAATAAGTTTTAAACAACACCTATTTGGTAAATATTTTTTTTCAATTACACCTATTTGGTAAAAAACTCCCAAAACTCATCACCAACGAACACCATTTAAGGATCTTTAAAAACTTAGGAGTTAGGACCTGTTTGGTAGCCTCTTAATCCCATTCAGAGGCTACTTCTTAATGGTTAATGGTTTATAGCATGTGAATGCTTAAAATGTATGCTTAAGTCTGAATGGTTAAAAGGTAGGTAATGGTTCATAACCTTTGAATGGTTAAGAGGTAACCCTAAGTCTGTATGATTAAGAGGTTACGAACCATTCAAAGGTAACTTCTTAATGCCATTCAGATGCAAACAAACAACCCCTTATTGTTTCACTGTCATTTATTCTTTGGTTATATATATATATACATTATATATATATATATATATATATATATATATATGTGTGTGTGTGTTCTTTTTTAATAACCAACTTAATATATCAATTTAATAATATTATCTATTACAACACTTAAATTGTTGATTAAGAAAAATATTAGTGTGCACAAAACAAAATATGATTTTCCAAAGTCATTTGGTTATATATGGAGAATAGTATATCATATGACAACAAACAAGCATGAAAATAGCTAGGTTTTATGTTGACTAGTCTAATCTTGTTACCAAAGATCGGTCTTTAGATTGGCTGGTCAAATTCATTAGATATGTTTTGGTGTATACTATAGTTAAACGACTTAACCAATAAATCCATATTAAATTATGATATAAATATATATATTTGAAACCTTCCGCTAGTTTATAACTTGTTTAACCAATTTAGATTTTATTACAACTTGGTTAACTCATTTAAAACTTAGTTATAACCGTTTAATGACACTTCAACCCATTACAACTTGTTAATCAATCTTAGCTTTAAAATACGCATGAGTGATGCGTGTTTGAATTACATGTTTAAAATGCTTTGCTGACTTCGTTGACACAAATAAAAGTGAGTTATCAGCCAATTTAAGTACCCTTTATATCGAACTATGTTAGAAGTCTTAGCGTGTAAAGGAATTACATTGAATGACAATAGACATATGAAATGGACTTTACACAATTCTAGAGCCACCTAGCTAGTCTAAGGGAGATATTTGAAAATTTGAATACAGACAACTCTTTCTTATTCAATCGAATATTGCTACATAATATACTATTCTTATTACGGCAAATAATGTTTACTAGGCAAATACTCACGTTCTCATGAGTTTCTGCTTCACTATATAATTAAAAGACATATAAAGTTATAGTGGATCAGTTATAAAAATTGATACGTAATTCAAAATAAGATATATTGTTGGAGATAAGTTTTAAATTTTAAATTTTAAAAATATAAGCAGATATGATTGACATTTTAGTAAGTTTCAAGGGTAAGATCTCCCAACAAAGTAACAATTGAGTTATAATATAATATAATATAATTTCCATAAAGACGGTAAATGTACAGTGGGGGTGGGGGTGCGAGAGACACATGCTCAATGGGCCGCATCAGCTAGGGCTGGCCCAGATCAAAGACTTGTGCCTCACGACAAACAACGGGCCCACCTGGCGATTTTAACGTAGCAGAAAGGACTAGTCATAATCCATTAATATATCCTTGTATTATATAAACAAAAAAAGCCTCATATTTTTGCTTCCATTACGGACTTCCCCGTTGCTTCGGTCGGTAATGATATTGGTATAAGATCAACTCACACAATCGGAGCCTTTTCCATCACCCAACCACCCACACACAACTTACACCTTCACCTACACATATACCTTCTTCTATCTAACCCTAATTTAACCCTCACACCTACAAACCATTCATCTGCATGCTTTTTGCTTTCAATGGCGGTTGAAGCTTCACATATCACTGTTTTACCACCTCCAAACAGGTGTTCTACCTTTACATTCTAATCGTTTGTCATTTTGTGATTCATTTGTTCTACAGTGCTAATATGCTGATGAAATTTTTGTGATTATGAAGGGAAATGGTGTACCAATGCATCGGAAGTAGATATGACGATCGAATTCAAACAGTTTCCGGAAGCAAGACGGAGAAACTTCCTCCGATGTATGTTTCCGGGATGACGGATTCGTTTCTGGCGCCTGATTTCAAGTCAGTAAGCGGACTTGCCTCTGGTGTTCCGAGTTCCAGGAAGCGATCACGTGATTCATCCTCGATCCGTCCGTCGTTCTACGTGCCAAACGCTCCGAATGTTGATCCTAACGGACTTCATTTTGGCGAGTACACGTTTCTCGGAGAAGATTTTTCGATGCAGATCCATCAGCAGCAGTTGGAGATTGATCGCTTAATTGCTCATCATGTAAGTAACGCTTTATCGTTTTCAATTCATGATTCGTTAATAGCAGTTCAGTTCATTGTGTACGATTTTATGAATGTTTTGTGAAAGCTGAATTTGATTCTAATTACAGAACGAGAAGGTAAGATCGGAGATCTTCGAGATGCGAAAGCAAAACTCTAGGCGATTAATCACAGCCGTACATGAAGCGATAATGAACAAATTGAAGACGAAAGAAGAGGAAATTTTGATAATCGGACAGTTAAACTGGTCACTTGAAGAAAAACTGAAATCTCTAAGCGTAGAGAATCAAATTTTGAAAGAATTGGTTCAAACAAACGAGGCAACAGCCAACGCTTTACGAAACAAACTCCAACAAGTTCTAGCACAAATTCAGTTTCAACAGGAACATCATTATTTTGATCTTGTCACAGACAATGCTGCAAAAGCAACAACAGTATTGGTTGACGACGCGCAATCACTCTGCGGAAGCAATTACGAGGAAGATGACCGTCATGTGGCGGAAGACGGTGGCGCAGAGAGAAAAGTGACCGATGCTAATAATGATGAAAATGAGGACTGCAAAACGACTAGAGGCAGCAGTAGGTACGGCGGATTGAATAGATGGTGCCGGAGGTGTGGGAAGGAAGAATCATGCGTGTTGCTGCTTCCTTGCAGGCATCTATGCGTGTGCAGCCTGTGTGTCTCATCCGTCAGCTTTTGCCCCGTCTGTAATTCTACAAAGTCCGCCGGTGTTCATGTTAACATGAGTTCATTTTGACTGATCTTATTATTATTATTATTATTATTTTTGTTTTTATTTTTTAATCAGTTTGCATAGAGAAATGTAAATATTAGTTAGATCCTTTTATTATTGTTATGAGTATCTAAAAAACAATTATTAAAAAGCTCTAAAAGTAGTATTGGTAACGTGAGGGTGGGTTTTATGGTACAACGCTGGGTACAGATGAGATATATTATTTTTCTTTTAACATAATTTAAATTAATAAAAAGAAGTGACCAAACAGAAGCATTAGAATGATTAATTGCTAACCATTTCTTATTGTGATATATGAATAACTACATCTTATTGTTTTAGTGATCACATTAAAGTAAATCTTAAGGTACATGGTTTTTCTTAGGATTGTTAACAATTGAACCATTCTTTAAAGGCATAAATTAAAGGGGTAATTACATATATCTTCCTATAAATATATATCCAATCAAAAATTTTAATTACATATATCTCCTCCTTTAATGTTAAAATTTCAAATATACTCATTTTAACTGGAACGAATTAAGAAATTACAATTTTACTCTTACTAGAATAAATTATTATACCTATTTTACCATTGTTTCAAATATAACCTTATTTTACTTTTTTTTTTTTGTATTTTTGCTTCTTTTTTAATCATTTTCCGTTTCTTATTTTTTAATTTTTAATTGACGGAGCTTCAATCGTATTGGGAGGAGGGCGATGAACGAATGTTGTGTTTACGTATGCGATTTAGGTATGTGTGTTTGGAATTCATAAGTTACTAAAAGGGTATGTTTGTCATAATGTATAAAGATAGTAAAGTTAAGCATGTATGTAATTAAAATTTTCAGTTGAGTATATACGTAAACATCAAAAGAGGGGATATATGTAATTATCTTACCATTTAAAAAAAATGTAATTATCTCTAAATTAAATATATAAATTTAGATTAAAATATGGGTTAAATCCTAGAATGTATGAAATAGGAGATGAAGAGGCAGATGGCAGCGTATTTTGCGGCATCATTGCGTATCTCACACGAAGTTGGTCTGGTCTCTCTTTTTGATGCCTTTAACCTGTGCGCAGGGGAACAGAAAGCACGTTAATTAAGTGGGGGTCATTATATTATTTTCTACTTTTCTTTTTTGTTTCTTTCTCTTTTTCCCATTGGACGGATGTTAAAAAGATAGTGTTCACCAAGTAATAATAGATGCCAAACGGCTTATACTTTTAGCTTTTTCCCGGGACAAAGCGCCAATCAGGAAACGTTTTGTGATATTGGGTGGACATGAACACCGTCCTACTACTTTGAGACCAACAAAATTTGAGGGTTCCTCTCCATGGTTTTTTAACCGTCTTGTTATTAACAAAAAAATTTAATTTAACACTCGACACCATACGTCTTGCATAACCCTACACAAGAGTGTATGACCTCATTAGACACGCATTGTTTTGGCAAATAATTTATACATATACGAGTAGTATACGAAACCAATCATTATGGTTAAGAAATTGTTGTGAAGCTTCATGATCGAAAGTAATATTTTATATAAATAAACAAACATAACCAATGTACCACTAACGTGTCTATTGAAGATTTTAGATTGACTTTTATTCTCTAATGATATCTAAGTATGCATATAATAATATGTTTTATTATAAGGTTAAGATTTCGAGCCTTGCAATAAACAATAGGATAATATTAGGAGTATTTTCAATTGTTTTTTTTTTAATTTTAAAATAGTAAATAATAAATGGAGGGCCTTTGCAACAATTACTCTGTTTCTTGAATTCAATATTCAACTATGTTTACCAACTGCAATGGTGGGTGGTGGCCATTTTTGACTGACATGCAGTGAACAGCTATGAATTTTTAGTAGAGAGAAAGAATTGTTCATGGGAACAAACGCTCGCATCTTTGAACGTGAGAGGCAGACTCGAGTGGACCAACATGACCACAGGACCTGGATATCTCCAAAGGTGGTCTTAAATTTCTAATATGACATCTTGGGTTGTTAAAAGTGTTTCATATCTTCTATTTAGATGAATTATTAAAATCTTAACGAAATTAAACTCTGGCATAAATTTAAGAGTAAGATTAAATAAGTTTAGTAAAGTTTTGTTTTTCCATTTTTTTTTTCTAAAAGAAGGAACATAATTTGTTAAACCTTTTATCTTCAATCATTTAAAGTGATTGTTGCGGTTACCCGTGATCAGGTGCTTGAACTAACTAATTAAAGATTTACGTTAGAAAATCTGTAAAGACTTTGTGATCAGATGACTTTGAGCTCTCTAAATAAATTATTAAATATTGATTATAGTCGTCCGTGGTTCTAACAACCTTGTGAGGTAGACGTCAACGTTTGTGAGTGATGCTTGGGTTAAAGTAAAGATGCCTGATAACAGAGTAGGGGTGTGGGCTTCTGTAAATTAAATTTAAATTCTTTTCATTGCTCTATTGTACAATAAGCAGACATTTGTGTATGTATATAGACATCGACGACCATAAAACGGAGAACATTTGAACATTTTTTGGCATCTCTTGTTCAAACAAACAAAGTATCTTAAACTACTAATATTTTAGACATTTTGATAATTATCTATTTTGTTTCTATGGGGCGACGCATGCCTAACATAGATGAAAGATTGTTTCGTTTGTTACATCTTGATATAATCTCTACTTGTAAAATATATTTAACTAAGTAAAAATAGTTTTAATATTAACCAGACTTTTTCGTGTACGATGATAAGATCAAAAATAAATATCAAATGTATGATTTGAATATTAGATCTAACAAACCAAATTAACTTCACATCGGAGACATTTTCAACCTAACGACTTTTTAAATTAAAGAACCCAACAAAACAGCTAAAAAAATAAAACAAAACAACCCAAATAAATCGGATAAACAATCTTTATAATCTAAAGCTAATTCTAATTAATACGTCTTTGAATACTATATAATTATAGGACTGTATGCAAACAACCATTTAAAATCTTATCTATTTACTGAAGTAATAAAAAAATTGTTGACTATTTGTAGAACCCTATATATATCTTGTTAGTAAAGGGATATGAACCTTCATTGCAACCTTTTTAACGTGGAAGATTACAATAAACTGACAGGTAAACGGGCAATGAATGTAGAACCTGTAGCAGATTAGCCCTTGTAAAACTATAGAACCTTGAGCCTAACGGGGGCAGCTCATTGGGAACTCTAAGGGGCACGTTTAACACTAGGAAAATTAGAAAACGTTATCTGTAAGCTTAACCTGCGGCTTACTAGGAAAAAACAACCATGCACATACCGAGTCACAAAAAAAAAAACCCAACAATTAGAATTTTTTGATGAAGAAAAGAATACAAAAAAGAAAAGAAAAGGAATCTATTGAACAATGGATATAAACAAAGCATAAAAAGATTTTTATAAGGACCAAGACAAGGATTTAATATGTGTATAAACGATAATAAAGCCATCTTTAATGGGTAAGCAGCTTCGGTGGTGGGGAGCAAATTTCAGGCGAGGTGAGCAGGCACACAGTACCCCTACCTGGCGGTGGGTTTAAAAAAGTTGGGATCCACTTTGGGGGTTTTAAGGTTTTTTAGTAGTGATGAACTGATAATGTGACACAGTGAGGAAGATTTTTCAGTGTGGTGATAACTATGCAATTTTAAAATTTTCAGTAGAGTGATGATGTGACAGAATATTTCAATGGGGTGCGTATTAAGAATGGTCTAATACACATGTCCATTGCTTAGACAACATTAATATCATCTAATACCCTTTACATAAATAAAGAATAAAACAGTAAGATCAGGAAAGTACAAGACTCAGGGGCCGTTTGGTAATGTCTGAACCATTAAGTGCTGAATGATTAAGATGTCTGAATAGTTAAGAGGGTCTGAACCATTAAGTGCTGAACAGTTAAGACTGTTTGTTTAAACATCTGAACGACCATAAAGAATGACTATTTTACCCTTCTGAATTATTTTCTTTTTAATAATAATACATAAATAATAAAATAAAATTATTTTCCTTTTAGTAATAATATAAATACTAAAATTATCTTCCCAATCGCGTAAAATGGATCTTGCCATTCACGATTACAAATGTAGCGGTCTCATCTTCCTGGCCACATAATCTCGATCTACCCTATTTTCTTTTAGATCTGAACACGTAAAATCTCGATCTCATCTTCACAGTTGCAGGTGGGTTTAGGCGAGAGCTTGTGGGTTCCGGCGAGGTTGGCGACGGGTGCTGTGACTGCGTGAAGTCGATCGAGAGGCTGGCGACGGCAGACGGGATAGTGCCGACGGCCAACGGGAGGGTGGTGACGGCCGACAGGACAGGGTCGACGGTCGACGGGATATGAGCGAACGGGAGGCGAGGGATGGATGCTAGGGTTCAAAAGAAAGGGTATAAATGACCCCTTGTGTTATTTTCTCATTCAGACTTGGTTTGAAGTCTGAATGATTCAGACACTCATTCAGACATTCTATTCCATTCAAATGTCTTTTTTTTCTCCAAACAAACAGTCCGAATCTGAACCAGACCCATTCAAACCTATTCAGACCCAAACAAACAGCCCCTTAGATGACTAGTAATAAACGAGTTCGAATAAAATAACTTATTTTGACCCTCAAAACAACTATTAGTACTATAAATATTACCATCTACTTCATAGGTGACCAATTCTAACTTGTACAACTCACAAGGCGAACAACTTAATGTTCAATGCTAAATAAACGAGCCTCTTCTCTACTTGGAAGAAGATTCTCTTTAAAAAGTAATTTAGTATCGTTAACTATTCTGAAGGTTAATGTTAATCAGGAGCGGATTGAAGAGAAGCCCAGGGGGTGGCTAGGCCCCGACTGAACTTCAACCTAATAATAGTAATAATTAAAAATTAGTATGTAAAAAACTGACAGGTCCCTTCACATTTTATCAAAGAGGCACCTGTCAAACTCAATTCTTATTAACATGATAATCCATTTAAGCCCAATTTCATAATTTTTGTTTTTAGATTGATCATTAATCTTCCAAAAAATTTCAAATCATTTTCGTCCCATCCATGTGCCATATTATCGAAATAAATACCAGTGGCTTGAAATCAAGAACAAAACCGTGGTCAATCTTTTCGCGTTTATTACTTGACTTGTTAACCTGTTAAGATCTCTTATAATTGTCTTTATTATTAGATAAAATATTTTCATATATTTTACTTGATCCGTTAACCCATTAAGATCTCACCCTATGTTCCTATCTAGGGTTGTAAACGAACCGAACGTTCATCGAACCGTTCGTGAACCGTTCGGCGGGAAGTTCGTTTATGTTCATTCGTTTATTCGTTTAATAAACGAACGAACACGAACAATAAATTCTGTTCGTTTAGTTAAAGGAACGAACATGAACATAGGTCGTGTTCGTTCATTTGTGTTCGTGAACGCTCGGTAACATGTTCGTTTACGTTCGTTTATGTTCGTTTATGTTCGGTTAAGTTTATTTATTATATTTATTCATTAAATGTGTTTTTTATTTTTAATTTTTAGTTTAATACCATAATACTTAAGTTATTTTTAGCTTAATACTATAATATCTTAATTTATATATATATAAATGATTATTTCCATTGCTTGAGATTAAAAATGTTAATTTTTATTGTTTAAATAATATGTGTTCGTTAGTGTTCGTGAACAAGTTAAATTCCTTAATGAACGAACACGAACAAGAATTTCCGTTCGGTAAGAGTTCGTGAACCGTTCGTGAACAAGTTAAAAGTAAAACAAACGAACACGAACAAGGGCTCGTTCGTGTTCGTTCGATTCGTTTACAGCCCTATTCCTATCTAACCTTGTCAATTTTTGGCCCCCACTGACAAAAAATCTTAGATCCGCCACTGATGGTAATCAAACTTTACCATTAAATTACAACCTTGAAAGTCTTTATATTTTTGTGAAAAATCATTTGCATCCTCCGATTACCATTTTTTTCTTTCTAATTTTTTTTATTTCTAATTTAACCAATAAAAAACTCGCATCTTCTTATATCTTTTCACTTACTACATTTATAATTACACACCTTTGTTACTCATACTCACTAATCAACACTCTATTTGCAAGATGTTTATGTGACACCTGTGTAGCACGTGGTCAAGACCCTATCAAACATTTCATTACATATAGTCTACATGGGCTAAATAGTCTCCAATTTTCTCATGTCGTAGAAAAGAAAATAGATGAGGGGTAGGGTGAAAGGTGAAAACATAGTTGTACAAAATGTGACAACCCTGGAGAAACAACCAGAGAATCTCAAAGGATCAACAATCCTGTGGATGATTATAATCATAGGCACACGATAAGTAACCCAGATACACATGCTTTAATATGTGAAAAACTGTATTCATGTCACAAAACTTACAAAACCATCAAGTTATTTTAACAGTAACTTATTATAAAAAATCTGATAATTTCAAATGAATGATACAAGCAAATTACTTATTTTATTAAAGTTATTAAACTTCTTGTGCATTGATTAATATAGGAAAAGGATATTAGAGAAAGAAGTAATCAAGCAGGTTAAAATGAATATTTTTTTTATCAAAGTCATTTTTTTAATCGAAAATGGTTTTTTCATTAAAATATTTAATTTAATGTTTTGATACTTAAATTTGAGTTGATCGGTGGGCTATCCCAAGTTACCAATCATCATACAAAATTAATGGAATTGTGAAGTTAAATATTTTTGTAATCATAGACTCCAAATTCTCAATCATACTTGATCCGAAGTAAAAACTAAAGTTGCTGATTTTATGCTAAAATTTGTTAAATCTAGAAAGTTAATTTTTAAAATATATTTTATAATGCATGATGGAAAAGTATAACCATTTTTTGTTGAATCCATAAGAATATATTACATGTGGTGTTCACGACCTAATCAAGCGGGGGTGGACAAATATTAGTTATAAGATTATGGAGCAATTACTTGTATCCCGTACAAATTCATAAATTACATATACATCCGACTTAAAAAATAAATTACTTATATCTTTTTATCAAGGCTTTGAAATTTATTATATCTCCTTAACCAAAGTTTTAAATTGTATATATTCTCTTATCTAAAAAAGAAAAATTATAAAAAAAGGGATATATGTAATTTAACATTTAACTAGGGTATACATGTAAAACAATTGTGTATAACAGGGTATAATTAATTATTCCTAAGAAGGTCATCTGGAAACTTTGATGATTGATTAATATATGTTAAACATGTCGTTTTCATCTTTCACGTGATTATTGAAAATTACGTAGCGTATTATATTAGAAATGTTTAATCATATCTTATCAAATACCCGTTTCGCCAGCTTTAACAAGGCTTTATGAAGAGAGAGAGAATATATTTAGGCAACCAAATTATTTAAGAAATCTTGGATCCCGGCCAATTAACTCAGCATTGTATGCGTGGCCCTCTATGTTGGACCGGCTTCCAACCTGTGTTCTCAATCTCAACGTCACGGCCCAGGGGCTAATGGGCCTATGTAGCATTGTGTGCTCAATGTGAGAGAGTTCCAAATGCTGGACCACTCGCAGACTCGCTCATTAAGTGTGAAAAGATCTAAAGATTCAGAGGTACTTGATTAGTAGGTTGATGATGTGCAAAATCAAGCCTCCAACGTAATCATCGGTCAGAGTTCCGGTCAACAAAGTCAATACCCGGTTCTGGTTTCAGTTCCGCGTTTTGACCGGTTCGGGTTTTAGCCAGGTACAGGTGAAACCAGTTCTGGTTTTCCCGGTTCTGGTTTCGGTTTTAAATTGTCTAAAAAACCGGACCCGTTTATATCTATCGGTTCAGGTATGACCGGTTCGGATTGCTGGTTCCGGTTCGAGGTCCTTTTTTTTTGCCCACCTCTATTCAGAGGTACTTGATTAGTAGGTTGATGATGTGCAAAATCAAGTCTCCAAGAAACGTAATCATCGGTCAGAGTTATTGCACCCAACTAAATAAAACAAACGGGTTAATCAAGTGGTCCGATGGGTCCGATTGCTATGTATTGCTTTCAACAACTTTATAAATAAATGGGGTAAAAAATTAAAATAGATGCCTAAAAGATATAAATTCATAGGAAAGGAGATGAAAGAGACGAAATAATGGGAGCATTGATTATATACTTATGTAGTCACGAGATGAGCATTTGGAGACGTTCTTTCATATTCATATTTGTTGGGACGAGTTGATTAATTGTTGCACATGCACTTGCGTTTGTTATCACCTATTTCTAAATTCAAAATCGCCCCGTTTTGTTTTGGCGTTGTGATATGATGTGATGATGGGCTTGTTTGGATAATGTTGGAGTTTGATATTGATGCGGAATATTAAGGGGTAGAGGTGGACAAAAAAAACTAGAACCGACAACCCGAACCGGAAGCAGAATCGGTCATACCCGAACCGGTGAGTACAAACGGGTCCGATTTTTTAGAAGAATTAGAATCGAAACCGGAACTGAAAAAATCGGAACTGGTTCCACCTATACCCGACCAAAACCCGAACTAGCTAAAACCCGAACCGGAACCGGTCAAAAACTGGATGGAACCGGTCGAAACCCGGAACCGGAACTGGGTATTGACTTTGTTGACCGGAACTAGAACCGGTTGAAACCGGAACCGGTTCCAAAAAAACCCGATTTACACATCCCTGGTAAGGGGGAAGAGATGTTTTTAACTAAAAAACATACTAAAAAATGGATTAAATAAGGAGGAGAGGGGTCACTTTTTAAGCCATTTTTGGTTGTAAAAGGGGCAAAACTAAGACAATGTGATATCTGGTCTCTCTTACTAATCAAAATTCTCTGCTTTAACCTCTAGAAATTCAAAGATTTACTTTTAGTTGTTGGGGGTGAAAATTTTCCAAAGGTCACATATCTATATAGATTTCTCCCGGCCACTCGAGCACATGTTGGAGTTATTGTCTCATGTAGACTAGTGGGAGTATTACATATGCAAAGAAAACTTTTTATTTTAGAGAAAACTAATAAAACTTGTATTAACCAATCATTTTTAATTTTTTTTATGATTATTTGTTATAAGGTTAGAAATGCTACAAGTAAAAAAAATTTCAATAAAGAAGTACAAATCACAAAGTTACGTAAGTTATAAACTTATTACATATACGTAACTTATACTCCCAGAAGGTATCCTAATTTTTGGTCTAATTCTTCTTCTGATGATCGATTCAACCTCTAATCAAAAAGATATACCTTGGTTATATTTCTTCGACCAATTTAAAAAAACTAATAACTAGAATTCATTACATAGGGTACAATTTACATATATGTAATAACATGATCGAACCACATCTAATTTTTTATATTTTAATCTTTTTGTTAACACTTTTAACATAATAATAAAAAGAAATGAAAAACAAAATTGACCGGTAATAATTGTGATTAGTTTCTAAGTTTTATTCGAAACGAAGGTTTTATGTATTCTAGTCAGGAATACGTACACATGGTTCTCTAATAAAAATATATCAAAGAAAACCGGCCGACATAATCATTTTTTTGGTGTTCATCTGCATTTGATTTTTCACTTCTTCATATTTGGTGTACCAATTTTGAGCTATTTAATTATAGTAAGTCACGACCCCTCTGATTTCACGTGCGTACAGTATATATAGACACGTACATCACTCCAATCGTGAAGTAAATGCATCTAACACGTACTAGCTATAAGTCACATGTACATGCAATATTCATATATATATATATATATATATATATAGCCATTTGTAGCATTAGTTTGGTAATTATATATAAGGTGTTTTTATAGCTTTGGATCTTTGCTTATCCTTGCATAAGCTAAGACATTATAATCGATTGATTTATGATAATAAAAGTTCTTCTTTCCATTTTTCATTTCTATGTTTTCTTTTTCATCGTGATACTATGATCTACATGCGCGTAAATGAGTAATGCACAAAAATATATACTTCAATAGAAGACATAAGTGAAAAGAAGCATCAATATATAACACCTAACTCAATTTAAATAAAAATGAACGCCTTGGTTTAAGAAACACAAGTTACATGAAAAATATGAATAACAAGAGAAGTTACATATCTATCATGAATCAAATTAATTTGACGTAAGACTTTGAGCTAGATATACGTAAAATTGTGAGTTACTTATCTTACTAGTTTTCAATTCCATTTACGACCTTAAAAAATAACAAGGCTTTTATGTTGCTAAAATGCTAAAGTTAATTAATTTTTAATTAACAAAAATAAATTAGGTGAGGTTAATCCCTTTATGTGATTTGACTCCTCTAATCCAGGAAATAAACATAAATGAATATATATGGTATATATGTGTATCTAAATAAATGAAGGATAAGATACGTATGTCAGCTTCATCCACCATTTGGACAAATTATTTGAATTTTGAAGGCCACCATCGGGTATGGTACACGAGCATGTCCCGTCTTCCTTTAATGTGTTACCATACGATGATGATATTGACGGAACATTGATGACGAAAAGTCGAAGAAACAGCATCTAACTGTTTATATTATATTCAACCAAATAAATTTGTAGATTTGTTTTCTCATTCATACATACATACATATATTGTACATATCTTATATATGTTTTACATGGTTTTAAAAATTATTTTGTTATAAAAATGAAATTTATTTAGTTTATTATGTCTATTTATCTTAATCGTGTCTATCTTAAACGTTTGTTTTAATTATTTTTTTGTGTTTTTCTTACAAGTAATTGTATCTTTTTTATATGTAATTGTGTCTTTTTTAAATATCACTGTGTCATTTATACTCGTCTTGTTGTCATCATTGCTTAACATTATATATTCTACAACATTATTGTTTAAAATTGTTTTTTTTAAACACAATATTAAACAGTAAACACAAAAGACATAATGATTTATACAAAAAACATAATGACATTTATAAAAAACACAATAAATTAAAAAACAAAATTTTTTTCTATAGTAACTTGATTTAATTATAATTGTTAATTAATGATCTAATGACTTAATATCTTTGCTAGACTTTTTAAGATTAGAAACTTATTTAGTTTGACCTAACCCATAAAATTTATTCATCTAATATCATGTCTGAAAAAAAAATTAATTAATAATGTTAGAATTACGCTATATGGGTTTTAATAAATGAAAGTCCTACGCGAATAATGCGATGTCGCATGGTTAAAAAAAATTGTGAGAAAACAAAATATGTAGGTTTTGCATGTAACGTTACATATCTTTAGAGCATTCTTATAAGTTTTCTAACTCCATTTATATAACTAAACTTAATTTTATCTTTTCTCTAAACTTTATTTAACCTAAGTACATAACACATTTTCAGAGCCGGCCCTGAATCCCTAAGAATGAAAAAAAATTCCAGGACCTGAGGCAAGAAATAAAAATTGGAGGTCATAATAAAACTAACTTATTAATTTATATATAAAAAATTAAAAATATAACATATACATTTTTTTTATAAAATTTCAGGCCACTTAAAAGCAAGGTTATAGGCAATCGTCCACTTTGCCCCTCCGAGCGGGTCATGCTCATTTTGTTTTCCATCTTCACTTCACTTCACTCACAAACAACTATTTTATTTTATTTTCTCACACTTACAATAAACTATAAAGATGATGATCAAAAATAAAATTTAAAGATATATATAGATATAGAAATTGATACAAATTAAAATTAAAAAAAATCTCTAAATTTTGAGAGGAAGATGTTATATAGAGATTTTCTCGCGAATATTGAGTTTTGTATGCTTGTGTTTTATATTGCGTATCATTTTCTCGTAGATTTAGATTGGCAATTTTCTTATATATATATATATATATATATATATATATATATATATATATATATATATATATATATATATGCCTTTTTTTGTTTTTTTCCTTGGTCTTATCTCAAGATTGTCGTATAACTTTACAAACTACATGTGCCATTTATTACACCATTTGATTTTAACTAGAAATAGTACACTAGTAAACAAGTCATACATAATAGCCTAGCTAATTGGAATCCGTTGGAAGATTGATATGTCATAAAATTAATCATTCATGTCAATGTCATTATGGGAGGTGGGACTGGGGAGCCCCTTTCATCTAACAAATTATCAAGACACATGTTACGCATATTTATTGGATTTCAAACCATTTTAATGAACAAGTAGTCAAAAAAATCATAGTCTTGTAAATATCGAACATGCAAACTTATTGTTTAATGAGATGATGCCAATAAGTATGGTACCACGCATTTAAAGCCACGGTTATTCACCATGAATTCAAGGTAGTTACACAATCTTAGTTTTCTTTCTACTTTTTTTTTTTTTTTTTTGAACAGCAAATTTTTTCCACCATTTGTCCACTATGGGACTAGAACCCTCAACCTATTTTAGGGAGGACACTTTAACCACACCTTGGTACCATTGGGACAAATGCCCTTTGGTTAATATATTTGATAAAATATAGCAAGATTTAAAAGTAGTTAGTGGTTAATGCAAATAACTTTAATTTGGAGAAGTGAGTAGAGGTGAAAAATAGTTCCCATGAATTCAAATTATAAATAAAAATATTAGATCATTGATATGTTAGTTTGTCATGAGTTAATCAACTTTTAATAATAATTAACTTAAGTTGTATAATATTTTTGTCAACTTTAAATTAAAAATTAAGTCATAGAATTTTCACCGGTAAGTCTATTACCCCCATGGCCACATATAATTTGGTCGGTAAAACCAAATGAATATTCATTTGTGGGCAGGGTGTCCATAAAACCAAAAAACCGACCCTTAACCCAAAACCCAAACCGAAACTAATTAAATATAAACCGACAGATTTAGTATTAGTGTTCTATAAAGCCGGAAGTTTGGTTAGGTTTGGTTTTATCTAAAAAAAAAAACCGAATACTTGTGTGTGTACGTGTGTGTATTACCTTTCAAAAATTTTAATAATTTATAAATCAATTTAGGTAATAATAACAAAGCCATGTTAGGTGTTCGCGACTTATGTTGGTGGTACATACCTTACTCATTGTTAGAGGCACTAATGTGCCTGATTATGTGATAATGGCTTGTGTTTAGTGACACGTTACCTAACTCATCTTTACTATACTTAATGGTCCTTATGACATGTGTTTAGTTAATTACTTTTATTTTTAATGCATTTCTTAATGCACGCTCTAATCTAGGCCTTATTAATTATTATGCGTTCTTAGGTTATGATTAGTCATGTTAGAGTATCACAAGTCATGTTAAGTGTAAATGAATTATGTTTGATGATGTATTACTTAACTCATCATCATGGGCCTTGTTACGCTTTAAGAAGTTTTGATAGACTATAATCAGTTATGTTAGGTTACAACATGACATGTTATTTTTTAATTACTTTTGTTTAATAAAGATATATTATCTAACTCACCGTTTTAGTAAATATTGATTAGTTAGATGTCTCCAGACCAATGAACTTTTGGTCTAATTAATGGTACATCTTTGACTTATTTTATAAAAGATATTGAATTCAAAACTATCTAAGAATAACTACTTCTAGATGAATAGATGGTTTTTTCAGCATGGGTTTCCTAGAAAGATCGAAGTTATCCGTTTGTAGGGAAACGGTTGATTTAGCGGTAAAAACAGGTTGGATGTCTCCTAGGACAATCACAAGCAATAGCTACAGATGATATTTATGGCAAGTTTTAATTTTTAAATAATTAGTTGAAAAATAAAGCGACAGGGTAAAAGTAAAAAAGAAGAAATGAGACAATTGCGAGGTTGGATGTTGAGATCGGACAAAACATTAATGAAGTCATAATTCGAAGTATAAAGTGGTCCTTTTACTTTTTTTTTTTTTTTTAATTATTATTATTATTATTTTTAAAAATTTACCACAACATCTTTCTTTCTTTCTTGTGATAAAAATAAAAATAAAATAAAATGAGTCCCATAATATGCGGAGATTGCAGTCCCACAACAACAGGAGTCTTTTGTCTCTGGTTATGATGATATATCCTGCTTTTAACTTTTGATATATACAATAAATAAATAATAATTAAATACTCACCCGTTGAATCAATCATCTGAATAGAAAAAAAAAGGACATGGGTGTTTGTTTTTCACCGTTATACGCTGGATTTATGAGAAAAAAATAGTATACGAATAGGGTTATAGAAATAATTGAGAGCATAGTCAAAATAAATAAATAAATAAATAAATAAAGCTCAAAACAGACTTGGGAGGTTTCGAACCCCAATATCTAGACATCATCAATTGGTTAATTCTTTTGTCTAATTTCAATTAAGATGATCAGGGATAACTTTTGTATTGTTCTAAGAGTTTATCCTTTTGATTTTCAAATTAAATATTTAAATACATGCAAAATTATTATTTCTAATATTTAATATTAAGAATGTTGTTTTTTATATTTTTTAAAAAAGATACGTTTTTTATTATTCACACACCGTTTGTGAACCAGTTCAATTATTTAATAAACGAACACGAATAAGAATTTTTGTCCGATTATTGTTCTTAAACAAGTTAAAAATTAAATAAATGAACACTAATAATGTCTCGTTTATGTTTGTTTAATTTATTTACAACCATAAGTCTAGTTTTTCAGAAACAACGCGTTACCACTTATAAAGAGAACATATTTTAGATGAGGTTTACAAAAGCTTAAATTATGTAATATTTTCTTTTGAAAATGCAATATCATGTCAGTTATGTGTTGTTTTCAGAAAAAGGATGCAATAATGAACAACTATGATTTTTATACCACTCACCTCCACCACATAGACGGAAAAAGACACATCAAAAATAAATTTATACCAAAATTTTAATGAGCATATACATATAATAATAATAAAGGTTAGAATATTGGCATATGCATATAATAATAATAAAGGTTAGAATATTGTTACATCGGTGAAAAGATTACAGTATTTTTTGTATTTTTTAATATTAAAATTTATTATAAAAATATGTATGAATAAAAGTTGTATAAGTTATGATATAATTGATTTAACCTTAATATGATGTATAAATGATGTGATTGTTTATAAATATTAGGACCCAGATAATAATTAATGGGTCCTACTAAACATACACCACCCCCACCTGCGAGACACCATCTGGCTGTCTCGTATACGCCCGTATAGGCCTTATACGGTCGTATAAGGTCAGTCAATCCGACAAAACTGCTACCGCTGACGTATCAAATTGAAGTGAAACTATACAACCGTATAAGCCCTATACGGGCATATAGTTCATATCTATACGACCATATAGGCCCTATACGGGCATATAGTTCATCTCTATACGGCCATATAGGTCCTATACGGGCATATAGTTCATGGTTATACGGCCATATAGGTCATATACGGGCATATAGTTCATGTTTATACGGCCATATAAGCCTTATATGGGCATATAGTTCATTTCTGTATGACCATATACATTTCTATATGTTAAGTGATTATGTATTACTTATTTGTTTCTTATTTGGTTCTGTGTAATTTATATAATCAAATGATTATGACATTACCGGGTTTTTTTAAAAACATAGAAATACAATTTATTTTTACGCAGGTTTAGTCATAACATTTTCTAAATAAATAACATTTGTCATACCATTTTATAAACAATTTTCGTAACGAAGCAAGTTTAAAAAACATGCGTACAAGCTTATATAAAAACGTACACATATCCGTGATAAAAGCGTACAAAAGTTAGCTTTAAAATTAATTTTCTTAAAATAAAAAAATTTATATGCGCCCATATAGGGCCTATACGCCCATATGGCATCTTCTATACGCCCGTATAGGGCCTATACGGCCGTATACGTGGGCCCTAGTGTATAGATAGAGGGGGGTGGTGTATGGATAGTAGGAGCCTAATTAATATTGCAGATTGAGGATAGAAAATTGATTGACGGTGACGTTACGGCCCAACGTAGAAGTACTACGCGTTTGGAAGTAATAATGGGCCTTTGATAACAATAAGATGGCAAACTGGCAATGGGGCATTGCCGCATTGGGGCCTTGTTGATTTGGATTTCGATCCAAAACTTAAGTTGCATACTTGCATTATTAGTTTGTAATTTATTTATTTACTAGGTTAATCAAAAACTTATATATTACACGTGTTAAATTAATAAATTTAAAATAACATATCATAAATTTTTAAAGATAGTTTTCTAATTTATTATAATTTAAAAAATGACTTATAGTAGGGATGAAATCGGTACCATACCGGTCCCGATACCGAAAATACCGTACCAAAATTTCCGAAAAGTGAGTACCGATACCGGTACAGAAATCCGGTACCGGTACAGGTAACGGTATTTTACCGGTTTTGTACTGTTTTTAAACAATTTTGTTGGTATAATGATAAATAATATTAGCTTTCAAAGTATTGATGATATTATGCGATAATTATAAGGAAAATCCAAAAAAATCTAGGAATAGAAATGCATCATAGTAACACATCATAAGAAAAATCAAATTTACAAAACTAAAAATTGTAAACAGAAGAATACGAACGTATCTTTTTTTGGATTTCTATAATATTTTTTTATATTTAATAATTAAAACAATAATTAGGTTTAAAGCACTACATTAAATATTTTTTTAACTACATTAAATTGATAAATAATCATATTCAAAACAAAAGGTATGCATATTTCGGTACCGGTACCATTTCGGAAATTTTCGGCATTTTACCGGTACCGGTTAGTACCGATATCGAAATATAAGAAAATCAAGTACTGCTACCGGTACGGTATCGGTTCGGTACGGTACCGGTATTAAAATCTCAACCCTAACTTATACTTTAATCATATTCTTTATCAAATTTCATAAAATAATTACTATTTAATATAAGTAATGTGAGAAAAATTAAAAATTAAAAAAAGTGTCTTATAAGTTATAACTATTTAGTATAAGAGAAAGATGTGAAAACAAGTTTCTGGATTACCTACAAAACTATGATGTGTCTCCTGAAACTTTTATTATATATATACTCATTTATTAGACTATCTACAGCAGTCACCCCACTGAAAATCCTTCCCCACTGAAATTTCTTGCCACGTTATTACCCCGCTGAAAACCTTAAACACCCACAATGGTCACCCCACTGAAAACTCTTCCCCACTATTCCACATCACTTCACTGATTTTTTATTTTGGCCAATCAAAAAGCAGGAAACCAAGCGGGGAGCGGGGGCCGTGGGAGGGGTTTGGGCGGTACCCGCTGAGGCCGGTGGCGGTGTTCCCGCTGGAAGCCGCCGAAGGGTTGGATCCCGCTGGTTATGCGGGGCAATGGCTGTGGAGAGTCTTAGAGTAGGTGTATATATATATATATAATAATATAGATTAATTTTTGTTAGAGTTAAGGTTTGTTTTACTCCCAAACAAATTCACTTTAAACAAATTTATAAAAACATGTCGTTAAAGTCATCATACTTTTTATTTTTATCTCTCTCTTTTTTCTTTTTTTTTTTCGTTTTTGTCCAGATTACTAACATCACACACTAATTCGGTTAAATTTTTATTAAATAAACATAATGCAACTAGATGAATAGACAATTGAATAGATCGAACTGACTAAAAATAGATTTTGCTCTCAACTCTTTTTTTTTTCTTTTCTTTTTAATTCATTTCCACACCATTATTATTACAATTTTTTTTTTTTTTATCATTATTTGGCTTTATATCCTTTTTCTTACTTCTCTTTACGAAAGTTTTTTACACCTATTTACCAAAATTTAGTATTTCTTTATTCTTTTTCTTACGTTACGGCAGAAACGAGTTTAATGCAAATTGTATATTACTGTTTTGGCTCGCAAAAAGCTCATGGTATCTCGTGGCTTGTGAGCTCGTCAAGCCAAGTCTTCTAATTTAAGTTTAATATTTAATTAAGTGTAAGGTGTCATTTTAGTCCATATGGTTTGACAACTTTTGTCATTTTAGTCCAATAGTTTAAATTTTGCAATGTTGGTCATTATGGTTTCATTTTGTTGCCAATTTGGTCATTATGGTTTTCATTTTATTGTCATTTTAGACCAATTAAATTTAAACTTTTGGACTAAAATGACAAAAATTAACAAACCACATAGACGAAAATGGCAATAAAATGAAACCATAATGACTAAAATGACAAAATTTAAACTATTGAACTAAAATGGCAAAAATTGTCAAATTATTGGGACTTAAATGACATTTTACTTTTTAATTAAAAATAACTTTTAAGCTAAAAATCTCAATTTAAAACCATATCATGATGGGCACGTGATGGAGAAAGTAAACAGACTCCTTAACCATCGTAGTCAATTTTCCTCAAACTCAATAACGTTTTGTGTAATTTACTCAAAAATCTTACTATTTTAATAAATGAAAATCCTCAATTGTCACATGTCACATTCTAAGACCATAACGACACTTGTCATTTTTTCATGCATTCATCCAATTCTCTATTATTAAATAAATGATATTATCTATCTTATTAAAAAAATGATATTATCTATCTTATTAATAATTATAATACTAATAACTAATGATATTATTCATCTTTTAACAAATTTGAAAATAGTTTTTGATATATTCAAAATCAAATCATTTTATTATAAAACATATTTTAAAATTTTATAAAATATAATTTTCCTAAATATCATTTTTTTTGAAAATAAGAAATACTTCAATTTGACGGTAATTTCAAATTTGTTTATTTAACTTTAATAATTACCAAAAATACTACCTTATCATCTTAAGTTGAAATAGTTATTTTTTGACAGAAAACTAACTAATTAAAATTTTAAATTTAGTTAGGTCAGTGATCTCAATTATTACAAATCAAGAATGATAAATAATATTTCTATTTTTATTAAAAATTTTAATTATTGTTATATGATTTAAAGTAATTATTAATACACAATTTCAATTTATATAAAAATATTGTTGATGTAATTTTTTGATTTTTATCATTACTATTTAATATTTAATTCGTGTGTTAATAGCCTAATAAATAGATAAAATAAAACATAAATCTGCGCCACGAAAATGGTCAACGGACAGCCCAAAAAACGGGCCTGCTATCTTGACGGACCAGAAGATGACCCAACTCTCCCTTTTATATTCTGCAATAGTTCATTGATTCTTTTCTACTTCTTCTTCTTCGTCATAGATCTTTTTAAACATCCCCTTAAACAAATTTAGCAGTTTTCATTTCTTGATTATTTTAGTAACAGACCAACATAATCATGAACCTTTTTGTCCAGCTAACCATCGTTTTCAATTAGTAGTATCACTATAAAATTGATTTTGCTCATTTATTTTAAACTCGTATATTCAGATTGCAGAGATGACTATAACTAATAATTTTAGTATCATGTGCTGAAAATCCATCCTAATGGTTAGGGCTCTCAGTCGGCTCTCACCTATCATTGTAGAGGTCGGGGGTTCGAATACATCTAGAGGCAAGTTTGAAGGACACAAGGTGGAGGGTCAGCTTGGGTTTTTCCCGAGTTCTATTCTGATATGGGGGCGAAGGTTTACCCATTCAACGGGTTCCTATGCATCAAGTGTCGTCGTGGATTATCACGGATGTCGAGTAGTTGAACTTCCTAACACGCCGCGAAAGTGGGACATAGACGTGATAGACTTGAGAAAAAATGACGTTCAAGAAAAAATAATTCATGTCTCATTACAAGTTGTAAAACCATGTCATAAATAATCATTGGGTATTTGTTGGGCAACTACACGTAGGTATCCTGCATGGGTTTCTAGTATACCTGTAAGTTCCTTAGAAATTATAAATGGAATTTTAAAGTGCATTTTTTTTTCCTAATTATTTTTTAACTTTTTATATAGTTTTATGTACAACTAACTAAAATATGATAAATTACATCCATATTAATATCATCATAAACTATTTGGAATATATAAATTTATACTTAATAGAAAAAAATTATAATAATGTCATTAAACACATATAAAAAGCTTTAAATTTCTAGATAGTAAAACTAGTATAACAAATCATGACTAAACAAGGGTCAATAAAATAAATAAATTAATTTAATATTTTTGAGTATATGATTCAGGCAAATGATTATTAGATTTTTGTTGTTTGGATTGGATATCATTTAATCCCATAGGTGTGTGTATACAGTTATTAGAAGAAAAAAAAAAAATCATTTGCTTGACAAGCAAATTAACAAATGAAATTTTATACAGGGTGATTTAACTGAGATTAGTGCCTAGATTGACTGAATGCTTCAAAACAACTTTGACGCTAGGTGCATTAGTAAGGATGTGATTCGTCTCTATTAGTATGCAGAATATATATGTAAATCGATCATAGGATTGTTCCGTTCAAAAAATATCATAGGATTGTTGTTAAAAAAATAATAAAAATATAAAATTAAAAGTAATTAATCATGTGATTCATATATAGGAGATGGTCCTCTCTGTCAATGAAATGCCCAAAGAAGCATTGCACGCAATCCGATGTTTTCGTTGAACCGGAGGTTTTACTAGGTTATTAGTCAGACCGGATAACATAATAAATAAATAAAATATTTCAAAAAAATTATAGAATTATACACATTTTAACAAAAATATATAATGCTTAAACTCACATAACCATGTTAAAAAAAAATATATGGTTTAGTTTTAATGTTTTGTCCTTTAGATTTTAGGTAAAAAAAAATTAAAACCGGTCCGACCAATCACTACTACAAAACATGGTATTTGCGACCGAAAAAAATGGTCGTAAGTTTTCTGATTGGTTTGCTACCAAAAGAAAATTGTGGTAAATTTAGCGACCAGCCTGAGAACTGTCGCAAACTCGCCGCAAAATTTGCGACTATTAATTTTACAAAAAGCATGTTGCTAATCCGTCTCATTAATTGCGACCAGAATATCCGTTGCTAAAACCAGTCGCAAAATACTTGTCTGTCGCAATTGTGGTCGCAAAAAGATATTAGCTACGAATGTTTTTTTGTGACGGCTATGTTGGTAGTAAAGTAGTTGCATATGGTTATTTGAGACTACTTTACGACCGAAAATTTCGTCGCAAATACCCAGTTTTGTAGTAGTGAGCAAACCGGTTCAAGATCCGACCGGTGAACCGACTCACGGTCCAACCGGTGAACTGGCTCAACCAGCCGGTTCTTCAGAGGGCGGTTCGTATACATTGGGCCGGTCACCCTACCGGTTCCTGGTTCGACCGGTTGGTCCGGTCGGGTTCTTAGAACACCGATGCTATCTTTCTTATAGATAAAGACAGGCAAATTAAATGTGCTGGACTAGAGCTTGCATTTTGCAAGCTTTCCATCATTTATAAAATATCTTTGTCGTTGGCATAAAAAAAAACGGTTGCAATCATAAAAACTCGAATCACTTGGCGATTATGATAGGCGTCCTTTTTGAATTTTTTTTTTGTAAATTTTACTTAGTTTTATAATAAATCAAGACACTATATGAATGTTTTTTATTTGATAAAATATAACAGGTATCAGTACTAAATTTATTTTCTGTAAGTTAATATAATTTATAATTCCTTATTCAACATTAAATTATTTTTATTCAGGTTAATGATAATTAATATATTATTATTATTGTAATTTAGACACATCCAATGAAGTAAAACTTCAATCATTAGGGGTATAAACGATTCAAGATATGATGACTAATTTTTATTTATTATATCAAAAGAATATTTATAAAATTAATAATTTATTTATATAATTATGATAAATATATTTTTAAATAATATATTTTTTATTATATTTGAAAAGATTACTTATAAAGATAGTAATAATAAAAATAAATAACTTGAATAGTTAAAAAATAAACAAAACAAGCTTGAGGTTTAATAAGCTCGGGCTTGATTGGACTTGTGAATTGTCTTCTAATCTTACATGTTTTGCAACTAGTTGCTCGTTTACCTGTCAGTATATTGTGCCATTCAAACAAAAAAAAAGTGTTTGATTGATAAAACATAAAAAGAGATGAAGAAAACTAAAGAAATCCATCACACGAAAATGCTAGGAGCTTTAAAAAACCATCGTTTCACTCGCTTCTATCAAAAGCTTCAATTCTTTTTGTCAAGGCATGGAGCCAGCCCTGGTTACATACCAATGTAGATACGCTATCACAAACCTAGATAATAAGCCATACATGCGGGGTGGTGGTTGTTGAGTATGTATAAAAGATGTATAATGACATAATTTAAAGAGTATAATTTAAAGAGTAAAACGATAGCTACATAATAATCTTATTTTTCTTGGTTGCGCCCCCCTCACGCACAATGACCGTTACACAACCCGAGTGATCAGGGCGTGACAGATAGCATGTGAACGTGGCACGGGAAGCAACGAAGGAACTGGTCATTTAACCAAGATTTTGAAGGAGTGTGACCAAGGGTGATAGTTACACATATGTGTTGACAAGTGAATGATGAGAGTGACTTTATGTGTGACGATTATGTTGAGTGAGTTGTGGGTGATAGTTACACAGCATATGAAAACAAGTTGATTGATTGATGATTGATTTGTGGTAGCATGGTAAGCACGTATGGTTGCGGGCGGAGTGGCCATGCCAGAGTCGCTTTTTGATCAGCATGAGGATAAGACTTGAGTTATGCGTGTGTCAGCCAACGCCAAACTGCAATCGTCCTTGTAGAAATAAATTTATGGTAGGCTAGCAAGCTAGAGATCAAACATCACACTAATTATTAATTTTTTTTAGAACAATCATATTATCTTACTCCAAAACTACACCTAATATTCCTCATTTGCTTGGAGTGGCCATGCCAGAGTCGCTTTTGAACGACATGAGGATAAGACTTGAGTTATGTGTGTGCCAGCCAACGCCAAACTGCAATCGTCCTTGTAGAAATAAATGTACGGTAGGCTAACAAGCTAGAGATCAAAAAGCACACTAATTATTATATATTTTTGAACAACTATACTATCTTACTTATAAACTATACCTAATATTCTTCCTTTGCTTGAAGTGGTCATGACAGAGTCGCTTTTTGTCACATCCCGGGCTCTCGGCGGCCCGGGCGCTGTGATCCGAATTGGTTTCATGGATATGTCTTGGTCAGAGTTTATTACTCTTTTTCATATGTTTTAAGCGGAAACGTTGTTTCATAAATTCATAATTTTTTTGTAGCAAAAATCGTTATTCTTCAAATTTCATAAATAATTCATACTCGTAAGTATGAAAACCACATTTCTTTATTTGTAAATAACTTTTCAAAAACAACTTTTCAGGATTTCATAAAATTTTGTACGCATAGGTATGAACACCATCATTTCATGTTATTGTAAACCGGATTTTCACAAATACATGATTTCAAAGCATTTTATAATATATGGTTTATTCATGACTTGGAGGCATATATAGCTTCATGGTCTCACCACAAAATCCTATTCAAGGCATCATAAGCCAAGAATCTCTAATCTTTCTTTCTTTTAGATTTCATTATTACTTGAAAAGTTTTTAAAAATAAAACGTCAACATAATGTTGGTGAATACAAATAACATACTCGATATGTAAGCATAGCATGTTCGGTCTTTTAACCATAATTAATAATTCGATATGTAAGCATAGCATGTTCGGTCTTTTAACCATAATTAATAATGGAAATACTACACATTTAGCAGGTTATTTCACTGATCGATATAACTATAACATACACTGGTTCATAATTGTCACTAGTTAGGAACTACAGCGCAACGCGTTTTACGTTTTGTTCCCTCTAGCCCATAGCTGGTCACTGGTTAAGTTGCCTGCGGAATGCGTCTTACGTTTAACCTTCCAAACCACCTGTACCAGCCTGTATGAGAATTTCACCCATAAGTGGATACAACTTGCAAATCATACGTATACTAATAGCCTAAATGTTGGTTACGTAATATCCCTTTATGCGTCAAAGTTTAAACAAACCATGCTCAAAAATCCAATTGTATTTAAAAAGTAGTTAAATATATTCACCTGGATTTTTGGTTTGCTGTGATAGCTTCTAACTTCTTGATATAATTCGGGCATCGTTTCTGCTTAATTTATCCTTATCATTAGTTTCAAGGACGATTCCTAATGTGTTAATTTTCTGTTCCTAAAATAGATTATAAGTTTAACATAATATTTATATACATAGGGTCGGATATTAAACCTAACCCTATAATATACAAAATTTTAAATTTATAAGTTAATCTAAAAGTTTGAAACACATAACTAAACGTACGAAATTCTTAATCTCAAGAAAACTTAGAACAATTTTTGTCTCAAAAATTTATGTGAACTATGATCTCTATGTATCTATATATGTGTCTCTTTACAAACTTTGAAGATAAGTGATGGCTTATCATCTTTTCATTATATATATATATATATAGGGAAAGGTATAAAAAATAACACACTTTTTTTGCTACAACTACATAACCCATTTCAATCAATAATAAAATTACACACAAGCTTTTCACTAAAATATTAAAAAGGGCATCATAGTCATTTTACTTTTATAAGTTTACCCCCCTCTTTTTTAAACATTAATAACTTTTTTATAATATATTATTTTTTTAAAAAAATTGCACCATTATAGTCGTCTCATTTTTTTATAGTCTCGACTAATTTTTTTTACTTTTTTTAGATGTTATATATTTACATCATTATAACGAGCTTAAATATAACAAATTTATTTGAAATTTTTTCTAACAATGATAAATTACAGTGATGTAATTTACATTGACGTAAAATTCGGTTTCTGTTTTTTTCGGTTAATTCGTTTCCGGTTCGGTTTTCTCGGTTAATTCGGTTCCGGTTCGGTTTTTTTCGGTTAATTCGGTTTCAATTCGCTTTTTTTGGCTTTTTGCTCATCCCTAATTTGTAACGAGCCTAAATACAACAAATTAGTTTGAATTTTTTTCAGACAATGATAAATTACATCACTATAATTATCATTGTCAGGGAAAAAAATCAAAATGATATGTTATATTACATCACTGTAATTTATCATTGTAATTATCATTGTTAGAGAAAAAAATAATGTGTTATATTACATCACTGTAATTTATCATTATTAGAAAAAAATTCAAAATAATGTGATATATTTATGTTCGTTATATCGATGTAAATAATGGACAATGAGAAAAAAAATTAAAAAACTAGTCAACATTATAACGGAATTAAAGAGAAAATTACATCACTGTAAATAATGTGTTACGTCACCGTTAATTATGTCATTGTAAATTACTTCATTTTGTATTACATTACTTTAATTTAACGTAAATAATGTGTTACGTCACCGTTAATTACATTACTGTAATTTACCATTGTTAGAAAAAATTTCTAATTAATTTGCTATCTTTAAGCTTGTTACAATGATATAAATAAATGGCATCAAAAAAATTAAAAAAAAAACTAGTCGACACTATAACGAAATTAAAGAGAAAAATGAGACGACGTTAATGGTGCAATTTAAAAAAAATAATAATATAGTATAAAAAAGTTATGAATGTTTAAAAAAAAGTGGGAAAACTTTATATAAATGACAAATGTCTTAAATGCGTTTCATATTAAAAAAAAAGTAAATTGACACGTGGCACGATCATATACACACTTACCTTTTTAAAGTAACCATTGGATCATAGTTAATGAGTTGTAACAAAAGATAAGGGTTATTAAAAATTTCATCCCCTATATATATATATATATATATTTTTTTTTCTTGGCAACGAATAGCACAACATCATATACTTATATATGTATTTATTTATTTATTTTATTATATTATTAAGATTAATTTAGATCAAATTTTGTTTTTCTCTTATAAAATTTTAAAATATCGCGTTTTATAAAATTTAAAAATATTGCTAGGACCGGCTCATTTTACTCTACGTTTCGACTTAAGTTTCGCTAAACACGGAAAAAGTTCAATTATAATTAATTTTAGGCGGTCTCCTATAATATTAACTAATCGTTCAAACAACGATTATTTCTAATAATTGTTTCATCCTACCTATTCGTATAAACGAATGCTAAAAATTTTGAACGTTTATTTTACTCTTATATTCTCGAATAATCATATTCATAAAATAAATTATTTTATATTATTATACGAGACCTTACATCTTAATTGATCATTTTTTTTGGCTAATAATATTTTAATTATAAACGAGAGTATTTTATTTATGTTCATGAAACGGGATGTTACACTTTTTAACGGCATGAGGATAAGATTTGAGTTATGTGTGTGCCAGCCAACGCCAAACTGCAATCGTCCTTGTAGAAATAAATGTATGGTAGGCTAGCAAGCTAGAGATCAAACATCACACTAATTTTTATTTTTTTTCGAACAATCATAATATCTTACTCCTAAACTGCACCTAATATTCCTCCTTTGCTTGAAGTGGCCATGCCAGATTCGCTTTTGAACGACATGAGGATAAGACTTGAGTTATGTGTGTGCCAGCCAACGCCAAACTGCAATCGTCCTTGTAGAAATAAATGTATGGTAGGCTAACAAGCTAGAGATCAAAAGTCACACTAATTATTATTGTTATTATTATTTTTTAACAACTATATTATCCTACTTATAAACTATACCTAATTTTCTTCCTTTGCTTGGAGTGGTCATGCCAGAGTCGCTTTTGAACGGCATGAGGATAAGACTTGAGTTATGTGTGTGCCAGCCAACGCCAAACTGCAGTCGTCCTTGTAGAAATAAATGTATGGTTAGCTAGCAAGCTAGAGATCAAACATCACACTAATTATTAATTTTTTTTCTAACAATCATACTATCTTACTCCTAAAATACACCTAATATTCCTCCTTTTCTTGGAGTGGCCATGCCAGATTCGCTTTTGAACGACATGAGGATAAGACTTGAGTTATGTGTGTGCCAGCCGACGCCAATCTGCAATCGTCCTTGTAGAAATAAATTTATGGTAGGCTAGCAACCTAGAGATCAAACATCACACTAATTATTAATTTTTTTCGAACAATCATGCTATATTACTCCTAAACTACACCTAAATTCCTCCTTTGCTTGGAATGGCCATGCCAGAGTCGCTTTTGAACAACATGAGGATAAGACTTGAGTTATGTGTGTGCCACCCAACGCCAAACTCCAATCTTTCTTGTAGAAATAAATGTATGGTAGGCTAGCAAGCTAGAGATCAAACATCACACTATTTTTAATTTTTTTTTGAACATCCATACTATCATACTCTTAAAATACATCTAATATTCCTCTTTTGTTTAGATTTGAACTTAAGAACTCCTTTTTAACAGACAATGTCTCTATCAAGTGGACTAGTCCCACATTAACACACCAATTATTAATTAATGTGGCTTTAAAGTGTAACAACCGGTTTTTAATAATGAATGTATTTGAAATAATCGTTAATTGAACGATTGTGATTGTTGTAATTTGAAAATATGTGAGAATTACATCATTAGTGGCAAGAGCACATGTGATCGTTCTAGAGATCCACGATGATTTAGAAATTTTGGCTATTAGAGGTTGATAGTATGCGAGAAATGATGAACGTGGGAGAAAACCGTGCGCGAAACGGAGTTACGGATTGTCCGGAATCGCGAAACGAAGAAAATTACAAAGATATTATGTTTTGGGACTCGTCGTGGTACGTGAAGGTGATTCTGAGGCTCCTTCACGGTACGCGAAGCACCCAAAATATCTAAGGACTCCGGATTTCTTCGCGGTACGCGAAGAGTTCTTTTGCCCCGCTTCGCGGTACGCGACGGGTGTGGCGGTTTGGCAGATTGATATTTTTATTAGATTGCTTCAAGAAATTTTAATTTTTATCCTCTCGACCTCAAAAACAACCAGGGACGAACAGAGCAACTTTTTGTTGCTAGATCAGTGTTTTGAAGCCATCCACATGTTCGGATCGAGCTAGGGTTCGATTATATCACTTCTGATCGTCGTTTTCATCCGAGAACTTCGTTCAAAGGGGTAACGATTCAATCTCTTCTACTAGTTTAATATTGTATGGATTAAATCTAGTTTTGATTGGAATACTATGATTATGGGTATTGATTATTGCCTAGTTGATAACTAGGGGTTGTTAGAAACGAAGAACTTGATGTTTTAATGGTGAAATCTTCATTTTGAAGCCGGGATAATGTCCGGTTATTATGAAACCCATATCATAGTGTGATACTAGTAGGATGGGGTGAATATGATTTTAAATAAAATATGGATTATGATCCATGAGTTAAATGATGATTATGATGAATTGATGATAAAAATTATTAATAAGTTATGATCTTAAATGAATTTTGAATAATAAAAATGATTAAAGATCGTAACTAATATAATGAACATCAATTATTTGATAAATTGCCTGGGGAGGCATGAAATATGATTAATTGAGATAATTGACTAAAACTTACTAAACGTAGTAAGATAAAGTCATTTATGTGATAAATTGACTTTGAGCAAATCAAATCAGTCAAGTGTGTTGAACTTGATTGTATGTGCTATACGTGTTGAAAATAGTTGTATATATGTATTTTGCAACTAGGTGGTGGTAGTGGAAGTCAAACCACTAGTCATAGAGCAGGAAAGGAGCCTGCAGTTGCTAATCCCTTATCTGATTAAGGTAAGTAATCCCACAACTATGACATCACATAGTAAACATTGAATTTGTTGTTGATTCCATTGTATGATAAATATGGTATTGGTGATATGGGAACGTTGAATAATAAAAGTTCAACAACCTATGATAAATCCAATACCTTGGTGACTGAAGGTGTGGGAATTCTATGATGGAAGTACCGGTGTGTGAACATCATAACAATTTGATTGAATTAATTACGACTCCACAATGGTGGATAGCCAGAGGTGCTGGCAATTGTCTTAGATGGAAGTACCGATTGGTGAACATCTTAAGACTTGAATTAATTATGACTCCACAATGGTGGATAGCCAGAGGTGCTGGCAATTGTCTTAGATGGAAGTACCGGTGGGTGAACATCTTAAGACTTGAATTATTTATGACTCCACAATGGTGGATAGCTAGAGGTGCTAGCAATTTGTCTTAGATGGAAGCACCGGTGGGTGAACATCTCAAGACTTGAACTAATTATGATATCACAAATGTGTGAATAGTCAGAGGTGCTGACAAATAGCTATGGTGGAAGTACAGGAATGTGAACACCATAGTGTAATTTTGATTAAACTATTGTGAGTAATAGTTGATGATTGGTAATGTGATATTTTTATATTATGAGAGTCAATTCGAATAGAAATGACTCAGTTTGAATATTGATTGTGAAAAATGTATTTTTACATTTTGTTGTTGAGAAACCATTGGGGTTTACTTACTTAGTTCTTATGAACTAATGTGAAATATTGTGTGATGTTTGTAGGTCAAACATGATTGATACGGCTGAAAGGATCGATGCAGAACGTGAATCAAACAAACAAACCTTGTTGCAAACGTGTGAAATTTTGGTTTAAACTTACTTATGTAAATAAGTATTGTAAAATGTGTGACACGTTTACGTTTGCGTTAAACTTTGTTTTATATTAATACATAGAAAAGGTCAAACAAGGTTTTGAAAAATGAAAAATTTGCTGGGACCAACTCTGATTAGGGGTGAGCAAACTCCGGGTCTAGAACCACGATACCCGCAATACCCGTTGGAACCGACCCGTTGAGACCCGGTTATAGTGTATTAGGGTCGGTTCTCGGGTCTTAAGATTCCTTAATTTTGGGTCGCGGGTCGGGTCGGGTCGGGTATATACCCGTTATTTAAATCAGGACCCGTGAGACCCGTTAAACTTAAAAAACCTTAATAAGTAATAATATAATTAACATACACATGCTATTATACGGCGCTTCACGTGAATCACATATTTTGCCTTATACTTCTTCCGTTCTTTGATTTCAATTTTCAAGATGATTGGATCATCATCTACAGCAACTAAGTCCAAGTAAGTTTTATTCAAATTTGATGATTTTAATTTACGTAAACTTGAATAAACTTTTACTTAACCTCCTTAAAGTATGATTTATTAGAATATCGTTAATTATTATCAATTGATTTACGTAAACTTGAATCATTTATTATCAATTGATTTACATAAAATTGTTTCATTATAGTTATTGTCTCGAATTCCATACAAAATCAAAAAATTATAGTTGGTAAACTGGTTTCATTATTGTTGATAAACTTTTTTGTTTCATTATCAATAAACAATTATGACCTTAACCCGCGTAATAATGTTCCTTTAATGGACTAGAAATTTGAAGCAATTAGGTAACACGGGTCTTGAGATTTAGAACCGAGAACCGACCCGTTCAAAACCGTACCCGATACTTTTTAAAATTTTGGGTCTCGGGTATTGATATTGTGATTCGTCGGGTCGCGGGTCGGGTAGGGTCTTACCCGTTTGCACACCCCTAACTCTGATATTATAGAAAATTGTTGAATGGTAACCGGGGGTTACATAAAGTGTAGTAACTGTTAATTTGAGTTTTTGTTTAAAAATTTAATTCTACCTAAACATTCGAGCCCATTACTAATTTTTTTAATTTAACTTATATGATGTTGTTAGGGCTGTAAACGAATCGAACGTTCAGCGAACAGTTCGTAAACCGTTCGACGGGTAGTTCGTTTATGTTCGTTCGTTTAATAAATGAACGAACACGAACAAGAAATTTCGTTCGTTTAGTTAAAGAACGAACATGAACAGAGGTCGTGTTCGTTCATTTGTGTTCGTGAACGTTCGGTAACATGTTCGTTTACGCTCGTTTATGTTCGGTTAATGTCATTTATAATATTTATACATTAAATGTGTTGTATATTTTTAATTTTTAGTTTAATACCATAATATTTATGTTATTATTAGTTTAATACTATAATATTTTAATTTATATATTTATATATCATTATCACTAATGCTTGAGATTAAGAATGTTGATTTTTATTCTTTAAATAATACGTGTTCGTTAACGTTCGTGAACCGTTCGTGAACAAGCTAAATTCCTTAATGAACGAACACGAACAAGAATTTTCGTTCGGTTAGCGTTCGTAAACAAGTTAAAAGTTAAATGAGCGAACACGAAAAAGGGTTCGTTCGTGTTCGTTCGGTTCGTTTACAGCCCTAGATGTTGTACCAATTTTGTACCAAATAAGCTAGATTTTTACTTTAATTTATCAAACACAAAAAACCTAGCTTTTACTCCGCATATACGGTGAACCAAGATTCTTGATAATCGATCACGGTCGACTGATTAATTGATAATATATATAATTATTAACCATTTATGCATATGTAATATTATGTAGTTTCAAATGATTAAAAACCTAGCTTTTACTCCGCATATACGGTGAATGATTGTTCATAGTCATGTAAGAGTTGAACCGGTTAAGTTTTCGCTAGTCGCTACTTTTGTGTTGTGTCGATGCCATTGACCTAATTTAATGCGTTAAGAGAAGCCTATGCAAGGTCAATGTGTCTAGGTTTCAAAACACAAAAATAACACAAAATTAATGCATTGTTTGGGATTTCATTTAAAAATGAATTATTGACTTATTGGTTTTTTTCAAATAATCAATAAGTTAATAAGTTGTTTGTCAAATTTAAAAGGACTTTTCAAAATGACTTTTTATAAAAGAGTAATAAGTTTTTTTTAAAAGCTAAAAATTCTAACATTTTAAAATGACTTATGACTTATTGACATAAAATTACAAATCTACCTTACTCTTTAACTTTTACCCAATAACCTTAAAATAATGTCAATAAAAAAATGTCATTTTTGATCATTTTGAAAAGGTAATCCAAACACATTTTTAAAACTTTATTTCAAAAAGTCATAAGTTAATAAACACTTTTGACAAAAAAATTCTTTTGAAGTTAAATAAGCGATCTCAAACAAGTCCTAACTTATATTTGAAACTCATAAAAGTTTTGGGAAAATTAAGATCATTAGAAATACACGAAAATGAACATCGGGCTAAAAAACTAAGCATCTTATATCTGACCCTGTAAGATTTTAAGTTGAATCTTAATCCACTTGGTTTAGCAAAATTTGTATCGAAAGATAGATAAAATAAACATGTCATAACAATATATTCAAAAGCTAAGAAAATATCATATTTTAAAGAATTAAAATAAAATATGAGTAAATTACTATATATACAAATGTGAACTTGGTGAACAGTGATTTTATTTTTTTAATAATAATTACTACTAAATAAATATATATATTTTACATAACTAACACAAAATGTAAACGCAGTTCGGTGGTATAGCCATATTGGTTGTTTTGAGGGATCGGGAGTTCGAATCTTGGGGGCTCACAATCTTTTTTTTTTTGAACTTTCATAATCATTAACTTGAATAATGATTTTAAGTAAATAATATTAGGAAATAAATTTTTATAATTTACAAAAGAAATCAGGTTGGTAGCCATAGCTTGCTGGTTAACGCTTACCTTGACGGTTCGAATATTAGTAGTGACGAGTTTCTTACTTTAATAATAATATTTAGACAGCAATAGTAAATAAATAATGATATTAATTAATTAATACAAACAATCAAACAATATTTTCTTCATTTTATTATGTTCGTATTTCTTTACACTAGATTTTCCAAATGCAGAATCTTTGTTTTTTTATGTTATTTTCGATCTGCAAATTTTAGCGTTATGTGCTTATGTTTGCGTCCCTGTTATTTGGAAGTGTCACACACTTTTACGATGGTTCAGTTTATTGTTTTAGAATAGATTGACAGCCACTATGGCCAGTTTTTCGGACTATGTTTTGATATTCTTCATATCAATACTGTTGTCGTAACAGATTACTCATATCACCAAAGCGCTATGCCTCAGGTTTTGTGATATTTTTAACGCGTTTAGGTCTGCGTTATGATATTCGTGATGCTGTTATCACGACAAGAATGTATAACTCAACTAGAAAATGTCATCATTGCAAGTGATTAGTAATGATAATTAAATATTAATAATCAAATAATATTTATTATATACTATTAATACTAATTATTCTATATATTAAAAGAGGTGGGGGGAATAGTGATTGTGGGCCCCACGTTTTTTTTTCCTCTTACACACACTCCCACATATTATATATATACACCCACTCTCACATATTATATATATACTGGTATATTATTAAAAGAGATAAGGGGAATAGTAAAATGGATCACTTAAACTTTATCTGTACCATTGATTTGGAATTCTGAAAATAAAAATGTGGTGCGCATTGAATATGAATAAAAAATTGGTTTTGAGTAAACAAATCAGTTTTAATGTGGGTTAATGTGAACCACGTATTTATTTTCAAGATTCGAAAACGACGACCCAAATAGGGTTTAGGGGTTTTTTCTCTATGATTAGTGAAAAAATGTGGTCATTTCTACGGTTTTGGTGGTGTTCGAAAAAAGTAATTGTTATTTGTTTGTTTTCATAGAAAATCGATGTGTGTTTAGGGA
This sequence comes from Mikania micrantha, assembly GCA_009363875.1. NCBI lineage: Eukaryota > Viridiplantae > Streptophyta > Magnoliopsida > Asterales > Asteraceae > Mikania > Mikania micrantha. The sequence goes on from CM018693.1 coordinate 15,973,336, forward strand.
TTTGGGGTTTTTTTAATTCAACCAATTGGTTGCAGATGAGAAGGATATTGCCAGTTTTTTTAAATTATTTTCGTAACATATTTGTATGGATTTTGTATGATTTTATGTTTTTAGAAGAAATTTGTATAGAGTTCATGATAATAGATTTGATTTTGCTATGTAACTTATGTTTCTGCAAATGACATATAATACCCGTTGTCATGAGTGTACTGTGATGACCCACCGCAACGCACGGCGGGTATTGTCACACCCCCAAATTCCCACTCGTGGTGTCAGTCCACGTGGGTGTGACGTGGCCAGGATCACAGCTCATGGTCATATAGAACGACTCTATATGAGCTAACTCAACCATACAGTTTGTAAAATAAGAACTAGCTTCATAAGATTAGCAGCGGAAAAGCTCATCATTAAAGCAGCGGAATTAAGTAATCAGAACTACATTGTTAACATTGTTCAAAATGACTAAAATCTAAACATAAGCCTAGGATTAGAGTCTATATGTATGCAGACTCTCTTGTGCATCCCCATGTGCATCCTAGCTCGTGTCGTTCAGTTACCTGAGAATACATGCTAAAATGTGTCAACATAAAGTTGGTGAGTTCACAGGTTTAAGTATTGGAAAGCAGTAAAACAGTTATATATACTGGGTATGATAAATAGTTTTGTTGGATCTACGATCCGTAGAGTGTGTCATGTCATCTTACCGAAACTCGACTGTTTCCATTTGCCTCTGCGGGTCATCGCGGAACCCGACATCAACATCGATATTACACTCGTTATGACATCCTGTCAACGTTGTTGCCGAGTGGGGTTGGTCAAACCCAGTAGTACTACGTAATAACGACTCGTTTGTACACAACTAACGGTAAGGGTAGAGAGGTCTTGATGCGATAATAGTACACTCAAAATAGTTTTGTAACATACCAGTCATATATCTAAAGCAGTTGCATAGCATTCTCACCCCAAAAGATTAGTAAAACATTTAATGAGTAAAAGTGGGGCTGTAAACTCACCTGAGTCTGCTTGAGTGCGTTCTTACGAGAACGGAGTAGCTCGCTGGCTAGTAGTTACCTATATCACATAGGTGTTATAAGTTTGCGATCATATTTGTGTTGGTCTCACAGGACCGTATTCGTGTCTAAACAACTACTGGTTGTTATGCGGGTCGCGTTGACCGTGGTTGACCGTGTTGGTCGTGTTGACCGTGTTTGACCTAACGACCCGTTGGTGAACCATGTGACGGTTGTGAATCGTGTAGCAAATGTGTAAGTGCTCGTCGTGTGCAAAACGCGCAAGTCGCGTTTATGGACAACTTACTATTTATAGTAAGTTTCCAGTTTTGGAAAGTTCACAAAGCATAACAGTTTTAAAGTTCTAGCATGCTCATTAGTCCTACGTGATCATGTTAACACATAACACATCATCATACAAAATCATATAAGTTGTTTACAACATGTTTGAACATAAAAGTTTCCTAAAATGGAAAGTTTTCCATTTATGGCATACAAGACATCGGAAACTATCTAACTTAGCATCTAATCATCACATTATAACATAATAAGTCATTTAGCATGTCCAAATCATTCAACACGTTGATAAATCGGTTTTTGTAGAAATAAAGTTACTAAATATAGTAACTTTATGGTTTTTCATGAAAACGATCATTTTAACATTTCTAATCCTATTTTCTCATCATCAATCATCATAATAATCAATCTAGCATCATTCAATCATGTAAATATACCCAAATTTATCATCTAGCAACATTTTAACTAGAAAAGTTTCTAAAAATAGTAACCATGCCAAAAATGATCATATTCAACATCAAGATCACATTCTAAGTATCAATATCCTCTTAATAACATCCTAGTAGTAGATCCACATACATGCATGTTGCTAATACCAACCATAACATCATTTTATAAATAAAAAGTTACTATAAATAGAAAGTTTCATCAAAAATCATCATCTTAACCATTTTAAACAAATCCAACCGTGAGTAATCCTTCTATTATCATTAAGAAACGTTTCTACATACACAAAATCATTCCTACCATCATGGATCATACATGCATGGACATATAACATCATCTAGTATCATTTTATGCATCAAGGTTCATACCCATCATCTTAGATCATCACAATATGCTACTAAATCACTTTAGATATTCATAAATCACATCAAAACCAACAAACCCAGAAACAAGATTCGTGCATGTGCTTCTATGGTGCTTGCATGTGGGTTTCAAGTCGTGCATGTGTGTGTAATAGCGAGAAAAGGGTGTTTTATGCTTCAAGGGGTGAAAGACTACCTTCCAAAGCTTCAAAGATGCTAGAATGATGAGGGGAACAACTTGTGGGTCTTCTGGATAGCAAGAACTCGTAGCAATGGCAAGGTGATGGCGACTCTTCGAGCTTCAAGATGGTTAGCAAGCTTCAATCTCTTGACTTGGAGCTTCAAGGAGTCCTTCAATGGCTTCCTAGATGTCAAATCTGGTGGTTACAGCCGAGAATGGTCGAGATATGGCGTGGGGGGTTGAAGAAAATGATTAAGGTAGAGTAGGATGAGATTTGTCTTGGTTAAATAAAGATTTTGTCGACTGGGCGGCTTCGCGTACCGCGATGGGCCTTTCAAATAATCTCCGCGTACCGCGGAGGATTCCGGAAGTCAACACTCCGCGATGTTGGTCACGTATCGCGACACTGATTCTTGTTGGGCCATCGCGTACCGCGATGGATTCCTGAGTAGCCCAATAAGCTTAGTTTTGTTGTTTCGAACCGATTTTCGCGTATTTCTCGAATACGATCATCGTTTCTCGACACTTAAGCGTTGTTCTACTAAATTAGGTCCTCCGGAACCTAGTTGTGCAGTGTATGTGTACTGTGGTTCGATCCGTTCACCAACGTTCGTCATTCAAGACACGTGCAAGTTATGTGCGATAATTTCTCGAATTATCGGTGTGTTTGGTCCGTTGTGCCACGTGTCACACTAAATACAATTATTCTAGTGCCACGTATGAAATAATAATACACATTATTATTAAAATAAAATAAATGCTGACCTGGAATTTATGGGGTGTCACATCATCCCCCAGTTAATAGGAATTTCGTCCCGAAATTCAGTTCGTGTTGCCGGTGTTAGTCGGGTCGGAGAATAAGTGAGGGTATTTCTGTGTCATTTGGTCCTCTAGTTCCCAGGTGTATTCCGGTCCTCGTCGCGAATTCCATCGTACCTTTACGTTCGGTATCTTGCTAAGCTTCAACTTCTTGATTTCCCGGTCCATGATTTCCACCGGTTCCTCAACGAAGTGTAGTTGTTCGTCTATCTGGATTTCCTCTAAAGGAATTGCGGGCGTTTCGTTTGATAAACATTTCTTGAGATTTGAAACGTGAAACACGTTGTGTACACTACTCAATTCTTGCGGTAGCTGTAGTTCGTAGGTCACGGGGCCTATTCGTTTTGTGATCTCGAATGGACCAATGTAACGAGGGTTTAGTTTTCCCAGTTTCCCGAATCGAATCACCCCTTTCCAAGGCGAGACTTTAAGAAGTACTCGGTCTCCCATTTGGAATTCCAAAGGTTTGCGTCTCTTGTCGGCATAGCTCTTTTGTCGGTCTCGAGCTGCTGCCATTTTGTTACGTAATTGCGCGATTTTCTTGGTCGTTTTGTACACAAGTTCGAGGCTTGTCAGTTGGCTTTCACAACTTCCGCCCAACAAACGAATGATCGAAACTTACGTCCCTAGAGTGCTTCGAACGTTGCAGCTTGCATACTCGTGTGATAAGTATTGTTGTACGAGGACTTAACTAACGGTAAGCGAGTCTCCCAGCTATTGTCATAGTCATTGACACATGCTCGAAGTGCGTTTTCCAATTGCTGTATAGTTCGTTCGCCCTACCCATCAGTTTGCGGATGTTAACGGTTCTCATACCCAAATTTTGTGTCCAATGTCTGATGATAGGATTTCCAGAAATGTGACGTAAATCCGTTGTCGCGGTTAGAGATGATCAAGGTTGGCACTTCACGTCGAGTGGCCACTTCCTTCAGGTAATTTCGATCCTGTTTTTCTAGTTAGTCGGTCTCCTTGATGGGTAGTAAATGTGCAGGCTTCGTTAGTCGTTCAACGATTATTCAAACAGTATCGCAACCACTTGCCGTCCTTGGCAGTTTAGTTATTAAGTCCATAGGAATCTACTCCCATTTCCACGTTGGTATCTTGGGTTGTTGAAATAGCCCTGATGGATTCTGGTATTCAATCTTAACCTTTGGGCACGTTAAACACTTACCCACGTAAGTTGTTAATTCTGCCTTCACGCTCGGCCACCGATGGGTCGTCTTTAGGTCATGGTACATTTTTCAGAAACCGGATGTAAAGAATGTCGGCTTCTTCGGGCTTCATTAATCACTAAGCCCCTCAGTCCTCCGTAGTGTGGAATCCAGTTCCGATCCATAAGATAGTAGGTTACGTCGGCCTTCGCCTCCATCTGTTTATCCGTGCCACGCAGGGATAAATGAGTGAGGTCCTCGACCTTCAGAGCTTCCTGTTGTGCGGTTCGGATTCTGTTTGGGTAGTTTTGAGTGAATCGCAAGTTGTAGTGCACGTACGTTTTTGGGTTGTTTCTTTCCGGTTCATCGCGTTGGCTACTACGTTAGTTTTTCCAGTGTGGTACTTGATAGCACAATCATAATTGCCTATCAGCTAGTCCTATCTGAGTTGTCTCATGTTCAGTCCCTTCTGGTCGAAGGTGTGTTGCAGTCTCTTATGATTGATGAATATCGTGCATTTCGTGTCGGATGGGTAGTGTCACTAGATCTTTCGTGCGAACACTACGGCTCCCAATTCCAAGTCATGAGACATGCAGTTCTTTTCGTGCACTTTCAATTGTCGTGACGCATAAGCTATCACCTTCTCACGTTGCTTCAATACACAACCGAGTCCTTGTTTTGACGCGTCGCAATAAACTACAAAGTCTTCGCACCCGTCCCGTAGTGATAGAATAGGTGCACTGCACAATTTCTGCTTCAACAAGTCGAAAGCAGCTTCTTGTTTCTCTCCCCATTCGAATTTCTTGTCTTTGTGCGTAAGGGAAGTCAATGATTGTGTGATCTTCGAGGATCCCTCAATAGATCGCCTGTAGTACCCGGCCAATCCCAGAAACTGTCGCACCCCAGTCGAAGTCTTTGGTGTTGTCCAGTTCTTAATGGCCTCGATCTTGGCTGGATCTACGTGTACCCCTTTTGCGTTTATTATGTGTCCAAGAAACTGGACTTCGCGAATCCAAATATCGCATTTGGAAACTTCGCGTATTGTTGTTCCCTCTTCAGTAGTTCCAAGACACGCTTTAAGTGGTCGGCATGTTCTTCTTGGGTATTGGAGTACATCAGGGTATCATCTAGGAACACGATTACGAATTTGTCCCGATACGGCTTACACACCCGATTCATGAGATCCATGAATACTGCCGGTGCGTTGGTCAGTCCGAAGGTTATGACCAAACATTTGTAATGTCATTCTTGCGTCCTAAGGATCGTCTTAGGAATGTCCTTTTCTTGTATCCTCGTTTGATGGTAATCGGAACTCAAAACGATCTTCGGGTAATAGCTTGCCCCTTACAACTAGTCTAACAAATCGTCCATTTGTGGTAATAGTATCAATTCTTGTTTGTCACCTTGCTTAACTCTCGGTAGTCGATACCCATTCGGGAAGACCTGTCTTTCTTTCTCACAAGCAGGACTGGTGCTCCTCATGTTGATAATCTTGGTCTGGTTAATTCTTTGTCTAACAACTCTTGCAATTGATCAGAACGTTTCTTGCATCTTAGTTGGACCAATCGGTATGGCGCTTTGATGGTTAGTGCGGCTCACGGTGTGAGTCCTACCTGAAACTCTACTTGTCGCTTTGGGGTACTCCAGGTGAATCTTTGGGAAAATTACAAACAACTTCAATATCCTCCGTCTTCCTTTCCTTCTACGATTGTTTCGTGATGCGATTAATATCGTTGAGTATCCTTTCTGTAGGTACTTGCCAGCCTATGACATGGTGTTCCGCGTTATTCTCCGTCGTTCTCTCTGAATAGGGATCTGATTTCCATTTGACAACGTAACATTGATCTATCTTCTTATTGCACACACTCTTTGCTTGGTCTGTAGTTACTAGTCTGTCCCCACCACTGCATCGAAGTTTCCGGGAGATACTGAGATTAGGTCGATCTCAAATCCGTGACCCGTCAACACCAAGACGCTTCCTTTGAAAATGTTGTTACGTCTCAATCAGCTTACAGTTGGCTAACTCTACGGTGTACTTATAGTCTAGTGACATCGGGGTAATGTTAAGCATTTTACTAAATTTGCTAAGTATCAGGCTACTATTAGCACCGATGTCACATTACATACTAGCATGGGCATTATGGTAAAAAGGGACGTACCGGTCACGATGACGGAATCGTCTTTTGCTTCTTTGGAGTCAATTACCAATGCATGGCCTGTTGTCACGCCTTCTTTTTCCTTCAGCTGTGGGCAATCCCTGCGCCAATGCCCAGGCTTGCCACACCTATAACACCCTTTAATGATATTCTGGTTGTCTTTGCTATCAATCGGCTTGCGTCTACACTCCCTGGCCATGTGACCGTTTCTTCCGCATTTCCGATATCGATAGCGTTCACACGGGCCGTTGTGATGATAGGGGCATCTGTTGCACTTAGGGTATTTCCCCTGGTAGACATTCTTTCCCTTCGTGCTGGATTGTGTAGCAGTAGAGTCGCTAGTTGTTGCTGACTGGTTATGGAGTTGCAATTGTTGGGAAGAGGGAGTTTGGTTGTGACTAGGCTCCCACTTGCGCTTGCGATCTTGAGGCTTCAGGTGTCCACCCTTCTTGGGTAGCTTACCATGTGCTACCGCTTGGTCAGTCAAATGGTAAGCCAAACAAATAGTGGGTTGAATGAGTGTGGGGTCTGTCGCGGTAATCAGGCTTCGGATTTGTTTAGGTAATCCACTAACGTATGGATCGATCTTTCTGTAGTCCGGAGTCACCATTTCTGGGTATTGTTTACACCATTCGTGAAATCGAGTGGTGTATTGTTCGATTTCAGATCCTTCCATTTTGTGATTCCAAAACCGCTCTAGTTCCTTGATTTCGTTCTGTGGATGGTATTCTTCCTTCAACATTTTGACGAAGTTTTCCCAGGGAATTGAGTTAGCAGTCCCCAGACTCAGTGTCTGGACATGCGAATTCCACCAAGTGAGGGCTTGTCCTTCTAGAGTCCCGGTAGCAAATTTCACTTTGTCTTCTTCAGAACACTGGCACATGTGGAAGATTGATTCGACCCTCTTAACCCATTGGAACAGTCCTACCGCTCCTTCTGATCCCGTGTATGGTTGAGGATGGTAGCTGAGGAAAGTTTTGAAGGTGCATCCTCTTGAGCTGTTGTTGTGAGTCTCACTTCCTGTCTCACTGTTTAAGCATGCAGCCTCGTAATCCGTAATGGCTTTGTTAACCAGTTGTTCTACCATGGCCTCGACAGCCGCAGCATCGATTGATGGGTTGTCAGTGCACACGTACGTTCCTTGACCATCCATTTGTTAGAATCTATATATAATAGATATTGTATTACTCACTGTTAGAGTTATTGCGTGTAAGCATGTGTAGGGAGGAAATATATCATAAGCTTAAGATATCATCCCAAAAGTAGGATCATAGGTTTGACGAGATTACTACTACCAAAATGATGTGTATGAGCACAACTTGCTCATATCGGTTCTAACAATAGTGTACTATATAAGAAATAACTACTCGGTGGAAACAGCGGAGCTCGAATCTCCACTTTCAGAGGTGTACTATACAGTTTCCCAGCTGGTTGTAGCTTATCAATTGAACTTTCCAGAATTTGTATGTACCTATAAATTCACGATTACGTTGGCCACCATAATCGTCAATTTATCTTACACAGTCACTCTAGTTCATTCAATCTCAAGCTACCTAACAAATCTCGGGTTCGAAGTTTTGCTTCCTGAGTGTCGATACTAAGGTTACAATCCATAAACATGCGTCATTTGACTGGGTTTACACTCAAGGAAGGGGGGTTGGAAAAAGCGTTCGATTCGAGTTGGATCGTGCTATAGGAATCTTCTTCATAGCATAGAAGAGTTTCCTCTTCGGTTTTGAGTTCGCCTTTTCGCTAATTCCCTTGCACAGGCCGTATGTGTAGTTGAGTGTTAACGCCCACTAAGGGTGCCGGATGTATGCTCGTAAGAGTTAGATCAAGTCACAAAGCATATTGTTTAAGTAAAGCACATAATGTGTTGTGTGAAACTAGTGTAGTGTCTAATGTAGAGCAGTGGCTATAGTCTAAGTTCACTACATGCAAACCTAGTTCCCTATAACCAAGGCTCTGATACCAGTCTGTCACACCCCCAAATTCCCACTCGTGGTGTCAGTCCACGTGGGTGTGACGTGGCCAGGATCACAGCTCATGGTCATATAGAACGACTCTATATGAGCTAACTCAACCATACAGTTTGTAAAATAAGAACTAGCTTCATAAGATTAGCAGCGGAAAAGCTCATCATTAAAGCAGCGGAATTAAGTAATCAGAACTACATTGTTAACATTGTTCAAAATGACTAAAATCTAAACATAAGCCTAGGATTAGAGTCTATATGTATGCAGACTCTCTTGTGCATCCCCATGTGCATCCTAGCTCGTGTCGTTCAGTTACCTGAGAATACATGCTAAAATGTGTCAACATAAAGTTGGTGAGTTCACAGGTTTAAGTATTGGAAAGCAGTAAAACAGTTATATATACTGGGTATGATAAATAGTTTTGTTGGATCTACGATCCGTAGAGTGTGTCATGTCATCTTACCGAAACTCGACTGTTTCCATTTGCCTCTGCGGGTCATCGCGGAACCCGACATCAACATCGATATTACACTCGTTATGACATCCTGTCAACGTTGTTGCCGAGTGGGGTTGGTCAAACCCAGTAGTACTACGTAATAACGACTCGTTTGTACACAACTAACGGTAAGGGTAGAGAGGTCTTGATGCGATAATAGTACACTCAAAATAGTTTTGTAACATACCAGTCATATATCTAAAGCAGTTGCATAGCATTCTCACCCCAAAAGATTAGTAAAACATTTAATGAGTAAAAGTGGGGCTGTAAACTCACCTGAGTCTGCTTGAGTGCGTTCTTACGAGAACGGAGTAGCTCGCTGGCTAGTAGTTACCTATATCACATAGGTGTTATAAGTTTGCGATCATATTTGTGTTGGTCTCACAGGACCGTATTCGTGTCTAAACAACTACTGGTTGTTATGCGGGTCGCGTTGACCGTGGTTGACCGTGTTGGTCGTGTTGACCGTGTTTGACCTAACGACCCGTTGGTGAACCATGTGACGGTTGTGAATCGTGTAGCAAATGTGTAAGTGCTCGTCGTGTGCAAAACGCGCAAGTCGCGTTTATGGACAACTTACTATTTATAGTAAGTTTCCAGTTTTGGAAAGTTCACAAAGCATAACAGTTTTAAAGTTCTAGCATGCTCATTAGTCCTACGTGATCATGTTAACACATAACACATCATCATACAAAATCATATAAGTTGTTTACAACATGTTTGAACATAAAAGTTTCCTAAAATGGAAAGTTTTCCATTTATGGCATACAAGACATCGGAAACTATCTAACTTAGCATCTAATCATCACATTATAACATAATAAGTCATTTAGCATGTCCAAATCATTCAACACGTTGATAAATCGGTTTTTGTAGAAATAAAGTTACTAAATATAGTAACTTTATGGTTTTTCATGAAAACGATCATTTTAACATTTCTAATCCTATTTTCTCATCATCAATCATCATAATAATCAATCTAGCATCATTCAATCATGTAAATATACCCAAATTTATCATCTAGCAACATTTTAACTAGAAAAGTTTCTAAAAATAGTAACCATGCCAAAAATGATCATATTCAACATCAAGATCACATTCTAAGTATCAATATCCTCTTAATAACATCCTAGTAGTAGATCCACATACATGCATGTTGCTAATACCAACCATAACATCATTTTATAAATAAAAGTTACTATAAATAGAAAGTTTCATCAAAAATCATCATCTTAACCATTTTAAACAAATCCAACCGTGAGTAATCCTTCTATTATCATTAAGAAACGTTTCTACATACACAAAATCATTCCTACCATCATGGATCATACATGCATGGACATATAACATCATCTAGTATCATTTTATGCATCAAGGTTCATACCCATCATCTTAGATCATCACAATATGCTACTAAATCACTTTAGATATTCATAAATCACATCAAAACCAACAAACCCAGAAACAAGATTCGTGCATGTGCTTCTATGGTGCTTGCATGTGGGTTTCAAGTCGTGCATGTGTGTGTAATAGCGAGAAAAGGGTGTTTTATGCTTCAAGGGGTGAAAGACTACCTTCCAAAGCTTCAAAGATGCTAGAATGATGAGGGGAACAACTTGTGGGTCTTCTGGATAGCAAGAACTCGTAGCAATGGCAAGGTGATGGCGACTCTTCGAGCTTCAAGATGGTTAGCAAGCTTCAATCTCTTGACTTGGAGCTTCAAGGAGTCCTTCAATGGCTTCCTAGATGTCAAATCTGGTGGTTACAGCCGAGAATGGTCGAGATATGGCGTGGGGGGTTGAAGAAAATGATTAAGGTAGAGTAGGATGAGATTTGTCTTGGTTAAATAAAGATTTTGTCGACTGGGCGGCTTCGCGTACCGCGATGGGCCTTTCAAATAATCTCCGCGTACCGCGGAGGATTCCGGAAGTCAACACTCCGCGATGTTGGTCACGTATCGCGACACTGATTCTTGTTGGGCCATCGCGTACCGCGATGGATTCCTGAGTAGCCCAATAAGCTTAGTTTTGTTGTTTCGAACCGATTTTCGCGTATTTCTCGAATACGATCATCGTTTCTCGACACTTAAGCGTTGTTCTACTAAATTAGGTCCTCCGGAACCTAGTTGTGCAGTGTATGTGTACTGTGGTTCGATCCGTTCACCAACGTTCGTCATTCAAGACACGTGCAAGTTCTGTGCGATAATTTCTCGAATTATCGGTGTGTTTGGTCCGTTGTGCCACGTGTCACACTAAATACAATTATTCTAGTGCCACGTATGAAATAATAATACACATTATTATTAAAATAAAATAAATGCTGACCTGGAATTTATGGGGTGTCACAGGTATAAACCTAGTTTAATATTAATAACTAATGAATTTATGTGTTGAGGTCAAAAATGCGGCCGAATATTAATTAATTTTAATATTTATTATATAATATTAATAATAATAATGAAATTATTATTATTATTATTATTATTATTATTATTAAAATTTATTACATATTAGTAATAATAAATATTATATAATATATATATGCAATAATTATTATATAATAATAATAGTTTAGACTTATTCAAACAACTTAATTTATTAATTTAGGATGAATTCGATTAATTGTTTTAGGATGACTTAAAATTTGTTGCGATCGATTTGTCACACCCCGACCGACGGCAGAATGCGTCAAGGCGCGAGTTGACTATTCATTAGCTCATGATGCTATTATATATTTCAATATTTAATGCATCATTATTAGAAAACAAACACAACATTCATTGAATAATCAAAGTATTGCAACTGAAAAGTCTATACATTTGTTTCAATGTTTTAACTAGGTCACTAGTCCTATATTATGTCTTCATCATGCTTCGTTATCCTGTTACACATGTAAAATAGAGTTTGTCAACAATTTGCATAGTTGGTGAGTTCACACACTGAGTTTAAATAATATGTATAAAAACGATGCAAACTATAGCCTAATTAGAATACGTATCATAAGCATAGCATGAATACAAGTTTGAATAAATAGAATGAATGAATGAATGAATGAATAACAATAACTTGTGTCCAAACAAGTATCCATACAAACTGTTAATTCAAGTATGGCCATATTATAAATTAACATTTGTATTTCAACCAGTTTGCTAGGTGCACTTTTCACCTTTTCCACACAACGACAAATGCCAATGCGAAGATGGTATCTAACACATCTTAGGCTACTAAGTACTAGCTTGCTTGACTGGCAACACACATAGAATCAACACATTGTATAAGCTTAACATCTAACACATAAAGCTAACTAGGTCTAAGGCTTGCATCACAGATTGAATGAAGTAGAATGAATAAAGTTTTGAATAAAACATGTGTAACATCCCAAAAACAAGAATGCAAAAGGGAGTGTGAAGAAAACTCACTTGTTTGAATGTTAGCTAGTTCTAAGTCCTTGATTAGATAATGAGGAAGCAAAGCTATCTACTCACCTATAGTTTGAGTAATCAAGTCTTATCAATCATATAGTTCAAGTTCAAGGATCCTAAAATATGACATCCTAACGGAAGTCCTAGTTTGAATGAATCTATATTTGAATGGATACCTAGAACAAGTGTTATTATAATATAGATTTAATAAAATAAGTGTAACATCAGTGCCGGAAACGTCACCGGAACAGTGATCTGAACAGTAACATGAACAGTTAATCAGGTACACACTTCAGTTATCATTCATATATCATTGTCATTACATGTTATCATAGCACAGTTTAGAGTCAATTCAGAAAAACAAGTTCAGAACTATGGTTCATCAGTCAGACATTTATCTGACGACACAGAACCATCATGTGATTATTTGTTAGGATTTCATTACGTATAAACGTATGTGAGGCTTTACAGAACAGAACAACACGGATGTCGTTACGTGAATGCTAAACTGACGGATTATTCGTATAGGTGACGATCTATACGAATAAATCTGGAAGTTTAACGTTCTGAATGATATCCAATAATTAGAAAACAATATTGAAAAGTATAGTTATCGTCGTGTTCGTACGGGTGATGATTCGAACGAATGCGCGCGACGACTGTACGATTTGATTTTCAACCGTAAATTAATTATTTCTGAAAATTTAAAATAAATAAAAGGAAAATATTTAGTTAATTTACTAGGAATAACCACCTAAAATAAATTTAGAAACTTTGTTTAAAAACCGTAACCTTTCGTTACGAAAAACGAAACGAAACCGACGTTTTACGCGAAACCGAGCAACCGAAACGAACCCGAACTCACCCGGGGTATAAATACCCTAAATGAGTCATCTTCCTCATTTAATTCACCTCCTCTCTCTCTATCTACACCCAAACCCGGAATCCTCTTCCTCTCTAGAAATTCAAACTTCAAACGCCTAGATCTCACTCGTTTCTTGACGAAATCTCGCGTTCTAGGTGTCCAAACGACCACTACAACTTGTAGAACATGAAAGTACAGTCGATTGGAGCTTGGAACCAACAGATTTGAGGTAGAAATGAGTTTTATTTTGCGATTTTAGGGTTTTTGAAACCCTCTTGATCGGCCACCCTTAGAACCGATTCCACACCTTCTTGAACCTTAGGATTTACACATAAACATGTCTAGGATGTGTAGGAACGAACACCCCTTAGTATTGAGTCATTTAGCTTGAGTAATCAGGGCTGCCAGTTGTGGAACTCGAAGACCCGAATGGGATCTGCCAGTGCACCGAATGTGTCCAGGCCGAATGTCCAGGCCGAATGGCCATTCTTCGGCCGAAAGGTCAACAGGCGAAGCAGCCTCCTTCGGTCAGGTCATTTCCCATTCGCACCACCTCCACCCATTCGCCACCATGCCCATTCGGTCAACCCTATTCGGCTAAGTCTTCATTCGGGAAGCCAACCCTCCTTCGGCCTAAGTCCATTCGCTACAACCCATTCGGGGCAAGCTTCTTCGGTCAGCAATACACAATCGGCCATGTCCATTCTAGTGGCCCAGTTGGTTCGGGCTAAGCCCTCATTTGGCAGACCCATTAGACCTGACTCATTCGTCCAGCAACCTTCAATCGGCCAGCCTTCCATTCAGCCCCCTTTCGGCCCATACGATTGGCCCAGGTTGTTTCAATCGGCCCAGTAGGTCTGCCGGTCGGCCCACTTGTATCATTAAATCGGGTCATCATGGTATACGTAGTTAGTAAGATTTCATGCATGAGAATTAAGGGTGGGTGCATGCATGGAAGTTAAAAGTGGGTGTGTGCATGGGAATAACAATAAGTTTTCTTCCATGCAAACTAACTTTGGGAAAACTAGGGATAAAATAACGAGCAATCTCATGAAACATGGTATCAACTAAACAAGTAAGGGTAACATTATTTTGAGACTATAACATTGGAGGAATCATGAGGATCAAACAATAAACTAAGGAATTGAGTGTTGATGTAATTATTAACACCTAAACCTTAGGAAATTTCATAAAGATATGAAACTAACTTAGATGGTTTACTTAAACTATCAAGGCTTAGTTAATCAAAGTAATGAGGAATAAACAATGGACAATCAAAATCTAGTTTTGGGCCCGAGGTTAGCCTAATGGGCTTAACCCAAGCCCATCATGTGTAGATCATATTTCTTAAAGTAATTATGTTTTCAATAAAAGAAAATTAAGTTATAAACCGTATTAAATTAATTAAAGGATTTCTAAATAAATATCTAACTTAAAATGAATTAACTTAAGAATATTTTCACTAAAGACTTTTAAGTAATACTGTGGGATTAGGGTTAGTAATGGGTAATACGTTTAGATTGAGTAGAAAGGATACTAGAAACACATTAGTGAATTAGGACACTTAGTTGCACACGGAGACCAAAACCCTAGATACGACGAATATAGATACTTATTGTATTCGAATTCTTTTTAAACAACTCAGGTGCTAAAGATTCATAGGCAACAATCAAAGAGCGCGCATATCTTTTGTGGTTCATTGGCACAGCAACACATGTGAGTTCATTGCCCCTTTTCTAAACATTTTTGTTTTCAAACACGGGGCTAAGAAGCATGCGTAAATCTTTTTATTTAAATTGTTTTACGTAAATGCTTTTACTTATCATATGCTTTATATATGTTTGTTCATATATCTAGACTTCTGTCTAGGTAATTTCTATGCCGAATTAACTAACAAGTTAACTAAATTACTCTTATGAGTAATACCTTAATCCTAAAACTCTAAATAAACCCTTAGTCCATCGAGTTCAAATTCCATAATCTAAATTCAAAGTGAAATCAAAAGAACCAAAGCTAAAGATCAAATGCAATGGAATCTAATCCAGTGTGCGATCAGTAAACTCAGGATCCTACTCATGAATCTAAAATCATTGTGAAATCATGGAATTCTAAAGATCAAAATCAAAGGAATCAAAGGATCATAACCGTGTGTGAATCATTGAAATAATGAAATCACTATGATCTAATGAAATCATTAATACCTAAAGTAAGGTGAGTTGTCAGTTGTATGTAAATCGAGACCACGTGTAACACATGGAAAGTCCCTTCACAGCAGTAGACTCTTGTAGTCAAGCTACATGGGCATAACTTAAACTATCAAATGAAATCATGAGAATCAAAGAAGATCAGAATCAAAGGATATCCTTAAAGTCCCGACGCATATAGTAGACCAAAGGGTCAAGCTGATATGGGCAAATCATGAAAGTCCCGACGCATACAGGTAGACTTCTTGTGGGTCATGTCTGATATGGGCCACGTGTGAGAGGGTACAACTTGGACAACCACCAACAACTAAGTCTAATTGATTGAGTCAGACAAGGCCCAATCATCATGTCTTAGTTGTATTTAAATGATTAGTTATTAATTTAATTAACCATTTAATATTATATTTCTACAAGCGTTTTGGGAAATCATGAGGACATGGTGAACCCAGGAAATCAGAGGTATTTCAAATTGTGGAAATCAATTTTAATAAGGAAGCGGATGTTGGGTAAAACGCTTAATTATCATTAGCATCAATGTCCTATGTGACTTAGTATGTGGTGGGACGGCGTCTGGGCGGGTCGTAGGCTCGACTTAGGGGTATGCCCTATATATAAGCATACCGAGTTGGATGATACAGGTGATGTTAATGAGATTAAGGTTGTTACCGAGGAGGTTTGTCAATGCTGTCGTATGCGTATTTTAAACTCTTAAACAGGATGTCGTAAAGATGGGATGGAATCTAATTGAATGGTAGGTAAAATGCTTAATTATCATTAATATCAATGTCCTATGCGGTTTAGTATGTGGTGGGACGGCGTCTGGGCGGGTCGTCGACTCGACTCAGGGGTATGCCCTATATATAAGCATACCGAATGGGATGATACAGGTGATATTAATGAGGTTAAGGTTTTACCTAAAAGGTTTGCAAAGCTATTTTCCAAATACTAAAACCATATGAACTCACCAACCATTGTGTTGATTTTGTTTTCTTGCATGTTTCTCAGGTGATGTACATGATTAAGCTAAGACTTTGTAATGTATGCTAGGATGCTCAGTTAGAGGACCTAATAGTTTTGAAAAGCATATCTTTTGTTGATCATTGTGAATCATTTTGATATCTTGTACGAATACAAGATAGTGAACTTATGATTCATCTTGATATGTTTACTTGGTTAAATTATCAAATATTGATATTGTAATTTAACTCTGTAATTTTAGTTTAATGTTATTGTGCTTTAGTATTCTTAACATTGATGCGATGTAAACAATCTGATCATCACGATTATCACTCACGATATCGCGCTCCGGAAACCTTCCGCCCGACGGGGAAGTCGATCCAACCCGTCGGCTCGGGGTGTGACAATAAGAATATAAAATATATTCTTTTTATTTATCAATATTATTGTATAAATAAAATAGCATATTAAATGTTCATTTTATTTTTTGTTTTGTATTTGCATTTTCTAAGTATGCTAATTGAATAATTTTCCCATCCATTTCTTGTATATATATTATGTAAAAACATTTAATTGTATTAATAACTTATAACAGTTATTAAATTTATTTTAAAATTATTTTAAAACTTTATTAAAATAAATCACATGGTTTATTTGAAACAACCTTTTGTGTTAAAATGACTATTTGTTTTAAGATTTATTAAAGAATCATAAATATTTGTCTTTAAAACAAAATATTAACTTTTAAATAAAATAGAAGATGGTTGTGATGTTCTCTCAAAAAAATTTCCATGTTAATTCCAAAAATAATACTTCTAAAGATTGATAAAATAATATTGAATATTTAAAGACATCTTTATTTGATATTCAATTCATTTTGAAATTTGGATTTAGGAAAATAACAAATCTTTTTTTTTAATTATAATAATAATAATATTTAACATTCTGTACGATTTCTAAACCATATGGATTTTTTTTATAGTCAAAATATTATAAAAATAGAAAAGTAAATCAAATATTTTTCATAAAATGACTAATCTTTTACAGGTTATTAAAAATGAGTTTTATAATTTTTAGAAATATTTTTATAAAAATTTTTTTAAGGAAAAAGGATGGGAAAACAACAAAAGGATAAAAAACAATTTTGGACCTCCTGCCGGGATTAGAACCCGGGTCCCCGGGGCCATACCTATGCGTCTTACCGCTAGGACACCTTAAGGATTCACTAGTTGAATTTGGTTTCATTTATTCATATATTAAAGTTCAAATCAGTCTCAATCCGAATTAGCCCTAATTCGAACCGGATTCCAATTCGTCGAAACCGTGTATCGTGAGTGATCAAAAGCTTAGGGCTTTTGATCCTCACTTGATAACGAGTGTTTTGGTGCATAGAATAACCTGGTTTGCTATTCGATTGTATGAGTTCAAGTGAGGCCGAAGAGGCGGATGTTCTTGAGTTCGAATCGCGTTCTAGAGGAGTTGTAATGTTGATTTTTGTGCCCAAACTAGTTCGCGGTAATCAAAAGAATGAAATGGGATTGGTTAATTCGGTTTTTATACTCGTTTGCCTTGAGTTTGAATATCTGATCGTAATGTATAATTTTGGTACCCAATTTACGCGTAATTGGGATTGACTTTAATTAATGTTGATTGCAACTGTATACGCGATCGATTCCTAATTTGCTCGATAATGAGCTGGAATCGACTGGAGTTAAAGATATTTGAATCTCGGGTCGCAACCGGGTCGATGGGCCGGTGTTTGAGCATGCAGGTGAAGGGGGAAGGTTTGTTTGGGATAATTGCAAATTTATTCCTCCTGGTTCTATTTTATTTCAGTTTTGTCTTAAAACTCCTCCTCTCACAAACTAGTTTCATAATTTGACCCTATTAGTCCCTCTAGTTAGATAATTCTTTATATCTCAAAAATTTATAGAATCCTTTATAAATTTTTAATACGTTTTGTTTTATAAATTTCAAAATTGTCACTTTAAAGACATCAAAATTTTATAAAACCTTTTTATGAATTTAATCTCTTATTCTTATATAATTAACAATATTATTACTATATATTTAGATTTAAAATCAATAAATCAATACTTATTTTTTTATATATTAGTTTTTTTATAATCTTTATATACATATATATATATATATTAAAATTTTACTTATATCTTTTAAACCTTTAAAATCCTTATTTATATTTTTTTTATAATGTCTTAATTATGATTTACATAATTATTATTACATTAACGTAATAAATGTTGTAAAATTGTTTGTTAAGTATTATATGAAAATTTATATACATATACATATATATACACACACACACATGTTTATGAATACGAACGTTTCAAAGAAAATCAAATGTTTTGTTTTATTACAAATCGAACACGATCACAATATTCGAATTCGTAACGGAAAACCTTAGGGACTACACGATTTTGGATTGCATTTTGATATTCGTAATATTGACATCATTGCAGGACGATATGACTCAACCTTTAATTTTTAGTCTGAAAATGTGTAAGATGATACATAAATTTAGATGATAATAATAATAATAATTATAACACTAACATTAAAAAAATTTGACTAAGAAATTGACAGCTGCACACAAACTCAATTTGATATGATTGTTTAATTTACGGAAGAAGAAAATCAAACTCAATTCGATATGATTGTTTATTCTTATAGGAGATCTTCTGTTGTAAACGCTATCATAATTGAATACTCATATCAGCATGGCAGACACATTTACAATAGCTACCACTTAAAGCTTTACGTCATTGTAACAACACATATTTACGTTTTAATACATGGAATCGTGATGGAATACCCGCGACAACGCGCGGATAACCACGTAGTTATATTATATAATACAATTGGCAAAAACAATCATGGGCAATGAATAGTAATACTAATTAATTAATAAATATTATTAGATAAATTAGTTACTTTTTCAAACTCAAGCACATGTGTAAACATTGGCTTGATGGTCAAAGTTTTGGAGTTTTACTTGCAACGTAGGCGGTTCAAGTCTTAGCTATGACAACCATTTTTCTTTTAATTTTTCCGTTACTTTATTATTAACTAAATGATAATACTAATTAAATAATAAATGTAGTTATTAATAACTAGATAATAATAATTAAACGATGTTTTCTCTGTTTCGTTTGCTAACCTTATATTCGTATTTCTTTACGCTTGATTTTGCGAATAGTACAAAAGCCTTTTATTATTAATTTTGTTTTATAATTTTTAGCATCACGTGTTTAGGTTTGGGAGTGTTGCATGCTTTTTCGATGGTTCAGTTTTTTATTTTCAGACGGGTTAAAGCTATTGCGACCAGTATTTGTATATGTTTTGATATTTGTGATATTGTTACCGTTGTCGTGGCCAATTAATCATACGTGCAAAGCAGTATCGACCCCGGCCAGGGGCTCTGCCCCTTAGACCCAGCTAACCGGGGGCACTGCCCCCAGACCCCCCGCCAACGGGTTGCCCCCTTGGAACCCTCATTGAATTATAAATCATTAAACAAGCGTGCAACCTACACTCAATTTATTTAATGAATTTCATAATTCGTATTGATCGATAAAATTAATCCAATTAAACTAAAATATCTAAACAGGAGAAACCCTTTAGAAAAACACCCTGACCCCCGATATGCCTTGAGGCAAAGCTGTACTATGATGGTACCTGGCAAAGCTCCTTTGGTACATGTTTTCTTTTATTAGTTCTACTTCGTGTCATGGGCAAAACCATGAAAAAAACTAATATTGATACGCTGTCACAGACCCAGATCTTAAGCCACATATGTGCTAAGCAACCGGAGTGGTGGTCGTTGAGCATGCATAAAAGATGAGTGATGGCATATTTTAACGAGTAAAAAGATAGGTAGATGATAATCTTATTTTTCTTGACTTGAAAATAATAAGAAAAAAAAAAGGCTTATTGATTGATGAATCCCTACCAAAATGTTGCAAATAAGTTGTATCAGCCTAATGCAACTTTTTTAAAACATAATGCAACTTATTTAAAAGTGTTATTTAAAAATGTTGCATTTGAAAAAAAAGTTTGCTTTATGCAATAAAAAAGTTCAACTTCAACAAATGCAGTATTTTTTTAATACAAAGGTTGCACTAGATTGATTTTGTAATATTACGATAGCATGGTTACGATAGCATGGTAAGCAAATATGGTTCTCGGCAGATAGGCCATGCCGCCAGAGTCACTTTTGAACGGCATGAGGAGAACACTTAACAAGACTTTAGTTATGGTTGCGTGAACAAACGCCAAACTGCAACAGTCCTTGTATAATTAAAAGTATGGTTGGCTAGCAAGAGATCAAACATCACGTTAATTATTAATTAACGTGGCTTTAAATTGTACTTACTGTGTTAATTTGAGTTTTTGTTTAAAAATTGAAATATACCTGCACACGCGATGTTGGACCAATTGAAATATACCATCACAATAATTATTACTACTTTTTTTTTTAATTTATATTTTTATGTGATGGGACCAATTTTGTACCAAGCTGGATTTTTAGTTCAGTTTATCAAACTCAAAAAATAGATAACTATCAGTCTATCATATCTATAATCTATGTTCCTCAATCCTCATTATAAGCTTTCCTAGCACTATCCATCTCGATCCATCTGAACCCCTATGGCTTCCATCAACAACTCTGATACGCTTCTCATTTTGATCGTCTTTTTCATTTTCACCGGCGTCTTTCTCCACCGTAGAAGGCGGAGCCTCCCCATAACTAACTGGCCGTTTCTTGGCATGACTCCGGATCTCCTCCTAAACATCCACCGTACCCATGATTTCGCCACCCGTATCCTCAAACTTAGTGACGGTACTTTCATGATCAAAGGTCCGTGGTTGACCAATACAGACATGCTCATCACATCCGACCCGGCTAACATCCACCACGTGTTGAGCAAGAACTTTCATAACTACCCAAAAGGCCCCGAGTTCCGTGACATATTCGAGATCTTCGGTGACGGGATCTTCAACTCTGATAACGAGTTATGGGAAGTTCACAGGAAAACAACAATGGCTATGTTCAAACACCCTGAATTTCTAACCCTTTTGGAAACAACCATCAAGAACAAAGTCAAGAAAGGCCTTCTTCCTGTCCTTAACTTTGTGTCCTTGAATTATCAAGAGACGGATTTGCAAGATATATTTCAACGGTTCGCTTTCGATGCGATATGTGTGTTGCTTTTGGATCATGACCCTGAAAGCCTGTCCGTCGATTCTCCGGTTGTTCCGTGTGAGAAGGCTTTCACGGACGCTGAAGAAGCTCTTCTTCTGAGGCATATTTTGCCAAAATTTGTTTGGAAGTTGCAGAAGAGATTCAAACTGGGAAAGGAAAAGAAGTTGACTGAAGCTTGGAAGGTGTTCGATGAGTTTATATATAAGTGTTTGGATTCAAAAGACGAACAAACAAATGAAGAAGACAAGAGACAATTTGGGCTATTAACATCATTAATGATCGGTTTCAAAGGACAACGAGGGACGTCCGGGGACGAAAGAAAGTTCATAAAAGACACCATACTCAATCTGATGATCGCGGGTAGAGACACAACAAGCACAGCTCTTTCTTGGTTCTTTTATCTCCTGGCTCAAAACCCTTCAGCAGAGAAGAAGATTCGAGACGAGATCATGAAGCATTTAGGTAGCAGAAATTGGGAAACTTTTGGTGTAAAAGAATTGGGAAAATTGTCCTATCTTCATGGAGGTATATGTGAGGCATTAAGGCTGTATCCACCTGTTGCTTTAGAGCACAAGTCGCCCTTGGCTAAGGACGTCCTCCCATCGGGTCATGTTGTCGATGAGCACAGTAGGATAATACTATCTTTTTATTCGATGGGAAGAATGGAAGAGATTTGGGGAGAAGATTGCATGGAGTTTAGGCCGGAAAGATGGTTTTCCGGCAGAGGAGGGATTAAACATGAACCGTCGTACAAGTTCACGGCATTTCATGCAGGGCCACGGACGTGTTTGGGTAAAGAAATGGGGTTTATTCAGATGAAACTGGTGGCGAGTGCGGTTATTTACCATTACCGTGTGGAATTGGTAGAGGGTCAGGTTTGTGCAAATGATTCGATTATACTGCAGATGAAGTATGGTTTGAAGGTCAGGCTCTACCCTATCGATATGATCAACCAAGATTCTTGATAATCAATCACGGTCGACTGATTAATTGATAATATATATAATTAATAACCTTGTATTCATGCATATGTAATATTATGTAGTTTCAAATGATTAAAAACCTAGCTTTTACTCCGCATATATGGTGAATAAATGTTTATAGTCATGTAAGAGTTGAATCAGTTAAGTGTTCGCTAGTCGCTACTCTTGTGTTGTGTCGATGTCATTGACCTAATTTAATGCGATAAGAGAAGCATGCAAGGTCAATGTGTCTAGGTTTCAAAACACAAAAATAACACAAAATTAAGTTGTATTCGAAGCTCATAGAAGTTTTGTAAAAAGAAAGATCATTAGAAAGACATGAAAATGAACACGGGCAAAAAAAAACTAAGCATCTTATATTTGACCCTGTAACATTTTAAGTTGAATCGTAATCCACTTGGTTTAACAAAATTTGTATCGAAAGATAAATAAAATAAACATGCCATAACAATATATTTAAAAGCTAAAAAATATCATATTTTAAAGAATTAAAATAAAATATGAGTAAAATTAGTTATAAATCTTAAATAATAAATTAATAAAAAATTGAATATTGCAATCTAGTAAAAGTGAGAAGATATACGTGAAAAGAATAATTGTAAAATTAAAAAGAAATAAAGTTTAATTCACGGATTGGTAAATGGTAGTATTAAGACTTTTGTGATAGTCAAATGTTTATTATTTATGTGTTAAAATACTCATAGTTTTGTGGTGAAAATTAAAAAGGTAAAAGTTTATTTTTTAAATTAAAAGTTTATTATTTAAACTTTTATGATAACAATTTTAGCAACAAAATGTTAAAATTTTTTAGTTTTTTTAATATATATAATATTTTGATGTATATAATGATTGTTTTAATATATTTAGTAATTTGGAAAATAGTATTTATATATTTATTTTTCAAAATCATGACCTATACAAGGGCCCATGTTATTTATAGCGCTTGACATCTTTCTCGATAGGAGGCATGTGATTAACGGTAAAAAGCTTCCACTAGCGGAAAGAGACAATTACAATTACCCAAAGACCCATGTTATAGATAGATACAAAATCATATAAATCCAAACTTAGTAATAAAAAATTTGTAATAAATTTTTGGCTAGAAGCATTACAAATATAAAACTAGCATCTGGTAATTGAGTTATTGTAAAATTGACATCATAAACAAGCGTGAAATGATTGTTCAAATGGAGTTGGGCTTGGGTAAAAAAAACAAAAACTCTAAAAAATGAAAAAATAATTTTAAAATGCTCATAGTCAGTTTATAAGAACTCCGATTTGACCCATTCCGGCGGCGTTAGAACTATCTCGTCAAACTCTACGTTCTTAGGTTTTAAGGTTTTGATTTTAGGGTTTAATTTTTTATCTATAGTGTTTAGCTTTTAGGGTATAGTTTTAGAATTTAGTCTTTTGGTGGTGGTGGTGGTGGTGGTGGTGGTGGGGGGGGGGGGGGGGGGGGGGTTTTAGGTTTTTGGTTAGGTTTTTGAGGGTGGGGTGGGGGTTTAGGTTTTTTTGAGGGGGGGGGGGGGGTAGGGGGTAGGCTTTGGGGGGAAGGGGTGGTGGTGGGTGAGGGGTTTAGGCTTTGGAGCCGGGGGTGAGGGTGAGAGTGGGGGTTAGATTGGGTTCGATAAGACGGTTCGAACGCAACTTGAACGAGTTAAATTGGAGTTCGTATGAGCCGGTTATGAAGGATTTAAGAATCATTTTTCGACTTTTTAAAGTTTTTAACATTTTCAATATATCTCTTCCCTGTTCAAATGAGAGATGTACATATAACATATGTTAACTCTAGGGTAAGATTACTTGCCTTAATTTTACTACATGACGTGGCATCTAATATGTTGGGCACATCATTCTTATAATGAGACAAGTACTCTTAGCTTTGTGAACAAAACTAACCACAATTTGTGCATCAAAATACGTTATAAGGGGACTAGGAGTCGTCCTATTTATCCCCATTTTTCCTCGTTGCCACATCAGCGTCACATCAGCTTTCCTCACTTTTCCCCACTTTTCCCCACTTTTCCCAACTTTTCCCCATTTTGGACGGTGTCGTCCCACTTTTCCCCATTTTCAAATCTTATTTTTAATTAATTATTTTTAATTAATTATTTTAACAATAAATAATAATAATAATTAAATAGATTCAATAAAAATAAAATATAAAATTACATTAAAATTTAAAAAGATATTACATTAAATGAAAATACTAATTATTCGGGTTATTGGCGTGATATTGTTGCGATAAATGCTCCAAATGCTCGATAAGGTCGGCTCGAAGATTTTCGTGCGTTGTTCTTGATCGTAGCTGATAAAAAATGTCTTCTTCAGGCTGTTCATCGCTAGGAGGGTCCTCTATGTACTCTGGTGATATTGTTGACCCATTCCATTTTAAAATCATATTGTGTAGAATGATACAAGCATACATAATTTTTCGTAAACTTTGTGGATGCATTTGCTTTGCGGGACGATGCAATATATTCCACTTTCCCTTCAAAATACCAAAAACTCTTTCAACATCCTTTCGTGCAGTTTCTAGTGCTCTCTTGAATCGACAACGTTTTAAATCATTTTCGGGAGGATGCTGCAACGATTTCACTATAGTTGCCCAACTAGGATAAATCCCATCACCAAGATAATATCCAAGCTTGTATTCGACACCGTTAACCATAAACGGGCACTTTGGGGCTGATCCATCAAGTATGTTGCTGAAAACATACAAACGATCAAGAACGTTAAGGTCATTGTTGGAGCCGGGAGGTCCAAAGAAAGCATGCCAAAACCAAGTGTCTTGTGATGTCACCGCTTCAAGCATCACCGTCGGAACCTTGTAATCACCACGTGTGTATTGTCCGCGCCATTCAATCGGACAATTCTTCCAAACCCAATGCGTACAATCTATACTTCCCAACATCCCCGGGAATGTGTGTCTTTTAGAATGCGCTTGGTATAGCAACTGAACATCATTGTAAGTGGGTTTTCGAAGAAATTCTTTTGCATACAAACAAATAACACCGTCACAAAAATGGTCGAGGCTTTCACGCGACGTTCTTTCAGACATTTGTAAATACTCATCAAGAGCATCTAGAGCGTCACCGTAAGCTAATTGTCGTATCGTGGACGTGCACTTTTGAAGTGCAGTAAAACTTTGATGACGTCTTGCATCAAACGATGTTTGAAAGTATTGATAATTCATTTCAATATCGTCTACGATATGCAAAAATAAATCTCTAGGCATACGAAATCTTCTTTCAAATAATTCGTTGGTGAATGTTGGTTGGTTTCGGTGTTAAAATAATGATCAACAAGCCTCTTGTGTGATTCGGCACGATCGTCCCGACATATATACCTTTTAAACAAATTGTAACATATATATTGTAAAACACATAATAAAAAAATATAAAAAAACAACTATACTAAAAAAATTGTGCATACCTTCTCGAAAAGGATGCGGTGGATGCAAACTCATTTAAACTCGTGGCCACAATGGTTGACAAAAACTGAAAGTTTCGTTGTTTGATATTGATCTCGTATTCTTCTGAACTTGACGATTTACTTTCAAATGGGGGAAGCTCAAACGTAAACGGATCCATTGTTTTAAACTTTATAAAATTTGAGTGTAGAATGAAAGAATAAAATGATAAAGAGTGTGAGTTGTGATTATTTTGGAGTTGTTTAAATAGAAAAAAATTAGATTTTTTTTTAAAACATCCCAACGGTCCAAATTCACCCCCAACGGTCGACACCCTCTTCTCCCCATTCGGCTTGATTCGGTGAGGGGCTCCCGATTCACCCCACCCCACTTCCGGGGGGGTGGTATTCCCACTTTTCCCCGAACCGGTGAACGGCTCCCCGGGTTCTTCCCGAGCTCCACTCCGTCTCCCCTAAAAACAAAGTTATAAATAAAAATTGGATTAGTAATGCATTAGTAGACACCATTTTGACTCGTTTTGACACACTTTGTGTGACAAATTAATTAAAAAAATAAAGTATAATGAAGATATTATAATTTGATGAATCTATTTCATATGCATCGTCTTTAACTATTAAACTGATGTAATTAACGAGTTAAAACTTATCATACAATATTGTTATTAGTATATAATTATTTAGTAGAAAAAACAATTTAATTATTTGATTTGAGAGAATTAAGAAAAATGATAAGAAAATATTAAGTTGTAATATTAAAAAATTCCAATTGATAATGTAACTTAATCATGTCTTGATCGATAAAATCTTCAGGATAACACCACTTAAAAAGAAAACAAATCAACACTAATATACTTTTGAAACAAAACTATAACTATATAATAACTTTATCACCCTCTATTTCTAGTATTAACATCATTTAATTTTTTTTGAGTAAACTTTGGTTTTGACCCATCTGGTTTGGGCCTTTTAAAATATTTAACTTGAAACATAATCTTGTAACAAGAAAGTACATGTCGTTTAAAAAATTAACGGTTTTGGCCATTGTGGTTTAAATTTTTTAAGTTTTTCCAGTGGATACCATTTAACATTTTTAGTTTTAGTTGAGACAAAATAGTTAATTTATTTAGCAATAGGGCTTCATTGTTAAAAGATTTCATTTTAGGTTGAATATGTTGAAAAACTTAAACCATATGGGTCAAAATCATACTTTACTCTTTCTTATTTCTTTTAGCACTTTATAACAAAAAAATGGTTACCAAAATTTGAGCATTTGCAAATATAATACATGTTAAGTTTTTTAAAGAAAGGGTAATTATAATACATGTTATTTTTTAAAGTTTTGTCGAAATCAATACTCATAAAAAATTTTAATATATCAATAGAAAAATTAAAAATATTGATGCCAAAAATGAGCGAGGGCGGTCCCCCTCCCCCGGGTCCCGTAAGACCTTCGTCCATGGTGTCACTGTTGTTATGACCGAGTAATCATATCTTTATAGTGGTATTAATCAAGTTTTTTTTTAATAGAATCTTTATTGGGTAGTATTCTGAAAAGCTACTTCTAGGTTGGTTGTATTGCGAGACACGAGTTTTTAACTATTGATATATATTAATATTATTTTTTTAAACATTTGTGCTTTACGTTTTAAAGTTTTACGATAAAGTGACGGCCTCTATATGATTGCTAAATACGGGATTGCCGATGACGTGCTGTTAAACCCCTTGTTATAAACCAAACACGATGAAATTTCATCGGAATTAATTTCAAATAATGGAATAAAATTTCGAAAAGAAAAGGAAAAACTATGCTGAGTCAATAAGTGTTATTTACATGATAAGAAAGAGTTAAATGCAAAAATGGTCCCTGTGTTTATATCAAAAATGTCATTTTAGTCCCTTAATAAAATTTGTTGCCATTTTAATCCTTGTTTTTTTAATTTAGTTGCCGACATAATCCTTCGTCTAAATTTTTGTTGCCATTTTAATCCTTGTGTTTGAAATTTAATTGCTAATATAGTCCTTTAAATGGCAACTTTAAAAACTATATCGGCAACTATATTAAAACCCAAGGACTAAAATGGCAACAAATTTTATTTAAGGACTAAAATGACATTTTTGATATAAACACAGGGACCATTTTGGCATTTAACTCGATAAGAAATATGAGTGAATTAAATTTCCGTCGAATTTAAGCCCAATTTCAATTTATATAATAAAAATACGAGTAAATTATTAACATGGTCCAAGTGTTTTGTTAATAGTTCACTTTTGGTACCTATGTTTCATAAATTACTCATATGGTCATAAACTTTATACATTTGTAACACAAATACTCCTTACGTGAAGGTAATTTGGTTAATTATGTGAGAGTAATTTGTTGACCTAAGGACTAGATATGTTAGAAAAATTTAAAATCTGGAACCATATAAGTAATTTATGAAACCTAGGAACGAAGAGTAAAATACTAGCAAACTACAAAGACCATATCAGTAATTTATTCTTATGATTTTATCCACTATGGTTTAAATTTCTTAACCTATTCAACTCAAAACAGAATGTTTTAACAACGGTTCCCCTATTATTTAAACTATTAATGACTTTAGCTCCATCTATAACCGAAAACGTTAAATGATATTTGATGAAAAAAAATAAATGATGTAAATCTTAGGGGAGAAAAGCATTATCGTAATGAGTGAGTTTTGTTATTAGAAGATTTTATTGTGTTTAATATGATAAAATTTTAAATCACAAGACCAAAACCGTAACTTACACTACAAATATACAAACCGAAGGCCCAAAAAATTTATGTGCCTGAATAGGTTGGTCAACCCCATTTGTGAGCCCTGGTTCGAAGTAGCCTTGATGGTGTTATGGTGTCATTCTTCTCTTCCAAGAAGCTGTGCATCCTTAGGCACCCCTCACTAATGATCAAGTCGATAATGAATAGTGATATACGTATCTATACTACTATATAATACATATAGGAAGGACACAATAGTCTTTTACCAAAACCCTTAAAATTAAGAACTTTACAACTCTTAGAACATAAAGTACAACAAACAAAGCTTTAAAAGCCATAAACTAAATGATTTTCTTATACTTTTGAGTTTGTCTCACATTGATACATTTAAAAAATAAAGTGTCATATAATACCTATAAAAGAAAACCCTCTCAAATCAAATAAATTACTTCTTCACACTTTTGCCATATCATATTTGGCATTTTAAATTATGAATTTTATCCCAATAAAATTTTTTGTTGAAAGAGTTGATTTGATAAAAATTAGGTTGTTCAAGCTTTTACGAGCCAAAATTATTAGCCTAATTGTTTTGTTTTCTGCTGCATCACGCGAGCATCTTACTAGTATATCAAATGTATAAGAGGGTTCATAACTGAAGAAGGAATGAATTTAGGGCTTACATAACACAAAACGACATGGAATTTAAGAAGTTTGGGTTTGAGGTAACCAAGTTTTATGTCTTAAGCAGGTCGACAATTTTATTACACGAATAAAGTCATGTCTTTTGCAGGTCTTAACATGTCTAACCCTCTAATAACATGATTAAACACGTTTATATTTTATGTTTTTTTTAAATGAAACACATATTTAGGTTATATATATTTTTCACTTTTGACCGTAGCCGCTTAATTGAAGATACAAACCCTAATGAACTATGATCTATTGTTATTTTAGAATTTTATGGGTACATGTTTTGAATATGATAGATAATTAATATTTAAGTATATAATGGGTGGTAAATTTTGAGGACTTTTATGTTATTTACTGTTTATTAACTATATTAAAAATATTGGGTGGTATCATCTCGTTTTACTAAATACTTATAATTAATTGTGTTAAACAAATCATGTTTGTTAACATGTTTATTGAACAAGTATGTTTTTTGTGTTTGGGTAATTTACAAGTTTAGTTAAACAAATAAAAATCGTGTTTATTACATGCGATAATCGTGTTGTACGTGTAGAACTTATTTAGGAGTTTTAAACAAATGGAGATGTAGTGGTTTCGACAAAGGGTATTCAAATTCGAATATCCAAAGTTTACGATGACTGAAAATTTAGGAGAGAATTTAAATATCCGAATTCGTATCTAAAATTTAAATATCCAAAAATTCTGAAACATATTTGGACTCACATATCCAAATGGGCACCTAAATTATGACAAAAATATATGTTATATATTAAGTTGTAAAATAATTATTTTGAATATTCAAATTATACAAAAACTATCCAAAATTTTCGAAAATTATCCGAACCATCTGAAAAATTATTCAAATTTCTGAAAAAAATTTTCAAATTCCGAAAATTACCCTAAATATCCAATTCTTTTAATTAATAGTTATAATTAAATAATTAATTCAGGTCCAACGCCCCGGAAAATCGTCCTGGTCAGGCCCAATTATGGACTCATTTTGTATTTTCGCCATTCATGTTTACTGGCCCACGGCCCACCAAATAGCAACACCATTATACCAATCTAGGTCCCCTATAAGTCGAGAAAAATAAGATTTTAATATTGTTCGAAACTCCAATCTTTATCTCCGAGATTAAAGATTTAAGCAAGTCACTTCAAATTTCTCATAACTAGAAACTCACTCTTCGTTGTGGGGATTATAATTTCTTACTGACAAACGACATCGTTCTGGTATCTTTAGCAATCCAGTACCGATCGAACACTATCGGTTGTAGTACTAGCATTTGTTTTTCTTGTTTTTTTTTTTTTGTCATTTGTATTATAGTCGGTACCAAACCGATAAAATGGGTAACTGTACCGGTATTCATTTTTCATGCTTTCGGTTTCGTTAGTTTTTGGTATGGTACCAGTTCAAAACATGTACCGTATTAATCTCAACCCTAATTCATTGCATGCATTAAGTATTGTATATTTTAGTGAAATTAGATGTAAATGAATCTTAAAAAGTTTGAGGTGTAGAGTGAAATCTCCCTTAAGATTTTCGAGCTCCTAACCAAACAGGGTCAAGGGGGTCACGTCCCTTGCGGGGTCTAAGGGGCGGAGCCTCTAATGGCAGTCCCACTAACCCATGACTCAAAACGTTTGACCCGCGTGATGGGTATTCCACGCCAATGGCGGAGCTTGGGAAAAATATCCATGGTGACCGAAAGTTGTAGGTTAAATTTTTTTTTCTTATTACTATGTTTCGGGCTAAAAAATCGGGTCAACAAATGGTAATTCGGGTCGGGTCAAATTTTATAACCAATTAACTAATCAATAAATTATAACAAATAAATAAACTCAATAACTCATAAATTCCTAACAAACAATTCACAAATTCTAATCAATAAACTCAATAACTCATAAATCATTTGACAAATCAGTGAAGCGGAAGAAGAATCGAAGTTGTATCTTGGAACTTTGAAGGAAAAAGAATAAGTAGTAATTGACTTACAGTGTGTTAGTGCAGAACGTGAGAACGGCTAAACCGATGAAGAAGAAAAAGCAACAGTCAAGCAGGAAGCATTTAATCACTCAACCACTCAGGTATATAAATTTGGGTCTTGCTGGTTTTTTTTTTAACACAAGGTAATATGTAATGTTTAATGGTTAAGACTCATTTTAGTTTTAGGGCTCATTTTAATTTTTAAGATTTAAATAGAGGTAGCCAACGTACCCGAAATCGGAACCGAAAACCCGAACTGGAACCGGTCGTACCCGAACCGGTGGGTATGGGCGCTTCCGGGTTTCAAGAGAAATTGGAACCTGAACCAGGAAAACCGGAACCAGTTCCACCCTTAAACCGGTCAAATCCAAACCGGAACCGGCCAAAACCGGAACCAGAACCGGTTTCTGACTTTGTTGACCGGAATCGGAACCGTTTGGAACCGGAACCGGTTCCAAAAAAACTCGGTTTGGCCACCTCTAGGTTTAAACAAGCTTTAAACTCAAAAATTGCTAAAGAATGAAATAATAATCGACATTGTGAACCCTTAAAGGTAATGTTAAACTTACAATATAAGATTAACTTTATTATTTTTTAAAATACAAGAGGTCCAAGAAATTTTAGGAAGAAAACCAAAGGAGCCGGGCTCAATACCTATAAAATTTTTTGACTGAAATCTACTATATCGAGACTTTTGACCCGAAAAATGGCAGGGGCCAGGGCATTCCCGTGCCCCAATAAACCTCCGCCACTGTTACCCGCGGAAGTTAACCTTAAGTAACTACCATCTTCATCTAGTGTTAAACACAGAAACAGATGCGTACGGTGGCGGATCCAGGAATTTTTTTTAGTGGGTTCTCCTTTTTTCCGACGTTTTAATTAAATAGAACCGGACCTAAACGAAATTTGCTAAGTTTGTATGACCAAAATTAACTTGATCCGAAGGTTTAACCATTAATAACTACCATTTTGTTTGCTAAGTTTATATGACCGGAAGGTGATTTTAACACAGTCATATAAAAATCTAATCATTGATTATCAAGATTTCTTACAAATATCACTTGCCTCAATCAAATTGACAAATTATTGTGAAAAATTACATCAATAATTTACTCTTAAAATCTTAATGGGTTCACCTCAGAATTCACCCCTAAAATATTAATGAGTTCACTGTATTTTTTAACTTTTTCGGAAATTTTTTTCCTTCTAACTAGTCGAAGATCGGTGGGTTCCTGTGAACCCACTCCCTTCTACATGCATCCGCCACTGGATGCGTAGAAAGAACATACGAAATTCATATCACATGCAAATATGTTAGAATTTCCCTTGATAAAATTTCTTGAACTCGAAAGTGTTAAAATATAGATTCGGATAATGATTTCATACAATATCGAATTTATCCAACAATAAATGGATGTGTTATTCCACGAGAAAAGGGGCATGAGTGGTCTTTTGCAGCATGTAAATCGTGGCAACACCCACTAGCCACCCAATCGTGAAAGCCCCCGTGATTTAGTTCCAGTGCATTTTCTCACGTCGATAAGTTTGAGCGAGAAATAATAGCTGTTGGACAACAACATTAATTTAAAAAATTAAAAAAAAATAGTTAAAAAAATAAACCATTTCAAATAATTCACTACCAATCCAGCTCCTATATACACAACCGGTGCTCGATGAACTGGATGAAGAAGAGAAGCAAGCAAATTGTCTTCAATTTCGTAACCGCATACTCCATGACCAACTTATGGCGGACTTCATTGAAAGTATTTACAATCGTTCACTGGCCAGGGTACTTTATTTATTTTATTTTATTTTTTCTTTTCATTTCTTTTTATTTATTGTGTTTTAATATTTAATAAATGTAAGGTTATTTATATTTAATATAATATATTTTAAAAGAAATAAAAACAAATTATTCTCACACTACTCTCACTCATATAAGTAATTAAGTTGAGAAAATTCCCAAAATCTCCAAATTAACCATCTTTTTCACCAAATTGTCCATCTTGGTTTATAAGCGCCACCACCCATATAAACACTGGCGCTCATATATTTGATTTTTTTGTTATGGCCGTCGGGCCACAACGACATTCAAGTTACGGACACCGCACCAGCAAACATTTTTAATTATTTTTTACGGGTGTCCAAACCTACTTTACGAATGCCCAAACCTACTTTACGGGCGGGGCGCCCGTATCTGATATTTTTACGAACGTGACGCCTGTATACATGTTGTGTTTGATGAACATACGTAATTGTAGTTGTGTATTATTCTATGTTAAAAACAACATATTACACGAGTATATATAATATCATTATTTACACATAGAACCCCAAGGTTATATCTAATATATGTCAAATATTCCCCCTCAAGCTAAGGCCGGGAAGTGATCTATAGCTTGGACCTCAGAAGAGTAAATCGATTAGTCGGAAAGGGCTTTGTGAAGACATCTGCAATTTGATCATGAGTGGAAATAAACTGAACTAATAGTTTTCCTTGAGCCACTTTCTCCCGTACGAAGTGGAAATCAACTTCAACATGTTTGGTGTGTGCATGAAAGATCGGATTTGCAGACAAATACATAGCTCCAAGATTGTCACACCACAGAGTTGGAACTGATCTCATTTGAACATGCAGTTCACTGAGAAGTGTTTCAAGCCATGTTAATTCTGCAACTGTGTCTGCTAAGGATTTGTATTCAGACTCCGTAGATGACCGATATACAGTCCGTTGTTTTCGAGCTGACCACGAGACTAAGTTGGAGCCATGATATATAGCAAACCCCTAGTGGATCGATGGTCATCAGGTCTCCCAGCCCAGTCTGAATCAGAGTAGGCATTAACTGCATCTATGTAGGCATGTAAACGGGAAGATGACTTGTGATTAAGAGACCATGAGCTGAAGTACCTTGAAGTTACCGTAGGATTCGTTTAACAGCAGACCAATGGTTAACAGTAGGTGAGTGCATGAAATGACAGACTTGGTTAACCGCAAATGTGATGTCTGGTCTGGACAATGTATCATATTGTAAGGCGCCAACTAGTTGACGATATTTAAGTGGATTGTCAAACGGAGCACTATCACCAAGAGAGAGGTGAGCAGTGGTTGACATAGGAGAGGAAATAGATTTAGCCTCAGTCATACCTGCACGTGCTAGGAGGTCATGAATATATTTTTGCTGCAAGTGAACCATATCATGGTCTTTGCGTGTGATCTCAACACCCAAGAAATAGGAAAGTGGGCCCATGTCTTGAATGGCAAAGGAGCGACTCAAGCTGTCAACCACATGATTAATCGCTTGAGGATTGTTACTGGTTAGAATAATGTCATCCATATAAACAAGCATATACATTAACGCCCCATGTGAAGATAAAATAAATAATAAGGGGTCAGTTTTCCATCCATGAAAACCGAGAGCAACAAGTGCGGAGCTCAGGTGTTGAAACCAAGCCCGTGGGGTCTGTTTGAGGCCATATAGTGATTTATGAAGTAGGCAAACATGGTTTGGCTGAAGTGGATTAACAAAGCCTGTGGTTGTTTTAGGTAAACAATTTCTTTCAAATCCCCATGTAGAAACGCGTTTTGAACATCCAATTGCCTGAGAGACCATTGTTGGGTAACCGCAATAGATAAAACAACGCGTATAGTAGTGGATTTGACAACTGGGCTAAATGTTTCTGTGTAATCAATTCCTGGTTGCTGATGAAAACCTTTAGCAAAAAGCCGCGCTTTGTAACATGTAATTGCTCCTGTTTGGTCTCTCTTAATTTTGTAGACCCACTTACTGTCAACGATATGTGTTCCTGTGACACGAGGAACTAGTGACCAGGTATTGTTTCTCAACAGGGCCGAATACTCATCATCCATGGCTTTACGCCAGTGAGGATCCTTGTTGTCAATGTCAAAGGTGGATGGTTCAAATGGGCTAGCGGTGACGTGAAAGGAGTGGGGTTTAAACGGTGTTGTTTGTTTTGGGTTTGGTCGCAAGTTTGGAGGTCGAGTACGTGGTGGTTGAGTGGTGGTAGTTGATTTTTGGGGTGGTATTGTGGAGGGTTGTTGGACCGGTATTGTTGAGGGTTGTTGGGCAGTAGATGGCGGATGTTCATTAGTGGGTTGGGTGGTCGTGAATGTAGGAGTATGAGTGATGTTTGGTTGGGCCGAAGGCTGAGTGGGAGGCGGGTCATTAGTGGTGGCAGGATGGGGCGTGGCATGCATTGTTTCAGTGGTAAAGAAAGGTGATGTTGGGTAGGATGAGGTATAGGGAGATGAGGGTGCAGGAGGTAGTAATGTGTCATGAGAAGAATGAAAAGGGAAAAGAGCTTTCATTGAACAGAAGATGACGGGCAATGTAAACCCGCTCAGATGTAGGATCAAAGCAGCAATAACCATGGTGGGAGGTGCTGTAACCAAGAAAGACACACGAGGTGGAACGAAAATCCATCTTGTGTTTGTTATAGAGTCGAAGATGAGGATAACGCTGACAGCCGAAAACACGAAGAAAAGAGAAATCAGGTGTATGATTGAACAGGTGTTCAAAAGGAGATTTGCCAGTTGTCCGGGAGGGCATGCTGTTAATCAGATAAACCGCCGTGTCAAAGGCAAAATGCCAAAAACGAGATGGAACTCGAGAATGCGCTAGAAGAGTGAGACCGGTTTCAACTACATGACGATGACGTCGTTCTACAAGACCGTTTTGTTCACTTGTGTGTGGACAAGATAACAAGTGAACAATGCCAAGGGATGCGAACAAGGGATTGAGTGTTCGAAATTCACCTCCCCAGTCAGTTTGGATAGATTTTAATTTTGTGGAAAATTGACGTTCAGCCATAATGATAAAGTTTTTGAAAATATCATGAACATCAGATTTTTGTTTTAAAGGAAAAAACCATATTAAACGAATAAAATGATCAACACATAACAGAAAGTAACTATGTCCATCAAACAAAGTAACAGGCGTGCGGCCCCACACATCACAAAACATAAGATCTAAAACATGTGAACTTTGATAAGTAGATGGCAATAAATGAAGTTTGGATGATTTCCCAATAGAACATGAGTTACAATGAGAAACAAAATTATTATTTGAAATTGGTAAACAATATTTAGATATCATAGATTTAAACAGTTGTGGATGCGGGTGACCCAAACGACGAAGCCATGTGTCTGATAAAGCACGAACGGTTGAAAAAGCAACTTTCTTGACTGGTAGAGTTTGAGGCAAGGTGAAGGAATAGAGTCCTCCACTACTTGGAACCGTGAGGAGGGTAGTGCGTGTAAACTTGTCCTTCACAACAAAAAATGAAGAATGAAATTAAAAAAAGACATTATTATCATGACAAAATTGTTGTACAGAAAGTAGTTTGGTTTTGATATCAGGTACATGAAGAATATTTTTTTAAAGAAAAGGTTTTTGAAGGTGAAGAAAAGTGAGAGGAGCCAATATGAAGTATGGGTAAACCTTTACCATTGCCAACGTGGAGGTGGTCCTCACCATAGTAAGGCTTAGTAGTATCAAACCCTTAAAGATCTGGCGCTACATGGTTGCTAGAACCTGTGTCCGGAAGCCATGGGGAAGCGGAAGCAGACGCTTGAGATCGGAAGTCAGCATAATTAGCTATTGGAGCAGCAGGTTGTCTTGCATTTCGAAGTGTAACTGCATCACGATTAGGGCATTGGGAGGGTAGATGACCAATCCCACACCTGTTGCATGTTCCATATACCATGTTTTGGTTAGAGGCCCAGCTGAAATTGTTCTGATTTCCCCCTCCGTGGTTACGAAAAGTACTGCTGGTAGTACCACGTCCCCCGCGACGTGTAAAGTTACCCCGACCACGACTAGTAGTAGAGCGGTTAGAATAGAAAGCTTGTGGATTGGAACTGAAGCAAGTGGGGCAGCAGGTTGTAAGTTGAAGCCAAGTTGTTGCATAAGTTGTTGAAGAGACTACAGTGCGTTGTTGGTGGAACTACTTGTAGTAGGGCGGCTGTTTGTAACAGCCGAAAAAGCCTGAGCCGGGGATACGTTAAGAACTGATTTTCTTATCATAAAAGCATGATCAGATAAGAGACCAGAAAGTTCTGAAAAAGAGGTAGGAAATTGGCGTGTTAAAACTGTTGTTTATAGATCATTGTAATCATCCCGAAGGCCTGCAATAACGAGCATAACAAGATCTTTTTCCTTCATCGGTTCAGTGATATTGGCGAGAGCATCAGAATAACCTTGTGCACGAGTCAAATAGGCGGATGGGGTTTCATCCCCATGCATAGCAATCTGAAGCAATTGAGTTTTAAAAGTAAACTCTCGTGAGAAGGTATGGGGCGCATAAGCACGTTCCAAAGCAAGCCATAGATCACGAGATGTTATACCCTGCACATGTTGAAAAGAAGCCTTCGAGATCGGAGAAGTTAGCAGGGTGCGAACATGAGCATCATTGGATACCCACGTTGCATGATTAGGGTTCAGGGTAGGGTCATCTTTGTCCTTGGCTGGTGGTAGGGTTGGCGGTGGGCATGGAATTGTTCCATCGACATAACCGAACAAGTTGTTTGTAACTAAGCAGGGTGTGATCATAGCCTTCCAAAAACCATAGTTGGTAGGTGATAGCGTAAATCCAAATTTGTGAGCATAATGAGAGGTCTTGGCAGCAGTAGAGAGAGGTGCTAGAAGAGCCGTAGCAGAAGGTTGAGGGAAAGAAGAAGGAAGAAGAAAAAAAATTGATCGGAAGATGATGACGGCAATTAGGGTTTTGTTCCTGGCTGTGATACCATGATGAACATAGGTAATTGTAGTTGTGTATTATTGTATGTTAAAAACAGCATACTACACAAGTATATATAATATCATTATTTACACATAGAACCCCAAGGTTATAGCTAATATATGTCTAATAGTGTTTATGGGTGAGGCGCCCATATCTGATATTTTTACGGGCGTGGCGCCTACGATCCGGTTTTTTTACGGGCGTGACACCCACATACATTTAATTTGAATTAATTTATGAATAATAAATCGAGAAATATGATTTCCTGTTTTTAGCATTGAATGAATCATAATAAAAAAAATTAATCGAGAGAAATAACAATTAAATATATTTAGCACTAAATTAAAAAGTTACAAAAAAATGTTAAATAACACTGAGGAATCCTAACAAACAATAATTGCTGCTTATACGTTACATATATACCTATACGAGATGTGAATGGATGGACTCTTTCTTTTAAAGCAACAAACGTTTTTTAGCCATTAATTACTTCTGTAAATTATTTATGAAAAAAAAGTATTTCTCGTTATAATTTATTTAAGTAAACTCCTTTAATATTTTTTAGGCGTCTGTAACAATTTTTTTTACAAAGATGGATGGATATGTTTATTTGTGTGTGTTTGTGTTTTTGTTTTTTATAATTTTAGTTGTATATATTTAACTATTGATAGTTTTAATGTATATGTGTGTGTAATGAATATGGTTGTTCATCGGGTTTGGATAATGGTTCGTTCGGTTTATTCTGATTGGGTTATTCGGATTTAAAAGATTTGAGACCCTATCTGAAACCCGACCCAACCCGAAAACATATATAGTTATCCGACCCGAATCTATCAGGATAACCCAAATAAGTTTGATTTTTACGTCCGAATAAACATGGTTTTTTCGGGTTATTCGAGTTGAGTTCGGATATCCGATCCAAATAAACAAGGTTTTGGATATCCGATGCCTGATCCGAATTAGAAAAATGGATATCTGACCCGAATCTATCCGAAAAATTTTGGTTTTTTCGGGTATCGTATACAATTCGAATTTCAAATGTTTTTGGATTTCGGTTTTTTGAACACCCTTAATAATGAAGGTGAAAAGGAGGAGGAAGAGAAAATTAAGAATGTGGAAGAACAAAGGGCTTCTAATATAATGGTATCCTCTTGACTTTTCTTATAAAAGGTTTTGAGTTGGAGTCTCACCTACAGGAAATATTGTTTTAGGTTGAGCCAGAGGGTTTTTCTAGTTGTAGGTTTTTTCCTAGGAGGTGAGTCAGGTCACCACATTCTATTATTCAGACAGAAAGATAGTCAGGATGATCCCAATTGACCGGACGTTTATCGTTAAAAATGTGAAGGAGACATGGTGCATTTAATGTTTTGAAGACAGAAGGTGTTAGTTGCGTGGAAGGGGGCATCAAATGTGTACGGTTCAATCCAACTACTAAACTTGTCCGGCATTAAACCCTTCCTGCCATGCACATGCGCCCCCACTCTCCCCATCATTCTAAATTATTAATTTATTATTATTATTTTATTAATTAATTGACACCACAAAACGCGTTTGCTCCGTTTAATTACGCATGCATCTGTGAACCAAAACCCCCAAAAACCTACTTGACGATAGCTGAAATGATCGATCAACTAAAAAAGCGGTGTACGACTACACATGTATGTTTTATCATAAATAA
The DNA here is from genome assembly GCA_009363875.1 of Mikania micrantha. NCBI lineage: Eukaryota > Viridiplantae > Streptophyta > Magnoliopsida > Asterales > Asteraceae > Mikania > Mikania micrantha. The sequence goes on from CM018693.1 coordinate 16,013,174, forward strand.
ATTATGCAATTAGGTTTTTAATTTACAAATAATGATTAATACTACATGTGAAGTGTAGCCAAATGCACCTATCCTAAACACAATATTGTCTTGACAAATGTCAAATATCGAGTGGCCATATACCAAAAGGATCACACGATCACAAGACTATCAAGATTACTCACAACCTGTTTAGGTTTAAAAAAGATCCTACTGAAAATATTTAGGGCTTGAATTTTTTAACGGTGACAAGGAAGATCAAATAATGTCAGTAACTTAGAAATAATTAAATGATTCAAATTAAATATATCTACCCAAGATCAAATATTCAACTATTTAAAACTAGATTAATGAGCAACATAAACAAGACATACATTACAATTCATAACTGTAAAAGCTATATCAAAACCTTAATAAATCAGTATGTGTTCACAAGCAATAGTCAAACCAAAAAGTCATTAAAGTTCTATCATAATCTAAACCACGATGATAAAAAAAAGTCTTCCCGAGCATATTGAAAAAATATACAAAATGGTTCATGGCTTCAAAAAAGAAAAACGAAGAACGATTGCAAATTGAGCCCATTAGCACAATTTATACACATTAAGCGGATTATATAATCGCGATCTAGGCTTCAAGAAATCTTTGAGTATGCTTTAATATTTTGAGTTATACATATTATTTATTTACTATAATTTTTTTGACAAAGAATGTTAAGAGATATTCTAGAATTGAATTTAATTCATACAAGTGTAAGATTATATGAATTGAATACAATTATAATTACTTGATGAGACATATGTCATCTTATTTTCTTGTGTCTCTCGTGTTAGATGTATGACACCTTCGATTATTGGTGACTTTTAATTTTTTGACTTATCTCATATTAAACAATAATGGCATTAAAAATGTATTTTACGTATTAATATAAATTTAATTTAATTGTTGATACTTATTATAAAATTAACTATAAAACTACTCATTGATTTTACTAGCTTATTCATACATGATAGTATATTACTTTTTTATATTATGTAACTTATTCTGATAAATAAGAGTTTTCATATATACAAGTTCTTTTTCTACAACACTTTAACTTTCATTTATCGTCTCTTTTTTCTATCACATATATATATACACACATATGTATATATATGTGTGTGTATTATTAAATAATAATATTAAATATTAAATAAACTTTTTATACATTTTTAAGTTAAAAAAATATTTTTTATACATTTAAAAATATTAATATTAAAAAATACCTTTTAAAATTATTATAAAATACCAAATTTTCAAAATATGTTTAAACAAACCTTAAAAAGTTATTTTTTTGATGAAAAATATATTATTATTTTATTATTTAAAATGCTAAATTATATGAAGTAACATTTTATATTAAAAAATTTATTTCTATTGTTTGGATTTTAATTATTAACTATTTATAATTTTGTTACCTTTTTTTATTTAACTCTGTAAAATACGAAATACAAACCTAAATAACAAATGAAAAGAAGATTCTTCGGATACGACTCCTTTCCATATTTATGCTTCTGTTATATTTTTAGGTGTGTAAATAAAGAAATTAATTCCAAGCGGTGTTAAAACTAATATTTGTTTATTTTAAAAATAAAATATTATATGTTGAAAATTTTTTGTCATAATATTCTATGAACTAATATATTAGTTTTAACTTATTCATTATCTATTAAAATGACTGTCAATCGAGATATGATTTCCCGTACGGTATACATGACAATAATGCATGCAGCATGTAAGCATTTTAATCATGTATAAATTATATTGATTTTTATAAAAAAAATTTGTCATGTACACCGTATAATGCTAATATGTTTAAATTACTTTTAAGAGGTTATGTGGTTCTCTGTATCTAATTAATCATGTCAATAGCTAATTAAAATATAGTAGAGAAACAATACAAATTATATATTTTTACTACAAAGCATATATACGGTTTAATAAAACAAAACAATAGGTATGAAACGAGTTAAGTATAGTCCACTTTCACTAAATTTTAGGCTCGGTTTGTTTCGTTTTAAAAAAGTTAAGAGTTTGAACTAGACTCCTTTTAACTTAAAAGAGTTATAGTTTGACCTCGAATCATTTATTTCTTTGATTACTTAATATATTAATTTTTATTATTACTTGATATTATATATATATATATATATAAAGTTTGAATTCAATAGGAAGATATTTTTGCTTAATATAAGTAAGAACCAATATAAATTTAACACATGACATGCAAAAAAATAATGAAAAACAAAAATTCAGCATAAAAACAAAATTTAGTACAAAAAATAATAAAAATCTATTACAAAAAATAAAAAAAAACCTACTAAAAATAAAAATACAATACAAAAAACAAATAATATTACAAAAAAAGAAAAATTTATAAAAAGAAAAATCCAGTATGAAAAAATACAAAATAAAATAATTCAGTACAAAAAAATATAATACAAAAATAAGACGTTATACATAAATTATGTTTCTTCTATTTTTTTAGGATAAAACATATTAAACTTATATTGGTTCATACTCTTTTTAAACAAAAATATCTTCGTATTTGATATTTCCTATATATGTGACATAACATATGTGATGTATTTATATATATATAAACTTTATATATATAAAAGCTATTTAAAAAATATACACTTAAAAAATTAAAATAATAATTATATAAGTATAATCTTATTCGGGGTCATGAGGTCGATATGTAAAGCTTAAGTTTCCGCTAGATAGAAACATGTGATATTTCAAGGCTTGAGCTATGACTAATGCTTGTTTAAACTCGGCTAATTTTAGGTTTTTACTAATTCAATTTCGAATAGCTCATGAGATGAACATTTTGATTAGTTTACACCCTTAAAACCATAAAAGCAACCTATAGTTCGGTGTATTTCATGGATGAGGATGAAATAACATTGCAACAAAACACGTGAAAGATGAAATGAAATTCTACCAAATTTAGCATATGACACAACCCTTGTTCTTCGTATTGTCTTGCTTTCTTTCTCCATAACTATTTGTCGTTATTCTTTATAAAAATATATATATTAATGGTCACACAAACGTAATTTCACCGTCTTCTAAAAGATAAAAGAAAATTAGAACAAGACATATAACTTGTTTTACTCTTTCTTCACGTTAATCACGATGATAACGTACGTAACTTTTCAAAGTATAATAAAGAGATGTTTAGCCGGCTTGTTCTTGCTTTTCTCCTTTATTAGACTACTAGGCTATTAGCCCGTGTATTACACGGATTGCATATAAAATATTAAATAGTTTGTAATGAAAAATTAAAATTAATAAAACTATATTTTGATTTAAAACTATAGAATTAGCACATAACCTTTTAGATTTGTTACAATTGAGATATTTAAATTAACTGACGTTAAAAACTTCAGTGAGTATTACGCTAAAACTAACCGGTTATATATCAAGAGGATAAGTATCATTTCTGTATTTTTATAGTTAAAAAATTCAACTTAAATATCATCTTACTATTATAATAAACAAACATTTTTTATGCCACTTATAATTTTAATAAGTTTTTGCTTCTAAAATTTTTTAAATATTATCTTAAAATGTCATTTTTTATAAAAATTATGTTGCTTAAAAACTCCAATTGATAGTTTATTTTATTAAAAGTTTTGTTTTTAAAAAAACTTGGTTTTCATAAGACTTTTATTTTCAGAAAACCGATTTATTTTCTACTTTTAAAAGTTTTGGTTTTTAGAATTTATTATACATTTTAAAATGTATGTTTTTTTTATAATAAAAAGAGTTGATTCTTAATTTATTAAATTACTATATTTAATATGAAAAATATAAATAACATTATTAGTCATTAAATTTCATTATTTAATATGAGAAATAATTATGTTGTATAAGAAATTGACAAGTGTCATTATATGTCTAAAATTGTGACAAGTGGCATTAAAAGTATAAAATTGTGACAAGTGTCATAAAATATGTTTGTTTATTATAATAGTAAGATATTTAGTGGTTACCCTACTGAAATCTTTCCTTACTGAAATTTTCTGATACATCATCGCTCCATTGAAGATCCTAAAACATCACAGTGGTCACTCCAGTAAAAAACCTTCATCACTATGTCACATAATCACCACTATATATTTTTAGTTATTGTTATTTTAGTTGTAAGATGAATAATAAAATAAAAGCCTGAACATTAAATTAAATGAGTCACATAAAAAAAACATTACAATGCAAACTTAAATAAAAAAACAAATTAACGATATTTGTCAAGTATTTTCGATTTTTTTTATAATCAACCGTTCTTCGTCATTGAGTTCTACAGGAGACATACTCCCCATCGCTTTGAAATCGGGTCGGAAAAGCTTCTCCTCTTCAATTTTGTTTTCTTGTATTTTTTTAATCTCCTCGTGGTTTTCACTTTAAAATTCCTTAAACTACTCAAGTTGATGAGCGAGTTAGTTGGTTGTCGAAATAGAGGATACGGTTTGACGACTCGAAGACGAAGCTCGCTTTGTATCTCGGCCAACCGGTCTAACCAGTTCCGGGATGTCAACTTCACCGTCTTCCTCGTCTTGCTCGAGGTTAATCGCGTAATTCGTTTGGGCATCCGAACCCCCCGATTAATACGCATTCATCTTGGAATTTTTAGTTCTTTTTGAAGAACTTTGACCCTCGTTGGCTTTTTTAAAAATACGCGAAATTTGGAGAGTCTTTTATCGCAACCCAAACATGATAGTGGTTAAATGTTTGGCCGTTCTACTTGAGTTGATATTCCTTTTCCCACCATTTTAACACGTTTTCATCGTTCATACGACTTTTCCGGTTGTTAGCACAGTTGCTATAGATGCACTATACTGCATCATTTTCGTGCTCATAACTTTCTATTTAAAATCTAGTTGATGGAGGAACGGGGAGCGGGGTCCGCTAGGTGCGAGGAAGGGAGGCCGTCGGGTAGGGGTGGTGTGCCCGCTGAACCCCGCCAAATGGTCAGTTCCCGTAGGTAGCGGGGGGCACCCACTACACCTGGTCTTAGGATACATTGAAATCTATTTATTTATTTATTATTTTAGACTATTATATTTACTTTCGTATTACATATACATGGCCAAAATACGTCACCATTAAAATTTAGTTATGAAAGTGCAACAACACCACCAACAATAGAAAAATAATAATAATAATAATAATAATAATAATAACAACAACAACAACAACAACAACATTGTTGTAAAAGTCGCTAGGCGCTAGTCGGGTGGCAAGGGACCGCCTAGGGATTATAAATCGGCGCTAGGCGGATTGGAATTTTTATATGTAATTTTACAAATATATATTATATACACACATTAATATCAATAATTTAATATAATACTTCAAATAATTTAAAAAATAAACTTAATATATACTAAATAAAGTACTTTAAAGTGCAAACTTAAACACTGAGTTCAAAGTTTAGAGATGAATTTCGATGTTAACTGGCTGGATTCGATGTTTCAGAGACATATTAATGGTTTTTGGTTGAAAAATGTCTAAATAATCATGAAATTGGTCCACTTTTATCAGAAAAAGTCAAAAAAAAATCTAACTAGACCGCCTAAACCCCGCCTAGGCCGCCTAGACCCCGCCTAGGCCGCCTAGCGCCTAAGCGCCGCCTATGCCAATTGCCAAAATCGAGACAGTTGACGGGCGTCTAGGCGGCCGCTTATGCCGATTTTGACAACATCTTACTATTTTGTAATATATAAACAAAAATCTTCAATTGCCACATGTCATATTTTAAGACCATCATGACATTTGTCATTTTTTCATGCATTCATTTAATCTCATCTTTTTAAATAAATGATATTATATATCTTATTAAATTAGTTATATTATCTATCTTATTAATTAATTATAATATTAATAACTAATGATATTATTCATCTTTTAATAAATTTGAAAATAGTTTTTGGTATATTCAAAAATCAAATCATTTTATTATCAAACATATTTTAAAAATTTATAAAATATAATTTTCCTAAATATTAATTTTTTTAAAAATAAGAAATATTTCAATTTGACGGTAATTTCAACTTAAGTTATTTAATTTTAATAATTACAAAAATATTATCTTATCATCTTAAGTTGAAATAGTTAGTTTTTGACAGAAAATTAACTAATTAAATTTTTAAATTTAGTTAGGTCAGTGATATCAATTATTACAAATCAAGAAGGCTAAATGATATTTCTATTTTTATTAAAAATTTTAAATTATTGTTATATGATTTAAAATACTTATTAATACACAATTTAACCAATTTATATAAAAATATCATTGATATAATTTTTAGATTTTCATTATTTACTATTTAATATTCAATCCTTGTGTTCACACGCGGTAATAGCCTAGTTGAATAATAATAATAATTGACAATAGATGAGATCAATGAGTCCTGTAAGAAACTCTATTAATTATCAAGAAACTCTATTAATTATCAACTCGTTAATACATCGTATTTCGTAAAATTTTCTCTAACTCTTGTAATAAGTTTTGAAATGACCTCATAAGGATAATTGAAAAGAATTTATAACACTAAAATTAAAGTTGGTGTAATGTAATTGGGAAATTCATGACACTTCATTTTTAAAATAGGTTTTGTGTTCGAATACAAATGGGTCATGTAACAGCCGAAAATTTAGCAACCTAATAATAAACATGCGAGATTTCAGTAACTGTTGATGTTCGAAGAATTTCGTTATCAAAGAAATAAGCACATTTGATCGTGCTTGAAATCCACGTTGAGTTGACAAATGAAATTATTACAAGGTGACAGTATGCGAGAAATGGTGAACGTGGACGAAAACCGTGCGCGAAACGGAGTTACGTAGTGTCCAGAATCGCGAAACGAAGATAAAAATTGAAAAATGGACGAAAATGGTCTGGGGCGGTACGCCCCGAGCCACGCGTCTAGTTGGGGCGATGCGCCCGGATCCCACGAAAATATCTGGATATCACCAACCCGCACGGTACGCCTGGAGTGGAAGTTCGGCGTGGGGCGGTACGCCTGGAATGGATGGTGGCGGCAGATCAGCTTAAAAATTCAGTTTGTCAAGAAAAATTCAACCATTTCACTTCTAAACGCCTCTGTCGACTTCCAAACTCACAAAGTCAAGTTTTTAGCATCCACACTCCAATTTTGAAGGATTCTAAGCGTCCGGATCGCACTAGGGAACGTTTTTGCAAGTCCGGATCATCTTTTTACGCGCAGAACTTCGTCTGATTAGGTAATTGTTCGTTTTAACCTTCTAGATTGATTATGATTGATTAAATCTTGCTTTTGTATGTAATGATATAGTTAGGGTTGTTAATTATTGCCTAGATGATGGCTATGATTGATTATAAATGAAAAACTCGAACTGTTAACGGGTAAATCCTTGTTTTGAGCCGTTGTAATACCCGGTTTGCATGAAATCATAACAATGGTTATAATGATTTTAACCATTTGATTATGACAAGGTAGGTGATTAGTTTGATTAATCTTTGAAATACAAGGTTAAATCCAAGTGTTTCAAATTAATCATAATCATTAACATGCTCACTGGAACGAGTATTTGATGTTTATGATAACATGCAGATTAGTATGTTAAATATGGTTGTTAAACCTATTCTCATACTACGTTGTAGTATTTCCTGACATCTGGGTAATCAATAACAAGGATTGATCATTTCTAAGCCATTAATCTGTCTAGGAAAATGTTTCTGCATCGTAATCAACAACATTAACTATTTATATTAATCCAAGATTATTCTAACGAATCAAGTGGGTCATCAACTTTTTATTAGGAACCTGAATCAGTATAGGTTCCTACATGATATGACATTAACCTAAATAGTTAAAAATCTAATATCGGTTTGATGACTATCAAGGCAATGTCTTTGACATTGAATGTTCAAGTAGATTCAATCAGTAAGTGTAGCAACGTCTAAGACGAATTAATTAAATAAGAGAATACGCTTGTCTAAGCCGAGCAAGTAATGTAAAGTATGAATGTCAAGCATGAGTATGAGTGGTTAGGATAAATCAAGTACGTAAGAACGTAATTTAATCTAACCACTAGCCCTATTGGTTTATATAAGGATACCTGAATGATATGTTAAAACAATAATGTTATACAGGTTATTAGCCATTCCTAAAGTCGAGGCTAATTAGGAATTTATTGTAAGTCGCGCTTTGAATTAAGGTGAGTTCTTTATAGCCATATTTTAAATGTTTTATTTTTTGATATGTGTTATAAAGTTATTTATATGAATTGTATTTATTACCTGTTATCGTGGATATAAAATGTATAAAAGAATATGTATGTTATAAGGTTTTTGTATGAAGGTGATTGATTTACCTGACTACGGTCAGATAAAAGAATATGTTAAAGTTATTGTATGAAAATGATTTTAACCTGATTAAGGTCAGGTAAAGAATGTTTTTAGATAAAGAATGGTTTAAAGTAAAGAATTTTTAAGTCTCAACTGTGGTTGAGAAGTAAATGATTTCAAGAGTCTCAGCTGAGATGTAAAGAATGTTTTAAGTCTCAACTGCGGTTGAGAAAGGAATGATTTATTTGTAAGACACTTGGCCGAGGTCGAGGAGGAAATGTGGTTTTGCCAGCTGCGGTTGGCAGAACTTGAGCACTGCGATGCGAGGAACTGGTTATGATGATGATGGTTTAAATGATTTAAACCATGTTATGTATGAATGATGTACGTAAAGAAGTCTTGTACCGGTATGAGCCGTCAACTTCGGTTGATGGTTAAAGAGTCATGTGGAAACACAGGCCTGCCGACTGTGTGTCGCCAATTGAGGAAATCTTATGCATGTGTAAGTTATCGACTTCGGGTTGATAGTTTAAGAGTCTTGTACTGCACAAGCCTGTTGACTTCGGTCAGCAGCGAAAGGCTAATTTTCTATGTACAGTATGTTTGATGTTTTGATGATATGTATGTTATATAAAGATATGAATGAGTAAAGACTTTTATAAAAAGTTAATTTAGAACTCACCAGCGAAAGCTGACTTGTTTTAGCATGCATGTCAGGTTGAGCAAGTTATGATAAGGACATGATGGCTCGTGGCATAGTATGAGGACTACATATTCAAGATCTGGCATTCTTGTTAAGATTAAATGTTATGTAATGATTTCCGCTGCTAAAGTATACGATTATCCTACGGTTTAAGAGCTATGCTTTTGATGTTTAACCAACCGAGGGACTCCTGGGGAACGGGGCCTCTCAGGTCATAATGTTTTTTAATTGTAAACTATGACTATGTTTAGCTGCGAATTACTCTACATGATTAAAGTTAAACACATTACGTACATAATAAAAGTTAAAAATTTCGGCTAATGCCATTTTGTCCCTTCTAGGCAAAAAAAACTCCATTTGAGTCCATTGATATTCTTTCTCACCTTAGTCATAAATTATTCTTAAATCATTTCTCAATTATCCTTCTTACATATTTTAAAATTTTGGAAATTTTTTGTGATAATCGTGTACGAAGAATTACGTCAGCAACGAATTGAGCACATTTGATCGTGTATAAAATCCATGATGAATTGGTAGCCGGAAATTAATAAGGATGAAAGTATGCGAGAAATGATGAACGTGGGCGAAAACGGTGCGCGAAACGGAGTTACGGATTGTTCGGAATCGCGAAACGAAGTTTTCGTCGAAAAACAGGAAAAATTGCCCTTAGGCGGTACGCCTAAGGTCGAGTGAAGGTGGTAGGCGATGCGCGCGGATCAAAAACCTTCTGGAAGCCCGGGGGGACGCGCGCGGTACGCCTGGCTTGGGGTGCACGTCGCCAGGCGATGCGCCTGGGGTCTGGTTAGCCGGCAACTTGATTAAATATCAACTTTTACATCCTTATCCACAACTCTTGCTTCCTCACGACGCCAGCCACCATCATACACGAAAATCTTCATCCAAACCATCATTTTCTTGCATTTGAAGGCTTCTTGACGTTTAGATCGCATCAAGAGACGTTAAAACAAGTTCTGATCATCATTTCATCCATTGGAACCCGTCAGATTAGGTAATGGTTCATTTTAAACGTTCTGGTTTGATTATGAATGATTAAATCTTAGTTTTGAACGTAATGATATAGTTAGGGTTGTTGATTATTGCCTACATGATGGCTAGGATTGATTTTGAGTGACAAACTCGAACTGTTAATGGGTAAATCTTTGTTTTGAGCCGTTGTAATGCCCGGTTTGCATGGAATCATAACAATGGTTATAATGGTTTAAACCATTTGGTTGTGACCATGTATGTGATTAGTTTGATTAATCTTTGACATGCAACGTGAAAGTTGAATGTTTTAAACTAATCACAATCATTAACATACTCATTGGAACGATTATCTAATGTTTCTGATAACAGTCAGATTAGTATGTTAAACATGGTTATTAAACCTACTCTAATACTACATTGTGATATTTCATGATATTCGGGTAATCAATAACAAGGATTAATCATTCCTAAGCCATTAAACTGTCTAGAAACTGTTTTAGCAATTATAATCAACAACATTCACTATATGGTTAATCTGAGATCATACTGATTAATCAAGTGAGTCATCAATTTAGTATTAGGAACCTAAATCAGTATAGGTTCCTACATTATCATACATTGTATGATATTACATTAAAATATGTAAATAAATACTAAACATCGTGTTGATGACTGTTAAGGCAATGTCTTTGACATTGGACGTTCAAAAGGATTTAATCAGCAAGATAAAACATAAATAACATATCAAATATAAACTAATGCAGAATCATCATATCATTACCAGTTTGGGTGATATTCTGCTATTACTGAATTATCAGGTGAGTTTCGTACAACCCCTTTTCTTTTTACTGTTTTATAAACATCGGGGTAACTCTGTAAACTGTTTTCTGAACATATGATATGCATCACTGATATCTGTGTGATTTCATGTGACTTTTTGTGTGATTTCATGGGATTTTGCCGTTAGTAACAACTATCACTGTATCAAAAGTCCTCATTCGTGAACTGTATCTAGTGAACCCATGTGCGGCCGAACAGGAATCATTGATAGTACTATTGGCTGACAACCCATTTGCTGGGAGGATTGCATCTCCCCTGGTGTGAATGTTTGGTACCTGTTTCCATTACAACTTCTTAATGTTTGTGATAGACATTAAGATAATGAGGCATTAAGATATTTACCGACGGGTAGTATCTTCGTGAACGAACAACTGTCCGAAAGGAACTAGATACGGGTCCCATGGTTATCATGAACTGAAACTTTGAGAATATACTTATCATATCATATTGTTCTAAATTAAACTGTCGAACTCACCAGCTTTGTGCTGACGTTTCAAACTTAACATTTTTGCAGGTCAACGGTGATAACACGGTGAGGATGCACGTCACACTTATGTAATTAAGGAGTTTAGTTTGGGTAGTAAACTAAGTTGTCATGTTACTGTATTGACAAAACCTTTGTAATGTATTATTCTTATTTTAAGTAAATCTGTGTGCTGTGATACTGGTTCAAGTAAGTCACCCCTCATCTCTGAGACATCACCACTATGCTTCCGCAACCAATAGAATGAGACTTATGACATCATCTCAGGTGACGTGAGGTGGGGGTGTGACAGGGTGGTATCAGAGCCACAGGTTATAGAATTTAGGTGGACTTAGAGACCTAGACTATAACCATAGGCTCGTATAGTGACACAGAGAGCACCGAACATGTTTAACGAACAAAACTTGTTTTGAATTAAGCCAGGATAATCAGGTGGTCCGAATTCCAGTTATGAGTGGCCAGCATAACTGAAATTCGCAACACGTGTGCATTTTAGTTTGATTCAACTCAAGCAGAACATTAATAATAATAGGAACGAATAGTTGCGTTAAGATAGGAGCACGTCTCATATCATGTTTACGTTGAATATTATATTCAATATTTATTTCATGGTACTGATCTGAGAATTCTGTTTCTACAGCGATGGCAGACCAAGGGGAAAGATACATATATCAGCGGTTTCCTTATGTGGTATTGGATGATACTCCGAGTGACAGTTCGGGAGCAGACTCAGATCCTGACGAGGCTTTGTCGGTAGCCTCACAGGCGACACCTGCAGCACCACGTACACCGTCAGCTCCTAGACCAGTTACGCCGCCACCACCAGCACCAGCACATGCACCAGCACCTATGCCATCTCCACCGAGAGCCCCAGCATGGGATGGACTTAGGAGGATGCGGGGACAGGCCCGCAAGACCACTGGATTACCTCCCAGACATCAGATGGCTCAGCGGGATGAGCCACAGGCTGTTCACGAGGTGGGAGAATCCTCCCATCAAGCCGAGTTGAGGGCGCAAGTGCAGCAGATCTCTCAGGATCTACAGGCCTTGAGACATGATGTATCTCAGCACCATACACTTCTGGAGGATACCCGCACTACTGTTCTGGATATTCTCACTTCTCACCTGACCCTTATGGAGCAGGTGAATGTTTTAGGTGCTAATACTCAGGCGTGGAGAGCAACGATGGAGGAGCGACTGCAGAGGACCTGGGTGCAGAGGCTTGTTGTTACATTCTGGCAGCAGGTTGCGGTGTGGAGTGCGGGAGTAGAAAGGGTGAGAGAGTTCGTGGTTTGGCTTGGGATGGCGAGTTTTGAGACCAGGATGTTAGTGGTGGGAGTGTTTATGGCAGCTGTAGCCATGTTGTTTTCTTGTTTATCGTATTTTCTACGATAAGTATGATGAGGCGGTTTTCTTTTGGGTTATCATATATACTGACGGATAGGTTGCTAGTGTATGATGCATAGGGAAATTTTTGGTTTTGAAATAGATCTCCCTTTAGTTGGTTTTGATGTTTGGTGTGTTGGTAGTTAATGTACAAAACTTTTTGGGTGTATCAAAGTTGATTTAGTGTAATGAAATGGTGGTTTATGTACATTTGTTAGTATTTATTGTGTTGCATGTGTAGGTATATCAAAGTCCTGTGTGGCAACATAACAAAGTCCTGTGTGGCAACATAACAAAGTCCTGTGTGGCAACATAACAAAGTCCTGTGTGGCAACATAACAAAGTCCTGTGTGGCAACATAACAAAGTCCTGTGTGGCAACATTTCAATTGTCTGTGTGACAAACATATCAAAGTCCTGTGTGGCAACATAACAAAGTCCTGTGTGACAACATATCAAAGTCCTGTGTGGCAACGTTTCAAGTCCTAAGTGATCCTATATCAAAAACATGTAAATATTAACGTATTGATGTCACAATGATGTGAGTTGTGAAATATTTTGACATGTTTTGAATTATTAGGACTAAGTATAACTACAAACATTTGTATGATCACTGTGTATTGATCATCTATCTGGACTGTGCCAGGTAGTTATACTGTATTTATTATAATCACATTTTCAATTTCATAAAGTCAGTATAACTGAACATGATTGAATTTATGTGATTTAACGGGTTATATATATCTAATGTTCTTGAACTGATCTGTGTTGTCTGCATGTGAGCAGAAAAATGGCTCCGAAACGAGGTCGACCAACCAAGAGATCTATGAAGAACATTACTAACCCGGGGTCAAATCAAGTTCCACCAGTAAATACTGAATCAAATCCAGATCCGCAAGTTAATCTGGAAACAAGTACTGGTCCACCTGTGAACCCGGGAGCAAACCCTGTTCCACCTGCTGGTGCAGGCGGATCTGAATCAAACGAAGCAATGATAGCACGGATTGTGCGTGAACAGCTATCGGCTTGTGGTGTTTTGATACCACATCAACCTCATATCGCTTCGGGTTCTGGTGGGGATCATACTCACACAGAACACAATGCTACCGGTGGTCATGCCGAAACTCATCATACCACTGGTACAACTACAACTGTTCCTGATCCACCACGACAGGGATGCACTTATAAGTATTTCGCTTCCTGTAACCCTCCTACTTTCACTGGTAAAGAGGGAGCGGCCGGATTGCTAAGGTGGATCGAGGAAATGGAAACGAAACTGAAAATCAGCCAGTGTCTAGAGGAGCATAAAGTGTCTTATGCTGCCTGTTCTTTTAAAGAATCAGCTTTAACCTGGTGGAATACCCAGGCAAAAACGTTGGGCTCAGCTACAGTCGACTCAATGGGCTGGAATGAGTTTAAAACTCTGATTAGATCAGAGTACTGCCCACTCACCGAAATACAAAAGCTCCAGGAGGAATTCTGGAATCACTCGATGATTGGAGCTGACTGTTTAGCGTATACTCATCGTTTTCATGAACTCACATGTTTACTTCCCGATATGTTTCCTACTGAAGCTGCATTAATCGAGAAGTATATTAAGGGTTTGGTTCCCCAGATTCGGGGAATGGTAACTGCAGCAGAACCCACAACCCTCAAACGTGCAATTCTGTTGACCACTAAGCTTACCGATGAGGCGGTAAGGAGTGGTATGTTGGTAACAAAAACTCAGACGGCCGTGGGTCGTAGTGATGTCGGTACCTCAACTGTTTCTAAAGGTACCAAACGAAAGTGGTTTGGCAAAGCTAAGGCGAGAGCTCCGGCTGAGATCAACCAGAGCAAACAAACTGTGAAAAACTATGCTGCTGTTACTCCTGAGAGGAGAAACTATGTTGGGCAAGCACCTAAATGTACTCGGTGTTCATTTCATCATACGGGACAGTGTCCTACTTGTGCCAACTGTAATAGAGTTGGGCACTACACCAAGTATTGTAATTTACCTGCTCGCCAACCAAATCAAGCACCACAACAAACCACTCAAACAAACAGGTCGTGTTACAAGTGTGGGAGTCCTGACCACTTGATTAGAAACTGTCCAAACAATAACAACACCAATCCGGGGAATGAAGCTAGAGGTAGAGCTTTCCAGATTGGTGCTACCGAGGCGAGACACGATGCTAACATTGTTACTGGTACGTTCTTACTCAATAACTTATATGCATCAGTTCTCTTTGATACGGGGGCAGATAAGAGTTTTATCTCTCCTGAATTTGCATCCTTACTGTCATTGCCTGCGGTAGAATTAGAAACTCCTTACGTTATTGAACTTGCTAATGGCAAGTTAATCAAAACTAACAGTGTCATTCAAGGATGTTCCTTGAATCTGAATGATTATCTTTTCAATATTGAATTACTTCCTATTGAGCTTGGGAGTTTTGATGTCGTTGTCGGCATGGACTGGCTTTCCATTAACCAAGCTGAAGTAATATGTCAAACTAAGATGATCCGTATTCCGTTACCTGAGGGTAATACACTGATAGTTCAAGGTGAACAAGCTGGTAGAAAACTGGGTATCATTTCATGTATGCAAACTCAGAAATGCTTACGGAAAGGGTGTCCGGCCTTTCTAGCTTATGTGATCAATAACAGCTCTTCACAAAAGCATATCGAAGATATTCCAGTAGTCAAAGATTTTCCTGAAGTTTTTCCTGACGATATATCAGGATTACCCCCAGTGAGACAAGTTGAATTTCGTATTGACTTGATTCCAGGTGCAGCACCTGTGGCTAAAGCCCCTTATCGTTTAGCACCTTCAGAGATGCAAGAGCTTTCAGGTCAACTACAAGAACTGTTAGACAAGGGTTTTATTAGACCTAGTTTCTCACCCTGGGGAGCACCGGTCCTTTTTGTGAAAAAGAAGGATGGATCATTCAGGATGTGTATTGACTATCGGGAGCTCAATAAATTAACAATCAAAAACCGTTATCCATTGCCACGTATAGATGATCTATTTGATCAACTTCAAGGCGCTACTTACTTCTCAAAAATTGATTTAAGATCCGGATATCATCAATTACGAGTGCATGAAGATGATGTTCCTAAAACTGCATTCCGAACACGATACGGGCATTATGAATTTCTAGTAATGCCGTTTGGATTAACAAACGCTCCTGCAGTTTTCATGGATCTTATGAATCGGGTATGTAGGCCTTATTTGGATAAGTTTGTGATTGTATTTATTGATGATATTCTTATTTATTCTCGAAGCCAACATGAGCATGCTCAACACTTGAAACTGATCTTAGAACTATTGGCACGTGAAAAATTATATGCCAAGTTCTCCAAGTGTGAGTTTTGGTTACGAGAAGTGCAATTTCTTGGACACGTGGTTAATCAAGATGGCATTCAGGTGGATCCCAGTAAGATTAAAGCGGTAGAACAATGGGAAACCCCGCGAACCCCAACAGAAATACGTCAATTTTTAGGGCTGGCAGGTTATTATCGTCGATTCATCAAGAACTTCTCAAAGATAGCCCTGCCATTAACTACATTGACACAGAAAAATCAACAGTTTGTATGGGGTTCTCAACAGGAGGAGGCGTTCCAACTGTTGAAACACAAACTTTGCAACGCACCTATCTTGGCATTACCGGAAGGTATTGATAATTTCACAGTGTACTGTGATGCTTCACGCCAAGGTCTCGGGTGTGTTTTAATGCAGAACGATAAGGTGATTGCTTACGCTTCTCGGCAATTGAAAGTACACGAGAAGAACTATACCACTCATGATCTAGAACTTGGTGCAGTGGTGTTTGCGCTCAAGATTTGGAGACACTATTTGTATGGAACTAAGTGTATTATATACACTGATCACAAAAGTCTTCAACACATTCTAGATCAGAAGATGTTAAACATGCGACAAAGGCGATGGGTAGAACTATTGAACGATTATGATTGTGAAATTCGTTATCATCCAGGCAAGGCGAATGTTGTAGCCGATGCTTTAAGTCGCAAGGAAAGAGTCAAACCTTTACGAGTGAAAGCGTTAGGTATGACTATTCAAACTAGTCTAATTCCTCAAATTAAAGAAGCTCAGCAACAAGCTTTACAAGCAACGAACTATTATGCTGAGGGACTGAGAGGATTAGATAAGAAACTTGATACCAAAGACGATGGATTGTTGTATTTCAAAGACCGAATGTGGGTTCCTCTATTCGGTAAATCTCGAACAATTATCTTGGATGAGGCGCACAAGTCCAGGTATTCTATTCATCCAGGTGCCGATAAAATGTATAAAGATCTTAAAGATTTTTATTGGTGGCCTGGAATGAAGAAACACATCGCAGAATACGTGGGTCGATGCTTAACGTGTCTAAAGGTTAAGGCTGAACATCAACGACCTTCTGGGTTATTACAACAACCGGAGATTCCCATGTGGAAATGGGATCAGATCTCTATGGATTTCATTACCAAATTACCCAGAACATCGCATAATCATGACTCTATATGGGTTATCGTTGATCGCCTTACTAAATCTGCGCATTTTATTCCCATCCGAGAAGATTACTCGATGGATCGACTTGCTAAACTCTATATTAACGAGATTGTATCTCGTCATGGAGTACCAATCTCTATTATTTCTGACAGAGATAGTCGATTCACATCACGATTTTGGCAAACTCTTCAGAATGCTCTGGGCACGCAAATCAATATGAGCACAGCTTATCATCCGCAAACTGACGGGCAAACTGAACGAACTAATCAAACCCTTGAGGACATGCTTAGAAGCTGTGTGATTGATTTTGGTGGTAGCTGGGATGTTCATCTTCCACTTGTTGAGTTCTCATATAATAACAGCTACCATACCAGTATTAAATGTGCTCCATTTGAAGCACTTTACGGGCGCAAATGTAGATCACCTATCTGTTGGTCCGAGGTAGGCGAAAGTCAGGTCATAGGCCCAGAACTTATTCAAGAAACAACTGATAAGATCGCACTTATTCAAGAACGAATTAAAGCTGCTCGCGATCGACAGAAGAGTTATGCTGATAATCGTCGTAGACCGTTGGAATTTCAAATCGGTGATCTAGTGATGTTGAAAGTTTCGCCGTGGAAGGGTATATTCAGATTTGGGAAGAGAGGTAAACTTTCACCAAGATTTGTAGGACCATTTAAAGTTCTTGAACGAATTGGATCAGTAGCCTACAGACTTGAATTACCTCCTGAACTCGGTAACATTCATGATGTTTTTCATGTCTCAAACCTGAAGAAGTGTTTAGCTGATGAATCCTTGATCGTACCTTTGAAAGAAATCCAAATTGATGAGAAACTTCAATTCAGAGAAGAACCAGTTGAAGTGATGGATCGAGAGGTGAAGGTATTAAAACGCAGTCGAATACCTATCGTCAAGATTCGATGGAACTCAAAGCGTGGACCTGAATATACGTGGGAACGAGAAGATCAGATGAAACAGAAATACCCACACCTATTCACATGATCAATTGTTATCAAGTTAGTCTTTCCTAAATTTCGGGACGAAATTTTTCTAACAGGAGGAGACTGTGATAATCGTGTACGAAGAATTACGTCAGCAACGAATTGAGCACATTTGATCGTGTATAAAATCCATGATGAATTGGTAGCCGGAAATTAATAAGGATGAAAGTATGCGAGAAATGATGAACGTGGGCGAAAACGGTGCGCGAAACGGAGTTACGGATTGTTCGGAATCGCGAAACGAAGTTTTCGTCGAAAAACAGGAAAAATTGCCCTTAGGCGGTACGCCTAAGGTCGAGTGAAGGTGGTAGGCGATGCGCGCGGATCAAAAACCTTCTGGAAGCCCGGGGGGACGCGCGCGGTACGCCTGGCTTGGGGTGCACGTCGCCAGGCGATGCGCCTGGGGTCTGGTTAGCCGGCAACTTGATTAAATATCAACTTTTACATCCTTATCCACAACTCTTGCTTCCTCACGACGCCAGCCACCATCATACACGAAAATCTTCATCCAAACCATCATTTTCTTGCATTTGAAGGCTTCTTGACGTTTAGATCGCATCAAGAGACGTTAAAACAAGTTCTGATCATCATTTCATCCATTGGAACCCGTCAGATTAGGTAATGGTTCATTTTAAACGTTCTGGTTTGATTATGAATGATTAAATCTTAGTTTTGAACGTAATGATATAGTTAGGGTTGTTGATTATTGCCTACATGATGGCTAGGATTGATTTTGAGTGACAAACTCGAACTGTTAATGGGTAAATCTTTGTTTTGAGCCGTTGTAATGCCCGGTTTGCATGGAATCATAACAATGGTTATAATGGTTTAAACCATTTGGTTGTGACCATGTATGTGATTAGTTTGATTAATCTTTGACATGCAACGTGAAAGTTGAATGTTTTAAACTAATCACAATCATTAACATACTCATTGGAACGATTATCTAATGTTTCTGATAACAGTCAGATTAGTATGTTAAACATGGTTATTAAACCTACTCTAATACTACATTGTGATATTTCATGATATTCGGGTAATCAATAACAAGGATTAATCATTCCTAAGCCATTAAACTGTCTAGAAACTGTTTTAGCAATTATAATCAACAACATTCACTATATGGTTAATCTGAGATCATACTGATTAATCAAGTGAGTCATCAATTTAGTATTAGGAACCTAAATCAGTATAGGTTCCTACATTATCATACATTGTATGATATTACATTAAAATATGTAAATAAATACTAAACATCGTGTTGATGACTGTTAAGGCAATGTCTTTGACATTGGACGTTCAAAAGGATTTAATCAGCAAGATAAAACATAAATAACATATCAAATATAAACTAATGCAGAATCATCATATCATTACCAGTTTGGGTGATATTCTGCTATTACTGAATTATCAGGTGAGTTTCGTACAACCCCTTTTCTTTTTACTGTTTTATAAACATCGGGGTAACTCTGTAAACTGTTTTCTGAACATATGATATGCATCACTGATATCTGTGTGATTTCATGTGACTTTTTGTGTGATTTCATGGGATTTTGCCGTTAGTAACAACTATCACTGTATCAAAAGTCCTCATTCGTGAACTGTATCTAGTGAACCCATGTGCGGCCGAACAGGAATCATTGATAGTACTATTGGCTGACAACCCATTTGCTGGGAGGATTGCATCTCCCCTGGTGTGAATGTTTGGTACCTGTTTCCATTACAACTTCTTAATGTTTGTGATAGACATTAAGATAATGAGGCATTAAGATATTTACCGACGGGTAGTATCTTCGTGAACGAACAACTGTCCGAAAGGAACTAGATACGGGTCCCATGGTTATCATGAACTGAAACTTTGAGAATATACTTATCATATCATATTGTTCTAAATTAAACTGTCGAACTCACCAGCTTTGTGCTGACGTTTCAAACTTAACATTTTTGCAGGTCAACGGTGATAACACGGTGAGGATGCACGTCACACTTATGTAATTAAGGAGTTTAGTTTGGGTAGTAAACTAAGTTGTCATGTTACTGTATTGACAAAACCTTTGTAATGTATTATTCTTATTTTAAGTAAATCTGTGTGCTGTGATACTGGTTCAAGTAAGTCACCCCTCATCTCTGAGACATCACCACTATGCTTCCGCAACCAATAGAATGAGACTTATGACATCATCTCAGGTGACGTGAGGTGGGGGTGTGACATTTTTAGATAACTAGAGTATGCATAGGCACACACTTTTCTAAAGTTTAGGTTATAGTAGTTTTCTTTTTAATTTATTATGTTAATATATGTTTGTATCTATATACACTATATAATAAATAAAGATTTTCAAACGACACGTGTTAATTTTATAGGCAATCTAGATATTCGTTTTCCCGCATCTCTCTCTAATTAAATATTTGTTAAACGTTGTTTTATATTTTAATTTTTCTCACATTCGTTACTTTAAATATTAATGATTTTATTAAATTTGATAACTAATATCATTAAAATATAAGTCATTCTTTAAACTATTATAAACTACAAAACTATTCTTAAAAAAACATATATGTGATTTAAAATAAATAATATTAAATTCATTAATTTATCATTTATTAAGATGTGTAGTTTACAGGTTCTCAACCTAGTAACTATATGGAAGAACACCTGTTGTATGTGCTAACAATAAATAAATAAATAAGTCTTTAAAGAGTTAAAGTAAAGAGATAAACAACTGATTTATTGAGGTTAAAGTGGATTTTAACAAATGGATTTGGGGAGCCGATGAATCAAAATTGTTCTCAACTAGTTCATGCAGGCGTTGGATTGATAGGAACACGACTGCTCCATCATGTTTAAAAGTTATATGGTCCAAATGGATCCCGATCAAGATAACTTGTTTCTTGTGACGAGCATTACAACATCGAATCCCAGTCGCCCGATCCTTGGTGGCAAGAGGGGTGTCCTTACCAAGGCCGGCCCTTGGGAGGGGCGAGGTGGGCGACCGCCCCGGGCCCGACATTTTAGGGGGCCCAAATTTTTTTTTTTTATATATTATATAAAAAAATTTGTATAAAAAATATATAAATAACCATTTAAAAACATATTATTTAAAGGGTACAAAAAGTAATTTTTTTAAAATATAAGGAGTTACTTTCATTCTCTTTAAACTAAAGGTGTTCATCAGTTCAGTTAATGGTTTATTCGGTATAGTTTAATTGGTTTTCAATTTCTTTTCCTATTCAATAACCGAACCGAATTTAAGAAGTGGTTCAGTTCGGTTTCAGTTAAAAATGAACAAACCGAAAAAACCGATTAAAAACCAAATAAGCCGGTTAAAAATTGAATAAACATCTGAATAAACTTATTTAAGTCAAATAAACTGGTTAAAAACAAATAAACCGAATTCAACCTTATATATTATTAATAAGATTACAAATTTAAATCCGAATTCGGTTTAATCGGTTAATCAAACAAACCGAATTCAAAAAAAATTGTAACGACAACTGAACCAAAAAACCGAAATTCATATACGATTAGAAACTGAATCGAAAACCGAATTCAAAATTCGGATACAGTTAGAAACCAAACCAAATTTGGTTAGGTTTTTTCAGTTACAAATATTGTTCGGTTCTGGGCACCTCAATTCTAAGGACCGCCCCTAAAAGGGCCCATTTTTTTTCTCTCGCCCCAAGCCCCGGAATTTTTTTTATTCTCGGGGCCGGCTCTAGTCCTTACAACATACAGTCTGCTCCAAATGCCTCTTAGAAATGGAGAATGTGGACCATGTTTTCATTAGGTGCCCCTTTGTAAAATAAATTTGGAGGAGACTATGATGGTGGATAGAGTTTGACATCTCACGTGCAACATCTTTAAATGACATGATGGAAAAGATTTCTAGCAGCCAAGCATCCAAAGTAAAAAAGAAGATATGGAGTATAATTATGTATGCCACAACTTGGAATGTTTGGAAAGCGTGAAATGATCGGGTATTCTTCAAACTTAGAATCTCAATGGAAAAGATAGTTGAAGATGTCAAGGTGCAAGTTTTTTCATGGATTACCAATAGAGGCAAGATAAAGGAGCTCTCATGGACCTTATGGAATACCTCTCCAATTGTGGAATGTAAAAAATTGGTTTACAAAATGTGTCAAGTAAGGGTGTCTTTTTATGTAGAAAAGTTTGGGTGTTTTTGTGTTTGGTGTTTTGTATGGTTAATTGCCTGCTGACTATGCTTCTGACGAAAATATTCATTGTTATCGTTCAAAAAAAAATATCAACAATTTTTCGGCCAGATATTTCCTCAAATCCATTGAGAATAACCGTCACAATGTTCAACTAAACAATGGCAATGATTACCTTCTTTTAACACTATGTCAAAATGATGACTTTACATCATTATGTCAAAAATGAAGAAACAAATCAAACAATCACTATGTCAAGAAAGTAATTACTTCATTAAAGCATAAAAGTTACTATTTTAAAATAGCAACTCCTCACAACACTATATCAAGATGGTCTTCAAACCCTCACAAATACGAATAAAACACTAAATCAATATAGTATATCTCACATCTCATCAACCCAACACTAGCTATATCAAGAAAGTGTGTCTGTAATCACTGTCTCAACACAGTGAGTTCACAATACCTTATTAAGATAGTGCTTTACAAAGACCCCTTAATATATCACTTTACATTATATCAAGATAGTGCTACTTCTATTAACTCAAATAGGAATCAGTACCAAAAGTACTACTGCATGCCACAAACGAGCTATCACTTAAATGTACATAGATAATTAAAATTAATTACACTATGATACCAAAAATAAGTTTTATTATATTTTAAAATCATTCTGTTGATCAACCTATCTATAGCCTCGAATAGAGGTACACAAATTACCGGTTTAATTACTGGTCTAGGAGTAATCGAACCGGTTAACTGGTCAAAGTGTAGCAACCAGTTTTTAGCAATAACTAGTTCGGTTAATAACCGGTATTTTAAGCTATAAAACCGAAATCGATATAATAAACAAAACCAGTTAACTGTCAAATAACCGTTTTTTTACAAAGATGGGTTGGTTAACCTGTTTGAAAAGCTGGTTTGGTTTTTTGAAATCTCAAACCGGTCCTAAGCCACAAATTTTTTCAAAACCTAAAACCGAATCGAATAACCGATACGAACCGGACGTCTTACTAGTCACTTGTCGGACCGGATTCAAGAACCGGATAACATAATAAATAAGTAAATTATTCCAAAAAAAATATATATATATATATATAATTATAAACTCATTTAAACAAATATAATTAATGTTTAAACAAGGGTTGTGTTATTCACACACACACCCCACCCACCCACCCACCCAACACCCCATATACACCTCGAAGTGTATAGAGGAGCAATTATTCGGTATCAGAATTTGTCAGTGGCAATATTGAGGATCTATAAGAGGCATATAGATCTATACGCGTAGTATAGGTCGTATACACGGGTCTATAAGTGACCGATCATTGGTTTTCAGTGCCAATGATTGGGAGCTATACGAGAAGTATAGACCTATATGCGGGACTATACGCCATGTATAGAGGGTTGATTTTCATATTTTATTTCTTGGATTTTGGTTTAAAAAAAACAAAAATCCGGTTCGAACTAGCGCACCGGTTCAAATATAAAATATAAGCAATGCTAATAACATCTTTTTGCTAATATTTTGCATTTGAAAATAGTAAAGAGGCTAATGAGGGTAATATGCGTGTAAAATTGTTGAATTGAAAAAATATATAACATTAATCAAGGTTACCTTATATCTTAGACCTTGCTAACTAGGTTTTCTTCAAATTAAAAAATACTGTTGGTTGGTCAAAAAATTCAAATTAAATATAATACTGTTGGCTGCTAAAAAAAATTAATCAAGGTTATCAACTTATCAATCTATAGGGAAGGTTTATCAATCAAGGGTGGGTAAGAAATTTTGAGAAAGAATCGAGTGGTGACAAATGGATGGTGGTGGTGGGGTTCGTATTAATATTAATATTAATATTAATATTAATGCCATATGTTATACAACAAGTGGGTGTTTGAAGACTTAAGAAAATAACCGGCGAATAAAGACGGAGACGTGGACAGGTCACATCTGGTGTACGGCTTGAACCGTACGTCAAATTACGGACACACCTTATACGTACTAAAGTCTAAATTCATAATAATGAGACATAACTTCCGGTCCCACTCTTCCCTTTTTCACAATTCGCATACGAAATAAGGTTTTTTTTTCTTCCTTTTTATTTGCAAAACCAACTTTAAGTTTAGATTCTATTATTTAAAGCAAAGAAATTTCATGCCACCGGAACAATATCAGGATTGCTGATATTACATGTTCACACCACCGATGAGGCATTGCTTATCCCAAGATTCTTTCAAATGAGAGGTCTTGGGTTCAAATCATTCCCGCAGCGAAATTGGGGTCTGAGAGGGTCAGGGGTTTTCCCAGTGAGGTTTCCTCATAGGGGTGGTTGTGGTGGCTCATGGGAGGTCCATGTAACTAGACCTTGGTGACATGGTTTGGAGACAGTAAGTTCACACGATTGAGACTTACGCAGTTAAAAAAAAACATGTTCACACTCACACCGCAAGAGCGCTCGATCAGCATTCAAAAGGACCCTACCTTCTTTATCACTGAACATGAACTGTGCAGACTACCAAAAGTACCCTCAACTAGGAATCTCCTTTTTATCCAAAGACGGAACCCAAATCAAAGTAACAATTAATACAGAACCCTCAGAACTTAAAATATAACTCAACCCCAAAGAAGGCATTTGGTAGGTTTTTAAAAAACCCGATTCAAATAACTTGAAATTCAATTCAAAAACCCAAATAACATTTGCATCATCAATCATGATAACCATAACTTGACAACTTAAAAAATGATATTTTTCTGAAATTTGAAAGTAAATAGATGCAAGTAACTTTAGTTAATATAAATGTTAGCTACTTAATTACTTAGTTTCTATATATATTTTATTCTTTTGTTGTTATTTTAAAATCTATATTATGTTGCAGTTACGTAATAGTGTATAATACATTAAAAGTTGTTGACCATTCGATGGTCTGGTGCATTAACGTTTCATTTAATGCTCAACTACCGTAGGTCGGTAATGAAAGTTGTTTTTTCTTCTAGAGACAAACGCGGTGGTCTTCCTAATCCCTTGCGACAGTGTCTCTCAAATTTAAACAAGATGGGCCTTAAAACCACACATCATGTTGCTTAACACGAAATGACAAGTTTACATTTTTTATCATATGTGTTGAAATGTATATTTATATATATATTTTTTCCTTTCATAAGTAGGAAGCTCGACGTATTAAAAAAAAGTGAAAAATATGTGGTTTTGTTATGATGGTTGATACAAACTTAGTTATTGTTACTTTATTAAATAATCGCTTTGTAATGACTTTTTAATTTTATTTTTTCGTCACTTCTCTTATTTAATGAGTAGACATCCTTACTTTAATTTTTTTTTCTTTATTTATAAAGTAAATTACCAATATGGTCATGAGATTTCCAAGTATGTCATTTTTGGTACATATAAAATTATTTCCTGGACCCAATTCAATTCAGTGGGATCTTTCATTCGATCGAACTCTCCATGAGATTCATAGTTGCATTACTTATAGCTTCCTATAGGTATCATAAATTACTCATATGGTACCAAACTTTAAAAGTTTGTAATACATATAATCATTATGTGAGGATAATTTAGTCAAGTATATGAAAATAATTTGGTGACTTAAGGACTATATGTGTTATAAATGTCTAAAATTTTGGACCATATAGGTAATTTATGAAACCTAAGGACCAAGAGTTTAATATTAGCAAAACACAAGGACCATATCGGTAAGTTACTCTTATATTTATTGAAAATGATATTAAAAAATATATTTTTAAATATTAAATATAAATTTAACTATAAAGAGGTATAATCTATTTTACCTAATAATCAAACAAACCGATATGAAAAAAAAAAAGAATGAAGCCGAAAACTGAATTTGAATATATTTAAAATCATAACTAGAAATCAAATTCATAATTCGGTTTTCAGTTATGATTTAAATAGAAATATTTCAGCTATGATTCATACTTAATATTTAAACCTCACGGCCAGACTCCAAAAAATTTCCAAGATTTTCGGTTTTTAGAACGTTCCTACTTTGCTTTGTTTGATAAACTTAAAAAAGATAGATTGAGCCTATACCATGTTTGGTTGTCAACTTCACTAGATTTACAAATATATGACCAACTAATCCATTTACAATAGTTCTTTCTAAATATATAATTAAATAGAAAGCCGTGAGTTTGTTTGGAATTTACATCTATTCAAATTAAAGATGAGCAAGTTGATCCAACTTTTGATCATCACACACACATATAGTTGCTTTTCAAAAGGAATGTGATATTCCTCGTCATGCCCACCTATGAGACACTAACTACTATAAATGACTAGGATTCTACTGGCTCATTGTCTTTTACATGCATAGCCTTAATCATATTAATTAAACATTTATGTGACATTTTTAAAAATTTTGATTTTTAATCTTTATTCTATGAAATAATAATCATTTTATTTGACTTAGTAAATAATATAATTAAATTATAAATCATATTTTTAAACTTTTCAAAACTTTTAAAACAATTTTTAGAAATATATGATATATTATTTGGAATAAATAATTTTAAAATAATTTATTTATATAACTTGTGTACTACATATGATTTTTACTTAATGTGTGTGTATATATAGGCACACTCATAATATATTAATTTTTAATTTTTGATGAATTGAAATTCCTATATATATGATTATTAGCTGTACATGACTGTCAAAAAATATTAAAAAAAAAAAAGGAACGAGAATAAAGCCTGAAGGGTGGTGAACAAATTAAGATGATGACGACTTATCTAACTTTAGCCATTAAATAAACTATAAAGAAGGAGGTGATAAAGAGAAGCAAAATCAACAACAATATAATAATATTACAAAAAATTTCCTGCAGGATAAAATCCTTCAAGACAACTCATTTTAGCTCATGATCATATTCTCTAGTCTCTTCAAGAACCACACACGTACATACGCGCATACAGTCATGCACACCAATAAATTTAGGAAGGGTTATCTACACGTACACCTCAAAAACATATTTTAACACCCCTGTGAAGTATACGTCTCATAGTGGTCACTACGAGGCGTATAAGAGTTTAATCATTGACACTGAGGGTCCAATCATTAGCACTGACACCCAATGATACGGGGCGTATAGGGGTGTGAGGTGTGTCAGTGGGGTGTGAATAACACCACCCTAAATTTAATATGCAATCCGAGCAATGCAACAAATTAAATATATCATATAATAAGTTACTCTATTTATAAACTTTAGAAAAATTTCAACAGCCGTAGAATTTTACCAAGTTACTAGTGTTTATTAAGGGTGCAATTAAATGACTCAAAACGATTAGTTAATCAACAAATTCAATAGCTAGGAACCAAAGGTTTGAAAATCAATATTTATTTTTATCAATAGATTCTAGTAATCTTATTCGACCATCAACAATAAGTATTTATATGAGAAACCAGTCTTTTCAGAATCATACCAAACATTGAACTGAACATTTTGCTGGTTTACTTGTTGGACTGAATTTAAGAACTATGTGGCATTGTAAGTACTTAAAAAGTACCAAAAAATAAAAAAAAATATGCAATTATAAATACATTTAAACATGCATGGTTATGCTTTATTTACTTAAATATAAGGTTTAGAATCAGGGCTGGCAAAATGGGAACCTATTAAGAAACGATTAGACTTGTTTAGCAAAAAATTTACTATTTGATTTTTTTAATTTTTTAAAAATAATAAAAATTAAGAGGCGAAGCTTCATCAATTTTTTTTTTTACATAAAATATAAAACTGTCATGTTTAAATCACCAAACAAGTGTTAAACAAGCCGTTTTCATGTTTATATTTGCCTTAATCGTTTCGTCTGAAACCTGTTAAAAACGTTTTGCCAGCCTTATTTAGAACCACCTAACCAAACTTAAAATTTAAATTTATACGTGATATTCAAGAAGATAATCTTCATACAATTCCATCTTCTTAAGCCATGCAATTCATTTGGCCAATGCCTTTGTATGGGTTTATTGGGTTCATCTGGTATGGATCATGGATTATCAACATGTGCGAGTTAGGTCGTTAAATCCTACTGCTCCAGTATTGCATCATATCTCTTGTTTTCGAAAGGCTTAAAAAGGTAATTCTCGATAATCAATGCTTGGATTTCTATATGATCATGTTAAAGTCACTTTTCGGCCATATCAACTTAGTAAGCAAAATGGTATTTATTGATGGTTAAACACTCGAGTCAAGTTAATTTCGGTAATATAAACTAAACAATTTTCGTTTAAGTTTTGAAGCGTTGCCCCGAACCCCACAAGAGCCCCCTTGACCCCTGCACGCTGACTAGCCAGCGGGACCGCTGCCTTCGACCTCACAAGTGTGCGTGATCCCCTTGACCCCTGCTTGGTCTAAAGCTTAAAAATATTAAACGATAATGCACTCTGCACCTCCGAACTCTTTAATGATGTCTTTTAATATTAATCATTGATTTAATATATCACACTGTTATTGCGTGATGAAAATTACATGACCCAAACTGTTAACCCGATCTGAAAACTTTTATGTCCAGTTCTATGTAATTGGAGCTTCTGAAAATAGTTAATCCATTGAAAAAATTTCTCCAACCTGTCACTGCACCTGGGTCAAAGGAATATCAAATCGATTTCTTCTCCTTATTGCAAAAAATTTAAGTTGCACATTTTTATCACCAAAAATGGTTCTTTATGTATTTCTCCCAACACTTCATGAAACTAACAAAATAACAAATTCTTATTCGCTATATTGGTTTTCAAAGTTGACATGGAAAATGTTGATTTTGGAGATATATCTTGCATCTCTTTTAAGAAATCACTTGGAGAGTCACATTCAGATTTTTTGGCATCGTTATATTTTTTTGCCACCTAAGATGCCTTGGTTTATAGTTTTGTTATATATTGTCAATATATTGTAATCATTGACTCAGGTTTCACATACATCAAAAGTTGTCCAAGAGTACCATTCCTCAACTTCGTTAACATATGCATGAGTGCTCCTCATCCCATATTAACTCGAACCACCACAAGTCCTTTCGGTCCCACTTCGACGTCCCATGTCTATGGTGACCTAAGATATTGGAATCTTTTCTTGAGCCGCCAAATCTCGTGTTGTAACTCGAGGTCTCATGCTCGTCATTGGAGTCATTCAAAATCAAGATATGATGTTGTGGGTTGGGACAGACTTCATCACTGACTTGGTCAGTGATACTGTGATAATGTGAGTAAAAGGTCGACTTTCACCATGAGGACGTGGTCTAGGAATAACTCTATTATTGCCTTGGTCAATGAATCTACAAGCGATAATGTCTTCTCTTTCAAATCGAGTCATTTGAAAACCTTAGCTCTCATATCAAATGATGCAGTCAAAAGTGCAATCAAATAAGTAAATAACTCAAACGATTATATAATCAAAAACTTCAATACAAACAAAAGATTCCAAACGCATGTTCTGTATCAACAAAACCTAATGTTCTTGTTCCTTCATTTTAGAACACTATTCATATGAGTATAAACTTATAAAAAGGAAAGAAAAAAAAGAAAAACTAGAATATATCCTGACATCCCCGCATTACTTTATAAGCATGTAAGCGATCGTTTTATACGCTTATCATCGAGAAGAATTTTATTGTTACTAGCATGTACAAACATAAAATTTATCACACGCTATTGTGTAAAGTTAATTAATTTCGTTACAACCATTTATCAAACTCTATTGAAGAGTACTAGACATTTTATAATACTTAAACAAATAAGCAATCAATTTATCTAGTATACAAATCTTTTATCAAAGAATAACAAAGAGACTGCTTTTAGTACACCTTGACTTACAATTTTTATTAAAAATAAAAAAAGAAAATTATAAACAATAGATAATGTATATAAGATACAAGTCAATTTTACAACGTTGATAAAAAAATAAACATAATTAGAACTATTAATTATTAGTAGGAGTAGGCTACAACATATATTTAGATAAAATACAGTTTCCAATCTTTTTTTTTTTTGTATTTTTTAAACTAAAACTTAAAACATTAACAATGGGTCTTTTTATTTGTGGTCTTTTGATATATAAATAAAAGTGTTGGCAAAGATAACTTGTGTGAAGCAATCAAATATTAATTAATAGAGACAAAATTTAAATATAATATAAGATGAAATAGCGTGTAGTTAATTAAGTCTAGAACGCTGAGCATATTATACTAATTGTTACAAGAAAAGAAAAATAGAAAACGAGTAGTTGGTGACGAGTCACAAAACCCGTATTTGTTATATTGGTATTGAATTTAATATATATTATATATTTTTGAAGTAAAGAGAAATTAAATAAATAAAAGAAAATTAATTGTACCTTCCAAGTACGCCTACCTGTACCCTCCACCCACTCTCCAGTTCCCTTTTTAAACTCATATATACTCCACATTCTTCATCTCAAACTGATAACCTCAAAACCTTAACAATGAAGAAGCTCATGCGCCGCCTCTCCCGTGTCGCCGACTCATCTCACTACACTCTCCTCCGCTCATCTCGCCGGTCACGAACCCCCAAATCTCGCCGCTCCGGCGGAGTTCCAGAGGGGCACTTGCCGGTGTACGTCGGCGACGAGATGGAACGTTTCGTCGTCAGCGCCGAGCTGCTTAACCACCCCATCTTCATCAACCTCCTCAACAAGTCGGCTCAGGAGTACGGCTACGAGCAGAAAGGCGTCCTTCGTATCCCCTGTCACGTTCTCCTCTTCGAGCGAGTTCTTGAAGCCATGCGGCTCGGCGAAGAAGCCTCGTACGATCAGCTCCAGCTCCAGCTCCAGCTTCAGCTTCAGCTTCTTCTCTCTGATGATTTTGAATTCCTCTGTTAGCTTAATCTTTCCCTAATCTTAGTATTTACGTATTTGATGACAGATCGGTTTTTTTTTAGGTGGTCTGTAAATACCGATATTCATGTGTAGATTAAACATTAGCTGAATTAGTGTTTTCAATGGTTGTTTGCTTCATTTAATTAGTAAATATAATTTAAGTTAATCGATCACTGTTCTTAATTATTATTGATTTAATTTGTATGGTTATTTTCTTAATTAATTATTTGCTTCTGGATGGATGGACAAAAAATATGATAAATTAATTTTTAGGTTTTATCGTTCTGGTATTTTGTGACTGGTGTCGATAATTCATAGATATTTGTTGAGAATTTGGTATGCTGTCACTTCAGTCAAATCGGTCTAAGAACAAAAAGAGAATCTGACGGCCACACAAACGCTAACATAAAACGGTAATTGCATCAGATCTATTCTAGTATATTATTATTTTTATTTTAATTAAATTGCTACATATTAATTACCTTTTTTTTTTAATTCGGTTAAGTCGTATGTGTTATCAGTAAAATGGCATGAGGGGTCATGTGCTTGGTTGAATGTTAGCAGTTTAGATGCTGTGATGTGATGTTAAAAGGTTTGATTCAAGATTATTGTTTATACATCTTGGTATTGTACTCGATCGTTACTTATTAGAGGTGCAACAAAAGCAAAAAAAAAGTTCTTATTTGTATGTGTTTGTTTAAAATTTAATTTGTTTATAAACCACTAATGCAACAGAAATTCATATTTATGTTCGTGTATTAGAAAACTGAAATTATTAACGAACAGAGATAATCATATATTAGTTAAAAAAATAAAACTAACAATTTCAATTTCAAGCATAAGATGTAATCATTTTACATAAATATAAATTTAAACACTTTATATAAAATTAAAAAAAAATAACTATATGAATTCAGTTTGGTCGATATAACCCAAGTGAATTTTGAGATCCCTTGGCCTGGTTTCCTAAGTTTTGTAGACTTCTTAATGAACGGAACAAATTATTAAATTCTTGGCTTAAAACATATATGAATTCAGTTGGTTTCACCTAAGTGAATTTTTAATACCTAACAACTAGTAACAAGTGAATAACTAGTTTGATTTTAGTGAATATTAAACCAAAAACCAACATGCAATTTGGTTATGTTTTAAACGTATTTGGCTTGGTATGGTTTTCAGTTTAACAAGTTTGTAGTCAAACAACATTACACACTTTTAACGTATATCTAAAAACATCATCTCTTTATCGACATCCTCTCTTTACCTAAGATCATTCTACTTGCCATTCAAGCGTTCTTTAACTTTATGTGTAGAGCTAAAAGAGAAATCTCCTTTTTCAATTCAAGCAAATCATTAAAGTTAAATATAACTCTAATGACGAGGAGATCAATCAAATGGTTTTCAACTTGCTACAACCAATTGAGAAGTTAATAATAAAAAAAATATCAAGTTGAAGCAAAACGTACTTTGTGCAATCTTGAGAAAATATTTGGAAATTACACGCATGTAGAAATTTGATTTTTCTAAGCCATTCACATCTCCTATTTTCAGTCCACAAATCACAGATCTCGCTAAACAACTACAAACCAAACGATTGCTTACACAAATCGATTGCTAAAATCTTGGCAAATCGATGGTAAAGGTCATTGGCAAGGTTGCTAAAAGCTTAACGAAATATTCTCAACTTTAAGAATTGCGAAAAGAATGGCTATGTTCTTAAAGTTAGACTTCAATTGCTTAAATTGTTCCTAGATTCGACGGAATTAACAGATCTTTGAAGGAAATGGATAACAAAATGTTTAGCCTCAAGTTACTCGTCTATAACAATAAATGGTGCCCCATCTAATGAATTTATGTTGTAAAGAGGTGTGAGACATGAAGATCCGTTAACACCTTTTCTTTTCATTATTGGTATGGAAACATTACATGTTCTTGGCTCATCTTGTGGTTTAGGGATGCTTAATGGTGTTAAAATTGGGGTGGATGGACCTATGTTTATTTCATATCGATTAGAATAACGAATGCTAATTTGTAATTTGATATTAACAAATTACATAAGCCCATTTTTAGTCAAATTCATTATTTTCATATTTTAGTTTTTCATTTGTTTGTTGTACAAAAAAAACTTTTTAAATTTATGGCGAAAAGAGATTTCACTTAAAAAAGCTATTAACATCGTCTCATATCCTTTTCTTTTTCCAAATATTTTTACAAATACACTCTTTTGATATCAAATTACTTATTTTTAGAATTGTCATTTAAAAGTTACACGTTATAATTGAATGTGAAAGACAATCTATTGTTGAAAAAGAATTCTTAATTTTTATTCATTATTTATTTTCTAACAAAATAAGATTCGCTTCATAGAAAAGAAATACACACATATATGTATACATATCTCGAAGATCCATGAAAATTGGATTAAAATTACACGAAATAACAATTTTTTTTATTTGATAGTTTAAAGTCGATATGCTGAATAATAAAGTTTTCGGATCAAGATAGACTCGAAACCAGTCCCCTTTTCGGTTAAAAATCAGTCCCATGTGTTTGGAAAGACATGTGTTTTCCCCTACTGGACGGTTCAATCACGACTGGAGAATGGAAAAGGCTTCCCTAATCGAAGGTTGAAGTTCGGGAATTGAGGGAACGTGGCTCATTGACGAGTCAGTAAAATTAATCGGAAACAAACAAATAAACATGCCTACTAAAATTTTATTAATAAATAGGGTTTAGAGAAGACGAGAGACAAGCAAACTTTACCTTATCTTATTGGAATCGATATATGCTATAAATCAATGGGACAGGTTGGGTGACACTTTTAGATGGTTCACAGTTCACTCACTTAAAACACTAATAGAACAATCACTGTATGGTTCACAGTTCACTCACTTAAAACACTAATAGAACAATCACTGTTCACTCAAAAAATATTTCTCATTGACTGGACGAAGTTGATTCCAGAAAAGGTTAATTTCAGAGCAGGTCGGGAAAGAATTCCTTCCGGTCGACTTTGGCTAGAAGGAAACGTGTATCTCCCCTCGACAGTCTCTAGTGCTTGCGGTTGAAGCCACCGAATCTACGGATCACTTATTGCATGTAAAGTAGCATGCATGACTTGGAGCCTAGTAACAAAATTGGGATTAAATGTCAGAGACAAAGTGCAAGGTAACAAGGCCTAAATAAAAAATAATAATAATAAAAATGTGTCTAGCCGTCACTTTGCGGTTTATTTGAAAAGCAATGAACAATGGTGTATTTAATACTGGCATCATGAAACTGGGGTTCATAGCTAAAGAATGCTGATTTGATTTTGATTATGTTATAATACTTACAAGTCGGGATCGTGATTTTAGATGAAGAAGATGCCATGATTTTATTCCCGTTATGTTGTTGTTCTTTGATGGAATGAGTTCTCCAGAGAATTATATGAATCTAATGGGTGTTCGTCCTCTTCTCTGATTTTGTAATGAGATATATCAACAACTAAGGGAAATCCCCCTTTTATACTTTTCTATATTTTCATCAAATATTCTAATATAAAGTATAGGGACTAAACGTGTCAATTTGTGAAGTATTAGTAAACGGGATGACCACATGAACAGGTTCTAACATTCTCCCACTTGGCCGAAACCGTTTATGATGAGTATATGCTAAGTTTGGCCAATTTAATACTCATCAAATTATTCATATCAAAACTATAAGCAGAAAGTTACAGTCATTGAATTAGTAATCAATTCAAGACCCCCAACAATCATACTTAAGTCTTAATACAAATTACATAAGCACAGATGACTAAAATTTACTAATTATACATGATCTAAGATGTATATGGATACGTCTATGAATAATTAATGCATGCAATGTTAATCATAGACAAATAAGTTATTCAGTGAAATTAATAATACACACTATATGTTGTTTTGTACATAACTTCTATACAAAACCCATTCTTGATATAAGATCTTGAAACACTTTGGATGGTAGACCTTTAGTCAACGGATCCGCAAGCTTATCCTTCGTGTTAATGTATTCGATACAAAGACTATTTTCTTCAACTCGTTCACGAACGAACAAATACTTTGTATCAAGATATAAGCCAGCTCCAGTTGAACTGCTACTGTTCGAAAAACTTACAGCTGCTGAATTATCACAATAAATCTTCAATGGTCGTGAAATGGAATTTATGACTTTGAGTGTAACACCCCAACCCTGTTAGAGCTGACGTGTCACTTTTACAGATATCAAAACAAAACATAATTCCAAAATTTAAATAAATTTATCGTTTAACTAATAAAATAATACAAATAACTAATTACATTAATAATTTTCTTAATCTATATAAATTTCTGAATCTCTTGTTTATCTTCACACATCCCTAGATTTCCCCGAGTACCTGTCGTTTAGGAAAAACAACAACACAAGAAATTACGGTTGAGCCAAAGAATGCTCAGTAACTGTAACAACCGGTTTTTAATAATGAATGTATTGTGAATAATCGTTAATTGAACGATTGTGGTTGTTGTGATTTGAAAATATGTGAGAATTACGTCATCAATAGCAAGAGCACATGTGATCGTTCTATAAATCCATGCTGATTTGATGTTTGTAATTATTACAAATTGATAGTATGCGAAAAATGGTGAACGTGGGCAAAAACCGTGGGCGAAACCGTGCGCGAAACGGAGTTACGAATTGTCCGGAATCGCGAAAAGAAGATAAGATCAAATTTCGACGAAAAGTGATGTGGGGCGGTACGCCCCGGGCCAAACCCCGAGTTGGGGCGGTACGCCCGGCGGCCTATGTTGGCAGAAATAGGTTAAATGGATCAGATTGCATCCAGAACGCAATTTTTTTCTTCTTTTCGACTGTTCTTCATTTCCAAACGTAACAACACATAAAATTAGCATCTAAACTCCATTTCAAAGGGTTTTAAACATCCGGATCGCACCCAGGAACGTTTCTGCAAGCCCTAATCGTTGTTCTACGCGCATAAATCCGTCAGATTAGGTAACGGTTCGTTTTATCCTACTAGTTTAATATTGTGTGGATTAAATTTAGTTTTGATTGTAATACTATGATTATGGGTATTGATTATTGCCTAGTTGATAACTAGGGATTGTTAGAAACGAAGAACTTGATGTTTTGATGGTGAAATCTTCGTTTTGGAGCCGGTATAATGTCCGGTTATTATGAAACCCATATCATGGTGTGATAACTAGTAGGATGGGTAGATTATGATTTTAAATGATATACGGATTATGATCCATGGATTAAATATTGATATGAGATAAATTGATGTAAAAATTATTAACAGTTATGATCAAAAATTAATTTTTAATAATAAAAGCGATTAAAGATCGTAACTAATATGATTGAACATCAATTATTTGATGAAATGCCTAAGGGAGGCATGAAACATGATTAATTGTAATAATTGACTAAAACTTGCTAAGTATAGTAAGATAGAGTCAATTATGTGATAAATTGACTTGAGAAAGTCAAATCAGTCAAGTGTGTTGAACTTGTTTGTATGTGCTATATGTGTTGAAACTAGTTGTATATGTGTTTTGCAACTAGGTGGTGGTAGTGGAAGTCAAACCACTAGTCATAGAGCAGGAAAGAAGCCTGCAGTTGCTAATCCCTTATCTGATTAAGGTAAGTAATCCCACAATTATAACATCACATAATAAACATTGAATTTGTTGTTGAATAAATTGTATGATAAATATGGTATTGGTGATAGGGGAACGTTGAATAATAAAAGTTCAACAACCTATGATAAATCCAATACCTTGGTGAATGAAAGTGTGGGAACTCTATGATGGAAGTACCGGTGGGTGAACATCATAGTAATTTGATTGATATATTTGTGATTCCACAAATGTGTGGATAGCCAGAGGTGCTGGCAATTGTCTTAGATGGAAGTACCGGTGGGTGAACATCTTAAGACTTGAATTAGTTATGACTCCACAATGGTGGATAGCTAGAGGTGCTAGCAATTGTCTTAGATGGAAGTACCGGTGGGTGGACATCTTAAGACTTGAATTAATTATGACTCCACAATGGTGGATAGCTAGAGGTGCTAGCAATTGTCTTAGATGGAAGTACCGGTGGGTGAACATCTTAAGACTTGAATTAATTATGACTCCACAATAGTGGATAGCTAGAGGTGCTAGCAATTGTCTTAGATGGAAGTACCGATGGGTGAACATCTTAAGACTTGAAATATTTATGATACCACAAATGTGTGGATAGTCAGAAATGCTGACAAATAGCTATGATGGAAGCACAGGAATGTGAACACCATAGTGTAATATTGATTAAACTATTGTAAGCAATAGTTGATGATTGATAATATAATATTATTACATTGTGAGAGTCAATTCGAATAGAAATGACTCAGTTTGAATGTTGATTGTGAAAAATGTATTTTTACATTTTATTGTTGAGAAACCATTGGGGTTTACTTACTTAGTTCTTATGAACTAATGTGAAATATTGTGTGATGTTTGTAGGTCAAACATGATGGACACGGCTGTAAGGATCGAGGCAGATCGTGAATCGAACGAACAAACCTTGTTACAAACGTTTGAAATTTTGGGTTTAAACTTACTTATGTAAATAAGTATTGTAAAATGTGTGACACGTTTGCGTTTGCGTTAAACTTTGTTTAATATTATTAAATAAATAAGGTCAAACAAGGTTTTGAAGTTGAAAAATTTGCCAGGACCTGTGACACCCACTGTCACTTTCATGTCCCCTCCGGACATTAACATCAATATTTAATAATTTACGTTTAGGTCCCAGTAAAAACTTTTGTGTTTTACACACCTGTAAACATACTATTTACTAACACCTGTTAAAAACAGATTTACATATGTTTACATACTCCTCAAAACATTTGATACACAAAAATTACACAACTGTTTGGTTATTAAAACTAAAAACCATCATGTGAGCCTTCACGTTCGATTTCCGATCACCATCACCGCTCACCCGACTCCTTAGTACCTGTAAACACCACATTTAAAATCACCATTAGTTCGTTAGAACTAAGTAAGGTTACCTCATTATTTCACCCAGTGTATTCCATAATATCATATGGATACACTAATGAGGTTCCAAATAAAATTTGACAACAACAGTCAATCACATACAAAACGATTTACTAACGGTTCGTTTTCAACCAAAACCTCATTATACCTCCCATTCATGCGCAATCATTATAATTTAATATAACACATGTATAACCCCACAAAACTCCGATTGTGCAACATATTTCACCCAAATCACAATTCACAGTTTGACATTTGAATTTCAAATGTCTATCCTCTTATAAATCATCTATTGTTCACACACCTTGTGAATCAATTATATTGGAATTTCAAGTCTTATGTTCACACACCCTGTGAATCAAAACCTGCACAGTTCCAATCCACCATTTGTTCACACACCTTGTGAATCTATCTCATTGGAATTACATGTCTTATGTTCACACACCTTGTGAATCAGCATGCACAATTCCAATCCACCAATTGTTCACACACCTTGTGAATCTATTACATTGGAATTACATGTCTTATGTTCACACACCTTGTGAATCAGCATGCACAATTCCAATCCACCAATTGTTCACACACCTTGTGAATCTATTACATTGGAATTACATATCTTATGTTCACACACCTTGTGAATCAGCATGCACAATTCCATTTTAACATCTACACATTTGTAGATCACCACATGTTCACACACCTTGTGAATCATGCAACAACAATAACCACATTCATCTATATCATTCCAATCAACTCAACAAATCATGTATATATGCTAAATGCATAACTACTTATAGTGTGGACTCACCCAGTCCTTCAACTACAAGTTCAATCAAATAGGTAACTTACCTCGCTTTGGAGAGTTATCAACAATCTCCAACTCTTTCCCAGGCCTTCTAGAACTAGATTCACCTCCTCTTCCTATTATATATTCACATATAACAGGATTTAACAACATGAACACACAACTTGTGTTATTTATATAATATAATTCATTTGACCTGTTTTACTTTTCATATTCAATCAAAAACTCATTGAGGCTTTTTATCAAACAACTCATGTGTAGAAACTAATCTACACATGTTCTTAATCATATTTAACTTATCACAACTTCATATTTTAAAATCCGTTGCTTGACTTCCTTTATCAACATCTGGTTGTAACTCACACGTATACAACCAGTTTCAATTCACCTAACACCCATACATATTGATTCAAACTCATTTGAATCTTATTTATTAGTATGTGGCATACAGAAGTCAAGTCATTATTTATAATTAGCATATCATGCTAAAATCATTAACTTTCAATTTCAAACATTTAATCAACACTTGAACTAGATCTATCATTCCAGAGAATGATCTAAAATCATCACAACCATGATTTAATCATCCCACTGGTTATCATATTCAATAATATGATTTTCACACCAACCGGACATCATAACGGATCAAAATCAAGATTTCACCGTTAAAACATCTAATTCTTCGTTTCTAATCATCCCAAATCATCATATAATGCTCACAATTCAATTTAATCCGTATATTATCAAAATTAACAGAATAATACGAATCGTTACCCTTTCGACGGATTTCTGGTTAAAATCTGACGATCTAGACTTGCAGAAACAATCCCTGGTTCGATCTGGATGATCCGGTAGTCTCAAAACTGATTTTGGATGTCAAAATTTCGTATGTGTGTGTGTTTCTTGTGAACAGGTTCGAAGATGAAGAAAATAAATTTTCTTCATGCAAATCTGATAAAAATCAAGAATCTGCTGAACCGCCTCACCCATCGCGTACCGCGAAGGAGGCCTTATAGAGCCTTCGCGTACCGCGAAGAAATTCGGGATCATCAGATATTTTAGATTCTTCGCGTACCGCGAAGAGGGGCTCCTGAAGCCTTCGCGTACCGCGAAGCAATTCAAAACATAATTTCTTTATTTCGCGATTCCGGACAATCCGTAACTCCGTTTCGCACACTGTTTTCACCTATGTTTATCATTTCTCGCATATTTTCTATTTGTAACAATCACAATCATTTCATTAATGATTATTTTAAATATAATCAATTGTTGAAAATCGATCGTTACAAATCTCCCCTCCTTACAAAGGTTTCGTCCTCGAAACCGCTTATACATCAAAAAGAAAAGGATAAAATTTCCTCATCTCGTCTTCTGACTCCCATGTTGCGTCAGATCCCCTCCTGTTTTTCCATTGAATCTTCACCTGGTTTAAGGACTTGTTTCTGAGTTGTTTGACTTTTCGATCTAAAATCGCGACTGGCTTTTCAATATAATTTAATTTGTCATCAATTTCCAAATCTTCAAGTGGAACATAAGCCGATTCTTCCGCCAAACATTTTCTCAGATATGATACGTGAAAAGTATCATGTATACCACTTAATTCCTCTGGTAGCTCAAGACGATAAGCAACATTACCTATCCGAGCTGTAATTCTAAATGGTCCAATAAAACGCGGGCTTAACTTCCCTCGTTTACGAAAACGAATTACACCCTTCCAAGGGGAAACTTTTAACAATACAAAGTCTCCCACTTGAAATTCAATCGGTCGTCTTCGTTTATCTGCATACGACTTTTGACGGTCTTGTGCCGCTTTCAGGTGAGCTCGAATTTGATCAATTCGTTGATTTGTAACTTTCAGTATTTCTTTATTTTCAAGCTCTCGCGGTCCAACCTCTCCCCAGCAAACGGGAGTACGACATCGTCTTCCATATAACATTTCGTATGGAGGCATCCCCAATCCAGAATGATAACCGTTGTTATACGAAAATTCCGCCAGAGGTAGATAGTCATCCCAACTACCTCCGAAATCAATTATACACGCTCGTAACATATCCTCTAGTGTTTGAATGGTCCGTTCACTCTGACCATCAGTCTGAGGATGATACGCCGTGCTCAACAACAGTTTAGTACCCAATTCCTCTTGAAAATTCTTCCAGAAATGAGAAGTGAATCGTGTGTCTCGATCGGACACAATCGTCACTGGTATTCCGTGACGCGACACTATTTCTTTCACATACACTTCAGCCATTTTCTCAGAAGAATACGATTCACGAATAGGAATAAAATGAGCGCTTTTAGTCAACCGATCCACAATGACCCAAATCGTATCATATCCCTTTCGGGTTTTCGGGAGTTTAGTAATTAGGTCCATTGTGATGTGTTCCCATTTCCACATAGGAATCTCCAAAGGCTGTAATTTGCCATAAGGCTTTTGATGCTCAGCCTTTACTTGCAAACAAGTTAAACATTTTTCAACATATTTAACAATATCTCGTTTCATACCTGGCCACCAGTAATTTACCCGAAGGTCTCGATACATTTTAGTGGCTCCCGGATGAATTGAGTATTTTGATTTGTGAGCTTCCTTCATCAGGTCAGTTTTCAAAGAACAAGTGGGAGGTATCCACACCCTACCCCATCTTGTCTTTAACCCATGACTATCTTCACCCAGATTATGAGCTTGCCCCTTTATTCGGTCTCGTTTCCAGTTTTCTTCTTTTAAAGCTTCAATTTGAGCTTCTTTAATTTGATCCACCAAATCAGAAGAAATCACAATCTTCATTGTTGTAACCCGAATGGGTTCATGTTCTTCTTTCCTACTCAAGGCATCCGCCACCACATTGGCTTTTCCCGGATGATAAAGGATTTCACAATCATAATCCTTGAGTAGTTCTATCCAACGTCTTTGCCTCATATTTAATTCCTTCTGTGTGAAGAAATATTTCAGGCTCTTGTGATCAGTGTAAATTGTGCATTTCACACCATACAAGTAATGCCTCCAAATTTTTAAGGCAAACACTACCGCTGCCAATTCTAGATCATGAGTAGGATAGTTTACTTCATGAACTTTCAGTTGCCTCGACGCATAGGCAATCACCTTACCTCTTGCATAAGGACACAACCAAGCCCAAGATAAGATGCATCAGAGTACACCACAAAATCATCAGGTCCATCCGGTAGAGTTAATACCGGTGCCTGAGTTAACTTGAACTTGAGTTCATTAAAAGCTTTTTCTTGATCATCACCCCATACAAATTTCACATCTTTTCTTGTTAGTTTAGTCAAAGGAGATGCAATTCTTGCAAAATCCTGTATAAACCGCCGATAGTAACCGGCTAGACCAAGAAAACTTCTAATTTCAGTTGGAGTTTTAGGAGGACTCCATTTCATCACCGCTTGAACTTTCGAAGGATCAACAAGTATGCCATCAGCACCCACCACATGTCCCAAAAACTGGACTTCACGCAACCAAAATGCACATTTAGAAAATTTGGCATATAGTTTCTCCTTCCGTAAAGTTTCAAGGACTTCACGCAAATGACAGGCGTGATCACCCTCGTTTTTAGAATAAATAAGAATGTCATCGATAAAAACAATAACAGATCGATCCAACATTGGGCGACACACCCGGTTCATCAAATCCATGAACGCAGCCGGTGCATTTGTCAATCCAAACGACATCACAAGAAATTCATAATGACCGTAACGAGTACGGAAAGCAGTCTTGGGAATATCTTCCTCTTTAACCTTGAGTTGATGATAACCCGAGCGAAGATCGATTTTAGAAAACCACGACGCTCCTTGCAACTGATCAAAAAGGTCATCAATTCGAGGTAGAGGATATCGATTTTTCACAGTCACTTTATTCAACTCCCTATAATCAATACACATTCTAAGGCTTCCGTCTTTCTTTTTAACAAAAAGAATTGGTGCACCCCACGGAGAGATACTCGGACGGATAAAGCCTTTATCTAAAAGATCTTGCAACTGTGTCATTAATTCTTTCATTTCAGATGGTGCCAACCGATATGGAGCTTTAGCTATGGGCTTAGCCCCAGGAATAATATCAATCTTAAACTCAACATTTCTATCACAAGGAATTCCCGGTAAATCATCCGGAAATACATCAGGGAAATCCCTGACCACTGGAACATCATTAAGTTCCTTTATCTCCTTTTCTACATCAAGAACATAAGCTAAGAATGACTGACCCCCATGGTTCATGTAATTCATAGCTTTAGCTAAAGAACATAATATGGTTCCACCTCGTTTCTCTCCCTGAATACATACTTCATAACCACCTGGAGATGTTAATTGAATAACCTTGCGGTTACATACAATGTTAGCTCCATATTTGGACAACCAATCCATCCCAATCACGACATCAAATTCTCCCAAGATCATTGGAATCAAATCAACCTCATAATCCTCACCATCAATAGTGAGTTTACATTTATGATAGATGTCATATACTAAGAAACTCTTAGAATCAGCTATTTCTACCTTTAATGGATAAGGTAGCTTAGCTAGTACAAACGAATCATGATTCACAAATTTCACAGATATAAAAGAGCGACTAGCTCCAGAATCAAATAATATATAAGCAGGCAAGGAATTAATTTGAAAAGTACCTGTCACCACGTCTGAAGTGGGGGTATTTCAACCTTCTTGCCACTACCTTGGGCCTTAAAAGACCCACCACTAGTACCTCCTTGACCTGCTCCCCTCAACTCCGGACACTCACTTCGTCGGTGTCCCGGTTTATAACAGTTGTAGCACAAATTGAGTGCACTGGCACATTGAGAGGCAAGATGCCCCAACTTGCCACATTTATAACATACCACCGATTTAAAATAGCACTCACCAAAATGTTTCTTTCCACATTTTGAACAATGTTTAGCTTCTCCCAGAGAACTAAACTTTTTAAGTGGATTAACAAATTTCCCCTTTTTAGA
The DNA here is from genome assembly GCA_009363875.1 of Mikania micrantha. NCBI lineage: Eukaryota > Viridiplantae > Streptophyta > Magnoliopsida > Asterales > Asteraceae > Mikania > Mikania micrantha. The sequence goes on from CM018693.1 coordinate 16,057,284, forward strand.
GGATCCCACATCCCTTTCCACCTTTCGTTTTTCTCCACGATCCTCTTGCCTTTTTAACTCCAATTCACGCTCACGAGCGCAATCAATCAACTTCGACAAAGTTTCAAACTTTGAGGGTATAAGGAACTCCCGGTACTTAGCATTCAACATGCTATGGTACCTGTTAATCCACATTCGTTCAGTCCTAAGAAGATCAGGACAGAATTTAGCTTTATCAAAGAACACTGCAGTAATAGTGTCTATATCCTCCTCCTTGTGCCTCATATGTAAAAATTCCTCAGTAATTCTATCAATAGCAGCCTGAGGACAGAATCGTTTAAGGAACAATTCCTTAAATGCACCCCAAGTCAAATCCTTTATACCATCCCGACCCTTCTCCTTTCGGAGAAGTTCCCACCAATCCTTTGCTCTTTCCTTCAATTGGTTCCCAGCAAACATTACCTCGTCAGACGGATCACAATGGCATGTTTCAAACGTGCTTTCCATATCAGCTATCCACCTTTGGCTCAACAGTGGATCCACCTCACCTTTAAATTCAGTTGGCTTACAAGCCACAAATTCTTTATAAGTAACCTTTTTAGAAGGTTTTTCACCACCCATTTCATCTTTAAGAGTTGCAAACTTTTCATGTATAAAATCTCTCAACGAAGCTTGTAATCCTTCTATACGAGTTGGTAAGGTAGCTTCAAATGCCTTAGCCACCTCCTCCCTCACCGTCACTTGCAGTTCGGTGAGATGTTCTTCCTCATGCCCAAACCCCTCGGGGTTATGTTCATCAGCCATTTTATGACTGAAATAATATAACATATCATTAGTTTACATATTTATACTCCACATATATGCAAACCACATACTCCAAACCACACACTCGTCCTTAACGGACTTATACATTACATGTATATGCGTCTTTATTGAATATTCACACTCTTGTGAATTACTCAATTATTCAACTAATGATACACAATTGTGATTCTAACTGATCACATACATTCACTTTTAACACCCTACCAATACTTCCATATACTGGTGTGAAATAATGTTCCTAAGGATACGTTCATATCATGTATATGTTACTAAGCTGGCCAGGCATAGCAAGATATGCACCATATACCCGTGTCCTGGCGTTCACTGTTTCACACAAGTTAGGAATATTGGTTTATAACAAAACAATTTCCATATCATTTAACAATTTACAGATACATCATACCTGGTGAGTTCGGCTTGTGATCGGATTTTGAATAGAACGGCTCTTCCCATCTACCCAGAGCTCAATGGCTTGAGTTCAAGTGTTCATGACGCACTTAAATCGCTCAAACCGTTGGCTCTGATACCAACCTGTGACACCCACTGTCACTTTCATGTCCCCTCCGGACATTAACATCAATATTTAATAATTTACGTTTAGGTCCCAGTAAAAACTTTTGTGTTTTACACACCTGTAAACATACTATTTACTAACACCTGTTAAAAACAGATTTACATATGTTTACATACTCCTCAAAACATTTGATACACAAAAATTACACAACTGTTTGGTTATTAAAACTAAAAACCATCATGTGAGCCTTCACGTTCGATTTCCGATCACCATCACCGCTCACCCGACTCCTTAGTACCTGTAAACACCACATTTAAAATCACCATTAGTTCGTTAGAACTAAGTAAGGTTACCTCATTATTTCACCCAGTGTATTCCATAATATCATATGGATACACTAATGAGGTTCCAAATAAAATTTGACAACAACAGTCAATCACATACAAAACGATTTACTAACGGTTCGTTTTCAACCAAAACCTCATTATACCTCCCATTCATGCACAATCATTATAATTTAATATAACACATGTATAACCCCACAAAACTCCGATTGTGCAACATATTTCACCCAAATCACAATTCACAGTTTGACATTTGAATTTCAAATGTCTATCCTCTTATAAATCATCTATTGTTCACACACCTTGTGAATCAATTATATTGGAATTTCAAGTCTTATGTTCACACACCCTGTGAATCAAAACCTGCACAGTTCCAATCCACCATTTGTTCACACACCTTGTGAATCTATCTCATTGGAATTACATGTCTTATGTTCACACACCTTGTGAATCAACATGCACAATTCCAATCCACCAATTGTTCACACACCTTGTGAATCTATTACATTGGAATTACATGTCTTATGTTCACACACCTTGTGAATCAGCATGCACAATTCCAATCCTCCAATTGTTCACACACCTTGTGAATCTATTACATTGGAATTACATATCTTATGTTCACACACCTTGTGAATCAGCATGCACAATTCCATTTTAACATCTACACATTTGTAGATCACCACATGTTCACACACCTTGCGAATCATGCAACAACAATAACCACATTCATCTATATCATTCCAATCAACTCAACAAATCATGTATATATGCTAAATGCATAACTACTTATAGTGTGGACTCACCCAGTCCTTCAACTACAAAGTTCAATCAAATAGGTAACTTACCTCGCTTTGGAGAGTTATCAACAATCTCCAACTCTTTCCCAGGCCTTCTAGAACTAGATTCACCTCCTCTTCCTATTATATATTCACATATAACAGGATTTAACAACATGAACACACAACTTGTGTTATTTATATAATATAATTCATTTGACCTGTTTTACTTTTCATATTCAATCAAAAACTCATTGAGGCTTTTTATCAAACAACTCATGTGTAGAAACTAATCTACACATGTTCTTAATCATATTTAACTTATCACAACTTCATATTTTAAAATCTGTTGCTTGACTTCCTTTATCAACATCTGGTTGTAACTCACACGTATACAACCAGTTTCAATTCACCTAACACCCATACATATTGATTCAAACTCATTTGAATCTTATTTATTAGTATGTGGCATACAGAAGTCAAGTCATTATTTATAATTAGCATATCATGCTAAAATCATTAACTTTCAATTTCAAACATTTAATCAACACTTGAACTAGATCTATCATTCCAGAGAATGATCTAAAATCATCACAACCATGATTTAATCATCCCACTGGTTATCATATTCAATAATATGATTTTCACACCAACCGGACATCATAACGGATCAAAATCAAGATTTCACCGTTAAAACATCTAATTCTTCGTTTCTAATCATCCCTAATCATCATATAATGCTCACAATTCAATCTAATCCGTATATTATCAAAATTAATAGAATAATACGAATCGTTACCCTTTCGACGGATTTCTGGTTAAAATCTGACGATCTAGACTTGCAGAAACAATCCCTGGTTCGATCTGGATGATCCGGTAGTCTCAAAACTGATTTTGGATGTCAAAATTTCGTATGTGTGTGTGTTTCTTGTGAACAGGTTCGAAGATGAAGAAAATAAATTTTCTTCATGCAAATCTGATAAAAATCAAGAATCTGCTGAACCGCCTCACCCATCGCGTACCGCGAAGGAGGCCTTATAGAGCCTTCGCGTACCGCGAAGAAATTCGGGATCATCAGATATTTTAGATTCTTCGCGTACCGCGAAGAGGGGCTCCTGAAGCCTTCGCGTACCGCGAAGCAATTCAAAACATAATTTCTTTATTTCGCGATTCCGGACAATCCGTAACTCCGTTTCGCACACTGTTTTCACCTATGTTTATCATTTCTCGCATATTTTCTATTTGTAACAATCACAATCATTTCATTAATGATTATTTTAAATATAATCAATTGTTGAAAATCGATCGTTACAAATCTCCCCTCCTTACAAAGGTTTCGTCCTCGAAACCGCTTATACATCAAAAAGAAAAGGATAAAATTTCCTCATCTCGTCTTCTGACTCCCATGTTGCATCAGATCCCCTCCTGTTTTTCCATTGAATCTTCACCTGGTTTAAGGACTTGTTTCTGAGTTGTTTGACTTTTCGATCTAAAATCGCGACTGGCTTTTCAATATAATTTAATTTGTCATCAATTTCCAAATCTTCAAGTGGAACATAAGCCGATTCTTCCGCCAAACATTTTCTCAGATATGATACGTGAAAAGTATCATGTATACCACTTAATTCCTCTGGTAGCTCAAGACGATAAGCAACATTACCTATCCGAGCTGTAATTCTAAATGGTCCAATAAAACGCGGGCTTAACTTCCCTCGTTTACGAAAACGAATTACACCCTTCCAAGGGGAAACTTTTAACAATACAAAGTCTCCCACTTGAAATTCAATCGGTCGTCTTCGTTTATCTGCATACGACTTTTGACGGTCTTGTGCCGCTTTCAGGTGAGCTCGAATTTGATCAATTCGTTGATTTGTAACTTTCAGTATTTCTTTATTTTCAAGCTCTCGCGGTCCAACATCTCCCCAGCAAACGGGAGTACGACATCGTCTTCCATATAACATTTCGTATGGAGGCATCCCCAATCCAGAATGATAACTGTTGTTATACGAAAATTCCGCCAGAGGTAGATAGTCATCCCAACTACCTCCGAAATCAATTATACACGCTCGTAACATATCCTATAGTGTTTGAATGGTCCGTTCACTCTGACCATCAGTCTGAGGATGATACGCCGTGCTCAACAACAGTTTAGTACCCAATTCCTCTTGAAAATTCTTCCAGAAATGAGAAGTGAATCGTGTGTCTCGATCGGACACAATCGTCACTGGTATTCCGTGACGCGACACTATTTCTTTCACATACACTTCAGCCATTTTCTCAGAAGAATACGATTCACGAATAGGAATAAAATGAGCGCTTTTAGTCAACCGATCCACAATGACCCAAATCGTATCATATCCCTTTCGGGTTTTCGGGAGTTTAGTAATTAGGTCCATTGTGATGTGTTCCCATTTCCACATAGGAATCTCCAAAGGCTGTAATTTGCCATAAGGCTTTTGATGCTCAGCCTTTACTTGCAAACAAGTTAAACATTTTTCAACATATTTAACAATATCTCGTTTCATACCTGGCCACCAGTAATTTACCCGAAGGTCTCGATACATTTTAGTGGCTCCCGGATGAATTGAGTATTTTGATTTATGAGCTTCCTTCATCAGGTCAGTTTTCAAAGAACAAGTGGGAGGTATCCACACCCTACCCCATCTTGTCTTTAACCCACGACTATCTTCACCCAGATTATGAGCTTGCCCCTTTATTCGGTCTCGTTTCCAGTTTTCTTCTTTTAAAGCTTCAATTTGAGCTTCTTTAATTTGATCCACCAAATCAGAAGAAATAACAATCTTCATTGCTGTAACCCGAATGGGTTCATGTTCTTCTTTCCTACTCAAGGCATCCGCCACCACATTGGCTTTTCCCGGATGATAAAGGATTTCACAATCATAATCCTTGAGTAGTTCTATCCAACGTCTTTGCCTCATATTTAATTCCTTCTGTGTGAAGAAATATTTCAGGCTCTTGTGATCAGTGTAAATTGTGCATTTCACACCATACAAGTAATGCCTCCAAATTTTTAAGGCAAACACTACCGCTGCCAATTCTAGATCATGAGTAGGATAGTTTACTTCATGAACTTTCAGTTGCCTCGACGCATAGGCAATCACCTTACCTCTTGCATAAGGACACAACCAAGCCCAAGATAAGATGCATCAGAGTACACCACAAAATCATCAGGTCCATCCGGTAGAGTTAATACCGGTGCCTGAGTTAACTTGAACTTGAGTTCATTAAAAGCTTTTTCTTGATCATCACCCCATACAAATTTCACATCTTTTCTTGTTAGTTTAGTCAAAGGAGATGCAATTCTTGCAAAATCCTGTATAAACCGCCGATAGTAACCGGCTAGACCAAGAAAACTTCTAATTTCAGTTGGAGTTTTAGGAGGACTCCATTTCATCACCGCTTGAAATTTTGAAGGATCAACAAGTATGCCATCAGCACCCACCACATGTCCCAAAAACTGGACTTCACGCAACCAAAATGCACATTTAGAAAATTTTGCATATAGTTTCTCCTTCCGTAAAGTTTCAAGGACTTCACGCAAATGACAGGCGTGATCACCCTCGTTTTTAGAATAAATAAGAATGTCATCGATAAAAACAATAACATATCGATCCAACATTGGGCGACACACCCGGTTCATCAAATCCATGAACGCAGCCGGTGCATTTGTCAATCCAAACGACATCACAAGAAATTCATAATGACCGTAACGAGTACGGAAAGCAGTCTTGGGAATATCTTCCTCTTTAACCTTGAGTTGATGATAACCCGAGCGAAGATCGATTTTAGAAAACCACGACGCTCCTTGCAACTGATCAAAAAGGTCATCAATTCGAGGTAGAGGATATCGATTTTTCACAGTCACTTTATTCAACTCCCTATAATCAATACACATTCTAAGGCTTCCGTCTTTCTTTTTAACAAAAAGAATTGGTGCACCCCACGGAGAGATACTCGGACGGATAAAGCCTTTATCTAAAAGATCTTGCAACTGTGTCATTAATTCTTTCATTTCAGATGGTGCCAACCGATATGGAGCTTTAGCTATGGGCTTAGCCCCAGGAATAATATCAATCTTAAACTCAACATTTCTATCACAAGGAATTCCCGGTAAATCATCCGGAAATACATCAGGGAAATCCCTGACCACTGGAACATCATTAAGTTCCTTTATCTCCTTTTCTACATCAAGAACATAAGCTAAGAATGACTGACCCCCATGGTTCATGTAATTCATAGCTTTAGCTAAAGAACATAATATGGTTCCACCTCGTTTCTCTCCCTGAATACATACTTCATAACCACCTGGAGATGTTAATTGAATAACCTTGCGGTTACATACAATGTTAGCTCCATATTTGGACAACCAATCCATCCCAATCACGACATCAAATTCTCCCAAGATCATTGGAATCAAATCAACCTCATAATCCTCACCATCAATAGTGAGTTTACATTTATGATAGATGTCATATACTAAGAAACTCTTAGAATCAGCTATTTCTACCTTTAATGGATAAGGTAGCTTAGCTAGTACAAACGAATCATGATTCACAAATTTCACAGATATAAAAGAGCGACTAGCTCCAGAATCAAATAATATATAAGCAGGCAAGGAATTAATTTGAAAAGTACCTGTCACCACGTCTGAAGTGGGGGTATTTCAACCTTCTTGCCACTACCTTGGGCCTTAAAAGACCCACCACTAGTACCTCCTTGACCTGCTCCCCTCAACTCCGGACACTCACTTCGTCGGTGTCCCGGTTTATAACAGTTGTAGCACAAATTGAGTGCACTGGCACATTGAGAGGCAAGATGCCCCAACTTGCCACATTTATAACATACCACCGATTTAAAATAGCACTCACCAAAATGTTTCTTTCCACATTTTGAACAATGTTTAGCTTCTCCCAGAGAACTAAACTTTTTAAGTGGATTAACAAATTTCCCCTTTTTAGAGGATCCCACATCCCTTTCCACCTTTCGTTTTTTCTCCACGATCCTCTTGCCTTTTTAACTCCAATTCACGCTCACGAGCGCAATCAATCAACTTCGACAAAGTTTCAAACTTTGAGGGTATAAGGAACTCCCGGTACTTAGCATTCAACATGCTATGGTACCTGTTAATCCACATTCGTTCAGTCCTAAGAAGATCAGGACAGAATTTAGCTTTATCAAAGAACACTGCAGTAATAGTGTCTATATCCTCCTCCTTGTGCCTCATATGTAAAAATTCCTCAGTAATTCTATCAATAGCAGCCTGAGGACAGAATCGTTTAAGGAACAATTCCTTAAATGCACCCCAAGTCAAATCCTTTATACCATCCCGACCCTTCTCCTTTCGGAGAAGTTCCCACCAATCCTTTGCTCTGGCTCTGGGTTCCCACTTCCTCTTCTGGCTTTCTTGAGGCTTCAGATGTTCGCCTCGTTTGGGTAGTTTGCCTTGTGCTACCGCTTGGTCGGTTAGTTTGTGGGACAGTCGGATCAGTGGTTGGATGGTGGTGAGATCAGAAGCAGTCACCATGCTTTGGATTTGTTCGGGCAGCCCGCTGATGAACTGCTCGATCTTCTTGTATTCCGGCGTCACCATTGCCGGGCATAAATTACATAGCTCATGAAATCGAGTGCAATATTGCTCGATCTTAGATCCCACCATTTTGTGTACCCAGAATTCGGCTTCCAGTTTCCGAATCTCATCACGAGGGCAATACTCCTCCTGCAGTAGTCTGGTGAAATCAGCCCATGGCATGGAGTTGGCACCGTCCAACCCCTGGGTTTGTACATGGGTATTCCACCATGTGAGTGCTGGTCCTTCCAGTGTACCAGTTGCGAACTTCACCCGGTTCTCTTCAGCACATTCGCACATGGCGAATACAGACTCCACTTTCTCCACCCAGTGGAGCATTCCGACAGCTCCCTCAGTTCCCTTGAACTTGTGTGGGTGGCAGTTTAGGAAAGATTTAAAGGAACATCCTTTCCCGTTGCTGCTGTTTGACCCTGTTCGTCAGAAACCAGTGTCGTGTGTTAGTATTGTGTTAGCTACACTATATTAGTCGCGTCAGGCAAGTGTTAGTACCGTTGTTGTTTCCGCTAGTTTCGCTATGCTGGCGACTGGCTTCGTAGTCAGCGATCGCTTTGTTGACCCGACGGTCAACCATCATTTTTATCACAGCGGCATCTAGTGTCCGTTTAGCAGGACGCGCGTACGGTCCTCTTCCCGCCATGTATGGTTCTATACATAAGGGATAGAGTTTTAATCAGCACATGTTAGAGTGTTAGTCAAATGTCATGTCAGATGTCAGATCAGATGTCATGTTAGCTGTCAAGTCAGAGGTTATGTTACCAAGCAATCATGGTCAACATGTAATAAGTAAGACAAAACATAATTCTCATTAATAATAAGCTTGAAGTACAATGATTTCAAAAGGAAATACATAATAAGTTCTTCGAGCACATCCCGCTCGTCTAGGCCAAGATAAGAAAATACAAAATACAACAGTCCTCTAATCCGAATCCATAGAGACGTGTGAGATATCGCTAACAGCGTCCCCGTCATCATCATCCTCCTCCGGATCCTCATTAGGATCCTCATCAAGGTCCTCTTCTTCGAGGTCCTCGGCCTCGAACTCAGGTCCATCATCCTGTGGTGGTTCCTCGATGAACTGTGCAGCCCATGCATTAAGCATGGCGTCACTGGCCTGCACCATCGCCTGAGTCTCGGTTATGTCTGTCCGATTCTCAGTGATGCGTGCATCATGCTCCTGCATGACATCAACGATCTGTCCGTGCTGGGTCATCAGTTGAGACACTTGGAGACGTAGTGTCTCCATCTGTACCTCTAATCTGTTGTTGCGTTCCTCCAGCCTGTCGTTTTGTCTCTCTAGTCGCTCGTTCTTCTCGTGAAGAGCCCGAACCTCGTCTGTTAGCTCCCTACCCCTCCAGACTTCCCGTCGTGTGCAAGCAACATGTGCCGCGAAGGCCTGCTCCATCGGCACTCCGAACGGTGGTAGTCGGTGTCCTGGAGTGGTGTCGCCGGGATATCGATATGGAGGTACACTCTCCTCGACGATCCAACTCTGGAGTATGGTGGGAAGCCATCCCCAATATCTGGCCCGTGCTGCGTCCCTCGCCCGCCGATCCATCTCGGCGTCAACCTGTGATACTATATCGTCGATCCGTCGCCGACTCTCTGCCGCCAAATCATCTGTGCCCGTGGGTCTAGCTGCGCTCCTGTTAGCGTTGCTGTTGCTGTCGGCCATCCTGTAAGTTTCACGTTAGTAAGTAATAGTTTAACATAAGCAATAATATCATCAATGTGCAAGTTCTAAGTGTAGTGTCTAAAGTTGAGCAATGGCTATAGTCTAAGCTTACTATATGCAAACCTAGTTCTCTATAACCAAGGCTCTGATACCAGTCTGTCACACCCCCAAATTCCCACTTGTGGCAAATGTCCACGTGGATGTGACGTGTCCAGAATCACAGCTCAAGGTCATATAGAACACCTCTATATGCGTTTACAAATCCAATGTTTGACACATACACAATTAAAATAGTTTGCAGCGGAAAAAGTAATTCATCATATAGCAGCGGAATATTCAAATGTTTGACATATGCAGCGGAAATCAAAAGTTGTTAAACACTACGATGTTTGATAAAGATACATATTCATAATAAACAGTGTTTGTATGAAAACATAGATAAATGCATGCAGGTCCTATGCTCGATCCCCTACGTGCATTCCTGGCATCCATAGCCTGCTAGTTACCTGAGAATACAAGTTTGAAAAGTGTCAACACAATGGTTGGTGAGTTCACAGGTTTTGATATACATATATAGTAGTGAAAAGTGTGTCATGCTGTTTATCAAATGTTAGTACCGAGCCCTAGGCCCAAAGTGTCAGTGCGTCACTACCGAACTAGACTTGTTTGTCCTTGCCTCCGCTATGCCTCGTATGCATAGCAAGTTAGGTCAGAATTTGCACGGGTTATGACGTCCAGTCAACATAGTGCCCCGTGGGGTTAGTCATTCCCTAATGGATCCATCCAAATCTACCACGTTGTTCGTACATTAACGGTAAGACTTTGTGAGGGCTTAATACGAGTTCAACACTTAATGTTTGTCCAATAAACCAGCATACACAAAAATGTTTGTACAGTAATAGATGTTTGACTCGATGCAACTAGTATTCTCCCCCTATTTAAAAGCGTTTGAAAAAGAGTAAAGAGGGGCCGTAAACTCACCTTAGTGATGAAGTAGTGTGTAAACGTAAGCTCCTGAACGTCAAGTAGCACGTCTCGGTCACCGGCAACCTATATCGTATACCGTATGTGAGTTCGTGTAAGTGACCGTGCTAGTGTTCGTGTTAGTGCTCATGTTTGTGTCCAACAACCCTTGGTTGTTCATGTTTGTCCGTGTCGGTCCACAATGACCGTGTTTGCTCGTGTTGGTCCACATTGACCGTGTTTGACCATGTTTGACCGAAGTTGACCGTGTTTGACCAAAGTTGACCGTGTTTGACCAAAGTTGACCGTGTCAAGTCAACGACCCGTTGGTGAACCGTGTGACGGTTTGTGACTCGTGTAGCAATCGTGTAAGTGTTTGTCGTGTGCAAAACGCGTAGGTCGCGTTTATGGACAACTTACTATTTATAGTAAGTTTCCATTTTTAGAAAGTTCACAAAGCATGACGGTTTTATAGTTCTAGCATGTTCAATAGTCCTACGGGATCATGTTAACACATAGCACATCATCATACGGATTCACATAAGTCGTTTACAACATGTTAGTGCACAAAAGTTTCCTAAAATGGAAAGTTTCCATTTTTAGCATACGTGACATCGGAAACCATCTAACTTAGCATCTAATCATCATGTTATAACATATTAAGCCATTTAGCAAGCTCAAATCATTCAACATGTTTACTAATTGGTTTTTGTAAAAATAAAGTTACTAAAAATAGTAACTTTGTGGTTTTTGCATAAAATGACCATTTAACATTTCTAAACCTATTTTCATATCATGAATCATCTTAATACATCATCTAGCATCATTACATCATGTATACATAACCAAATTTATCATCTAGCAATATATTGTCTCAAAAAGTTACTAAATATAGTAAGTTATCATTTGTGACCACAATCAAGTTCCAAATCCCATTCCTAAACTTCTAATCATCATAATATTACCCAAATAGCAATTCCACATACATGCATGATCATCAAATACACCAAGTCATCAACTTGTAACTAGAAAGTTACTAAAAATAGCAAGTTTGCCTCCAAATCACATTTTGACCATCATAATCGCAATCTAACCTTGCAAGAACACTTATACATTATCAAGAATCATTCCAATATCAACAAAATCATCTAGAATGTCTTAGATCATACATGCATGCATCAATATCATTACAAACTACCATTTTAAGCACAATGGCCTATACCCATCATCTTAGATCGTCATAGAACATCATTTAATCATCTTAGATCATCAAGAATCATAGTAAAATCAACAAACCCAGAAAATAATTTCGTGCATGTGAGCCATGGATGTTTGCATGTGGGTTTTACCATATGCATGTGTGTGTAGTGGTGAGAAATGGACATTCTAGCCATGGGGGAATGTAAATACTACCTTCTAATGCTTCTTGATTGCTAGAACGATGCTTGAGCAACTTCTAAGACTCCTGGATCGTTGGATTCGACAAGTGCAAGAAGGGAGGGATGGTGCTCAAGCTTGTATGACCTTCTCCTTTGAGTTCTCTAAGCTTCCCAAGCTTCAAATGAGGTCTCTAATGGCTTCCAATGGTGAATCTTGAGTGTAGCAGAGGTTTTGGAAGAGATGAGGCCGAGATATGATGGCTAGATTTCGGAGATAGTGTGTAGGGTGGCCAAGAAATGATTTCATCTTGGTTAAATAAAGATTCTGCGAACTGGGTCTCCTCGCGTAGCGCGACGAGTTCAAGGGTTCCCCTCGCGTAACGCGATGGAGTTCCGCGTTCAAATTTCCCCCGCCACTTGTCGCGTATCGCGACAGTGTCCTTCTGGATCGTCGCGTAGCGCGACAGATCCCCTGGTGAGCCCAATAGGCCCATTTTCATTGGTTTGATCCGTTCGTTGCCGTTCTCACGTTTACGAACTTTCGTTTGGCCTTATCTGAACTTCCAAGTTCAATGTGCGAGTGTTTTGTGAGGTTTCGAGTGTTGTGTTTCACAATGTGTTAGACGTTCACCAACGTTCGTGTGTTTTGACACGTGTGTGCTGTTTGCCGATAATTCCACGAATTATCAAGTCATGTGTCAGTGTTCGTACTGTCGTGCCACGTGTCACACTAAATTAATCAAATTTTAGTGCCACGTGTACATAATGCATTTAGATAACCATTTAAATAAAATCAAAGCTGACCTGGAATTTACGGGGTGTCACATCCTCCCCATGTTAGAAAGAATTTCGTCTCGAAATTCAACTTGTGTTGTCAGTGTTAGTCTGTTCCGCGAACAGGTGTGGGTACTTTTGTTTCATCTGGTCCTCACGTTCCCACGTGAATTCCGGTCCTCGTCGCGAATTCCATCGCACTTTCACAATCGGTATCTTGCTGAGTTTGAGTTTCTTGGTTTCCCGGTCCATAATCTCCACCGGTTCCTCAACGAAATTCAATTGTTCGTCGATTTGTATTTCCTCGAGAGGAATAACAAGTGTCTCATCGGATAAGCACTTCTTGAGGTTCGAGATGTGGAATACGTTGTGTACACTGCTTAGTTCAACTGGCAGGTTTAGTTCGTAGGCTACAGGGCCTATTCGTTTTGTAATCTCAAAAGGTCCGATGTAACGAGGGTTCAACTTTCCTCGTTTGCCAAACCGAATGACACCTTTCCAGGGCGAGATCTTGAGCAACACTCTGTCCCCCACCTGGAACTCCAACGGTTTGCGTCGCTTGTCGGCATAGCTTTTCTGTCTGTCCCGAGCTGCTGCCATTCGTTTGCGTATTTGCACGATCTTCTCAGTTGTCTCGTGCACCAGTTCTGGACCAGTCAGTTGGCTGTCTCCAACTTCCGCCCAGCAGATGGGTGATCGACACTTACGTCCGTAAAGTGCCTCGAATGGTGCAGCTTGAATGCTAGTGTGGTAGCTATTGTTATATGAGAACTCAACTAACGGTAGGTGAGATTCCCAGCTACTACCAAAGTCAATGACACATGCCCGGAGCATGTCTTCCAGTGTCTGTATCGTTCGCTCACTTTGCCCGTCCGTCTGCGGGTGGTAAGCGGTACTCATGTCCAATCTCGTGCCCAAAGCCTTATGCAAGGACTTCCAGAAATGCGACGTGAATCGACTGTCGCGATCCGATATGATTGAGATTGGCACTCCATGTCGAGTGACCACTTCCTTCAAATAAATCCGAGTGAGTTTGTCCAGCTTGTCAGTCTCTTTAATGGGTAGGAAATGTGCAGACTTTGTCAGTCGGTCTACGATAACCCAGATGGTATCGCAACCACTTGCCGTCTTTGGCAGTTTAGTGATGAAATCCATGGAAATCTGCTCCCATTTCCACATTGGTAATTCCGGTTGTTGAAGTAACCCTGATGGCTTCTGGTACTCAACTTTGACTTTTGAGCACGTTAGGCATTTACTCACGTATGTTGCTATCTCAGCTTTCATGTTTGGCCACCAATAGGTTGTCTTCAAATCGTGATACATCTTATCAGAGCCTGGGTGTACGGAATACCGGCTCTTGTGAGCTTCATCCATCACTACTTCTCTCAATCCTCCGTAGCGTGGAATCCAGATTCGATCCATTAAATAGTAAGCTCCGTCGTCTTTTGCCTTTATTTGCTTATCCATGCCACGCATGGCTTCAAGAGTAAGGTTTTCAGCTTTTAGAGCTTCTTGTTGTGCGTTTCGTATCTGATTTGGCAATTCAGAATGAATCGTGAGTTGTAGTACGCGCACGCGTTTTGTCGTTTCTTTCCGACTCAACGCGTCGGCCACTACGTTTGCCTTACCGGGATGGTACTTGATAGCGCAATCATAATCACCTATGAGTTCAACCCATCTTCGTTGTCTCATGTTCAACTCTTTCTGGTCGAATATGTGTTGTAGGCTCTTATGATCGGTAAAGATAGTGCACTTTGTGCCGTACAAGTAGTGTCGCCAGATCTTCAAGGCAAACACCACGGCTCCCAACTCAAGGTCATGAGTCGTGTAATTCTTCTCATGCACCTTCAGTTGACGTGAAGCGTATGCTATCACTTTCTCGCGTTGCATCAGCACACAACCGAGTCCCTGTTTCGAGGCGTCGCAATACACCACGAAGTCATCACATCCTTCCGGTAAGGATAGGATGGGTGCAGTGCATAGTTTCTGTTTCAACAGGTTGAAAGCAGCTTCTTGTTTGTCTCCCCAATCGAACTTTTTGTCTTTATGAGTCAGGGATGTCAGTGATTGAGCAATCTTCGAGAATCCTTCAATGAATCTTCGGTAGTACCCGGCCAGACCTAGGAATTGTCGCACCTCAGTCGGAGTCTTGGGTGCTTCCCAGTTCTTAATTGCTTCAATCTTGGCTGGGTCTACGTGTATTCCCTGCTCATTAACCACGTGTCCAAGGAATTGGACTTCGCGTATCCAAAAGTCGCATTTTGAAAGCTTGGCGTACAACTGCTCTTTCTTTAATAGCTCTAAGACTAGCCTCAAATGCTCAGCATGTTCTTCCCGATTCTTCGAGTAAATCAGAATGTCGTCAATGAACACTATCACGAATTTGTCAAGATAAGGTTTGCACACTCTATTCATGAGATCCATGAACACGGCTGGTGCATTGGTCAGTCCAAAGGCATAACCAAGAATTCGTAGTGTCCGTATCGAGTTCGGAAGGCAGTCTTAGGAATATCGTTTTCTTGTATCCTCAATTGATGGTAACCCGATCTTAAATCGATCTTTGAATAGTAGCTTGACCCTTGCAATTGGTCAAATAGATCGTCTATTCGTGGTAAGGGATATCGATTCTTGATCGTCACCTTGTTCAGCTCTCTGTAGTCGATACACATACGGAATGATCCGTCTTTCTTCTTTACGAACAAGACCGGTGCTCCCCAAGGTGAGAAGCTCGGTCTGATGAATCCCTTGTCTTACAGTTCTTGCAACTGGTTAGACAGTTCCTGCATCTCCGTTGGTGCTAGTCGGTATGGAGCCTTGGCGATCGGTGCTGCTCCTGGTGTAAGGTCTATCTGAAACTCGACTTGTCGTTTCGGAGGTAGTCCAGGTAGGTCTTCGGGAAACACTTCGGGAAAATCGCGGACTACGGCGATGTCCTCAATCTTCCTCTCTTTCTTGGGTTGCTCGGCGATGAGGGCTAGTATGGCAGTGTATCCCTTTTGTAGGTACTTGTTCGCCTTCATGCATGATATGATGTTCAGAGGTACTCCCCGCCTTTCCCCCTGAATCGAGATCTGTTCTCCGTTCTGCAACGTCACTCGTACGATCTTCTCGTTGCATACGATCTCAGCTTGGTTAGCGGATAACCAATCCATTCCAACGACCACATCAAAGCTTCCGAGAGTCACCGGCATCAAATCGATTTCGAGTTCATGATCCGCCAATACCATGACGCATCCTCGAAAGATGTGTTGTGTTTCAATTAGCTTGCCGTCGGCTAGCTCTACGGTATACTTGTAGTCTAGTGGTGTTGGGGTAATATCTAGTAATTTGCTAAACTCACTAGATATAAAGCTCCTATCGGCACCGGTATCAAATAATATGCTAGCATAGACATTATTTAAAAGAAACGTACCGGTTACGATGTTAGGATCGTCCTTGGCTTCTCCCGAGCCAATCACAAATGCTCTCCCCTTGGCCGCTCCTCCTCCGGCCTTCTTCAATTGAGGGCAATCCCTCCTCATGTGGCCTGGTTTTCCACATTCATAACACCCTCTGGAGGTGTTCTGGTTGTTGTTCTGGTTGTGGTTGGGGTTGTTATTGTTGGTTGGAAATCTTGATCTGCAATCTTTGGCCATATGGCCATGCCTTCCGCACTTCAGGCAACGGTATCGTTCGCATTGCCCGAGGTGATGGTATGAACACCGGTTACACAGGGGTATTTCCCTTGGTACACACCCTTCCCCTTGTCGTCGGGTTGAGTGGCAGTAAAGGCTCTGGCTGGTGCAGATCTTTGTTGTTGCTGAGGTTGATGAGATTGGTGGTGGCTGGGTTCCCACTTCCTCTTCTGGCTTTCTTGAGGCTTCAGATGTTCGCCTCGTTTGGGTAGCTTGCCTTGTGCTACCGCTTGGTCGGTTAGTTTGTGGGACAGTCGGATCAGTGGTTGGATGGTGGTGAGATCAGAAGCAGTCACCATGCTTTGGATTTGTTCGGGCAGCCCGCTGATGAACTGCTCGATCTTCTTGTATTCCGGCGTCACCATTGCCGGGCATAACTTACATAGCTCATGAAATCGAGTGCAATATTGCTCGATCTTAGATCCCACCATTTTGTGTACCCAGAATTCGGCTTCCAGTTTCCGAATCTCATCACGAGGGCAATACTCCTCCTGCAGTAGTCTGGTGAAATCAGCCCATGGCATGGAGTTGGCACCGTCCAACCCCTGGGTTTGTACATGGGTATTCCACCATGTGAGTGCTGGTCCTTCCAGTGTACCAGTTGCGAACTTCACCCGGTTCTCTTCAGCACATTCGCACATGGCGAATACAGACTCCACTTTCTCCACCCAGTGGAGCATTCCGACAGCTCCCTCAGTTCCCTTGAACTTGTGTGGGTGGCAGTTTAGGAAAGATTTAAAGGAACATCCTTTCCCGTTGCTGTTGTTTGACCCTGTTCGTCAGAAACCAGTGTCGTGTGTTAGTATTGTGTTAGCTACACTATATTAGTCGCGTCAGGCAAGTGTTAGTACCGTTGTTGTTTCCGCTAGTTTCGCTATGCTGGCGACTGGCTTCGTAGTCAGCGATCGCTTTGTTGACCCGACGGTCAACCATCATTTTTATCACAGCGGCATCTAGTGTCCGTTTAGCAGGACGCGCGTACGGTCCTCTTCCCGCCATGTATGGTTCTATACATAAGGGATAGAGTTTTAATCAGCACATGTTAGAGTGTTAGTCAAATGTCATGTCAGATGTCAGATCAGATGTCATGTTAGCTGTCAAGTCAGAGGTTATGTTACCAAGCAATCATGGTCAACATGTAATAAGTAAGACAAAACATAATTCTCATTAATAATAAGCTTGAAGTACAATGATTTCAAAAGGAAATACATAATAAGTTCTTCGAGCACATCCCGCTCGTCTAGGCCAAGATAAGAAAATACAAAATACAACAGTCCTCTAATCCGAATCCATAGAGACGTGTGAGATATCGCTAACAGCGTCCCCGTCATCATCATCCTCCTCCGGATCCTCATTAGGATCCTCATCAAGGTCCTCTTCTTCGAGGTCCTCGGCCTCGAACTCAGGTCCATCATCCTGTGGTGGTTCCTCGATGAACTGTGCAGCCCATGCATTAAGCATGGCGTCACTGGCCTGCACCATCGCCTGAGTCTCGGTTATGTCTGTCCGATTCTCAGTGATGCGTGCATCATGCTCCTGCATGACATCAACGATCTGTCCGTGCTGGGTCATCAGTTGAGACACTTGGAGACGTAGTGTCTCCATCTGTACCTCTAATCTGTTGTTGCGTTCCTCCAGCCTGTCGTTTTGTCTCTCTAGTCGCTCGTTCTTCTCGTGAAGAGCCCGAACCTCGTCTGTTAGCTCCCTACCCCTCCAGACTTCCCGTCGTGTGCAAGCAACATGTGCCGCGAAGGCCTGCTCCATCGGCACTCCGAACGGTGGTAGTCGGTGTCCTGGAGTGGTGTCGCCGGGATATCGATATGGAGGTACACTCTCCTCGACGATCCAACTCTGGAGTATGGTGGGAAGCCATCCCCAATATCTGGCCCGTGCTGCGTCCCTCGCCCGCCGATCCATCTCGGCGTCAACCTGTGATACTATATCGTCGATCCGTCGCCGACTCTCTGCCGCCAAATCATCTGTGCCCGTGGGTCTAGCTGCGCTCCTGTTAGCGTTGCTGTTGCTGTCGGCCATCCTGTAAGTTTCACGTTAGTAAGTAATAGTTTAACATAAGCAATAATATCATCAATGTGCAAGTTCTAAGTGTAGTGTCTAAAGTTGAGCAATGGCTATAGTCTAAGCTTACTATATGCAAACCTAGTTCTCTATAACCAAGGCTCTGATACCAGTCTGTCACACCCCCAAATTCCCACTTGTGGCAAATGTCCACGTGGATGTGACGTGTCCAGAATCACAGCTCAAGGTCATATAGAACACCTCTATATGCGTTTACAAATCCAATGTTTGACACATACACAATTAAAATAGTTTGCAGCGGAAAAAGTAATTCATCATATAGCAGCGGAATATTCAAATGTTTGACATATGCAGCGGAAATCAAAAGTTGTTAAACACTACGATGTTTGATAAAGATACATATTCATAATAAACAGTGTTTGTATGAAAACATAGATAAATGCATGCAGGTCCTATGCTCGATCCCCTACGTGCATTCCTGGCATCCATAGCCTGCTAGTTACCTGAGAATACAAGTTTGAAAAGTGTCAACACAATGGTTGGTGAGTTCACAGGTTTTGATATACATATATAGTAGTGAAAAGTGTGTCATGCTGTTTATCAAATGTTAGTACCGAGCCCTAGGCCCAAAGTGTCAGTGCGTCACTACCGAACTAGACTTGTTTGTCCTTGCCTCCGCTATGCCTCGTATGCATAGCAAGTTAGGTCAGAATTTGCACGGGTTATGACGTCCAGTCAACATAGTGCCCCGTGGGGTTAGTCATTCCCTAATGGATCCATCCAAATCTACCACGTTGTTCGTACATTAACGGTAAGACTTTGTGAGGGCTTAATACGAGTTCAACACTTAATGTTTGTCCAATAAACCAGCATACACAAAAATGTTTGTACAGTAATAGATGTTTGACTCGATGCAACTAGTATTCTCCCCCTATTTAAAAGCGTTTGAAAAAGAGTAAAGAGGGGCCGTAAACTCACCTTAGTGATGAAGTAGTGTGTAAGCGTAAGCTCCTGAACGTCAAGTAGCACGTCTCGGTCACCGGCAACCTATATCGTATACCGTATGTGAGTTCGTGTAAGTGACCGTGCTAGTGTTCGTGTTAGTGCTCATGTTTGTGTCCAACAACCCTTGGTTGTTCATGTTTGTCCGTGTCGGTCCACAATGACCGTGTTTGCTCGTGTTGGTCCACATTGACCGTGTTTGACCATGTTTGACCGAAGTTGACCGTGTTTGACCAAAGTTGACCGTGTTTGACCAAAGTTGACCGTGTCAAGTCAACGACCCGTTGGTGAACCGTGTGACGGTTTGTGACTCGTGTAGCAATCGTGTAAGTGTTTGTCGTGTGCAAAACGCGTAGGTCGCGTTTATGGACAACTTACTATTTATAGTAAGTTTCCATTTTTAGAAAGTTCACAAAGCATGACGGTTTTATAGTTCTAGCATGTTCAATAGTCCTACGGGATCATGTTAACACATAGCACATCATCATACGGATTCACATAAGTCGTTTACAACATGTTAGTGCACAAAAGTTTCCTAAAATGGAAAGTTTCCATTTTTAGCATACGTGACATCGGAAACCATCTAACTTAGCATCTAATCATCATGTTATAACATATTAAGCCATTTAGCAAGCTCAAATCATTCAACATGTTTACTAATTGGTTTTTGTAAAAATAAAGTTACTAAAAATAGTAACTTTGTGGTTTTTGCATAAAATGACCATTTAACATTTCTAAACCTATTTTCATATCATGAATCATCTTAATACATCATCTAGCATCATTACATCATGTATACATAACCAAATTTATCATCTAGCAATATATTGTCTCAAAAAGTTACTAAATATAGTAAGTTATCATTTGTGACCACAATCAAGTTCCAAATCCCATTCCTAAACTTCTAATCATCATAATATTACCCAAATAGCAATTCCACATACATGCATGATCATCAAATACACCAAGTCATCAACTTGTAACTAGAAAGTTACTAAAAATAGCAAGTTTGCCTCCAAATCACATTTTGACCATCATAATCGCAATCTAACCTTGCAAGAACACTTATACATTATCAAGAATCATTCCAATATCAACAAAATCATCTAGAATGTCTTAGATCATACATGCATGCATCAATATCATTACAAACTACCATTTTAAGCACAATGGCCTATACCCATCATCTTAGATCGTCATAGAACATCATTTAATCATCTTAGATCATCAAGAATCATAGTAAAATCAACAAACCCAGAAAATAATTTCGTGCATGTGAGCCATGGATGTTTGCATGTGGGTTTTACCATATGCATGTGTGTGTAGTGGTGAGAAATGGACATTCTAGCCATGGGGGAATGTAAATACTACCTTCTAATGCTTCTTGATTGCTAGAACGATGCTTGAGCAACTTCTAAGACTCCTGGATCGTTGGATTCGACAAGTGCAAGAAGGGAGGGATGGTGCTCAAGCTTGTATGACCTTCTCCTTTGAGTTCTCTAAGCTTCCCAAGCTTCAAATGAGGTCTCTAATGGCTTCCAATGGTGAATCTTGAGTGTAGCAGAGGTTTTGGAAGAGATGAGGCCGAGATATGATGGCTAGATTTCGGAGATAGTGTGTAGGGTGGCCAAGAAATGATTTCATCTTGGTTAAATAAAGATTCTGCGAACTGGGTCTCCTCGCGTAGCGCGACGAGTTCAAGGGTTCCCTCGCGTAACGCGATGGAGTTCCGCGTTCAAATTTCCCCCGCCACTTGTCGCGTATCGCGACAGTGTCCTTCTGGATCGTCGCGTAGCGCGACAGATCCCCTGGTGAGCCCAATAGGCCCATTTTCATTGGTTTGATCCGTTCGTTGCCGTTCTCACGTTTACGAACTTTCGTTTGGCCTTATCTGAACTTCCAAGTTCAATGTGCGAGTGTTTTGTGAGGTTTCGAGTGTTGTGTTTCACAATGTGTTAGACGTTCACCAACGTTCGTGTGTTTTGACACGTGTGTGCTGTTTGCCGATAATTCCACGAATTATCAAGTCATGTGTCAGTGTTCGTACTGTCGTGCCACGTGTCACACTAAATTAATCAAATTTTAGTGCCACGTGTACATAATGCATTTAGATAACCATTTAAATAAAATCAAAGCTGACCTGGAATTTACGGGGTGTCACATCCTCCCCATGTTAGAAAGAATTTCGTCTCGAAATTCAACTTGTGTTGTCAGTGTTAGTCTGTTCCGCGAACAGGTGTGGGTACTTTTGTTTCATCTGGTCCTCACGTTCCCACGTGAATTCCGGTCCTCGTCGCGAATTCCATCGCACTTTCACAATCGGTATCTTGCTGAGTTTGAGTTTCTTGGTTTCCCGGTCCATAATCTCCACCGGTTCCTCAACGAAATTCAATTGTTCGTCGATTTGTATTTCCTCGAGAGGAATAACAAGTGTCTCATCGGATAAGCACTTCTTGAGGTTCGAGATGTGGAATACGTTGTGTACACTGCTCAGTTCAACTGGCAGGTTTAGTTCGTAGGCTACAGGGCCTATTCGTTTTGTAATCTCAAAAGGTCCGATGTAACGAGGGTTCAACTTTCCTCGTTTGCCAAACCGAATGACACCTTTCCAGGGCGAGATCTTGAGCAACACTCTGTCCCCCACCTGGAACTCCAACGGTTTGCGTCGCTTGTCGGCATAGCTTTTCTGTCTGTCCCGAGCTGCTGCCATTCGTTTGCGTATTTGCACGATCTTCTCAGTTGTCTCGTGCACCAGTTCTGGACCAGTCAGTTGGCTGTCTCCAACTTCCGCCCAGCAGATGGGTGATCGACACTTACGTCCGTAAAGTGCCTCGAATGGTGCAGCTTGAATGCTAGTGTGGTAGCTATTGTTATATGAGAACTCAACTAACGGTAGGTGAGATTCCCAGCTACTACCAAAGTCAATGACACATGCCCGGAGCATGTCTTCCAGTGTCTGTATCGTTCGCTCACTTTGCCCGTCCGTCTGCGGGTGGTAAGCGGTACTCATGTCCAATCTCGTGCCCAAAGCCTTATGCAAGGACTTCCAGAAATGCGACGTGAATCGACTGTCGCGATCCGATATGATTGAGATTGGCACTCCATGTCGAGTGACCACTTCCTTCAAATAAATCCGAGTGAGTTTGTCCAGCTTGTCAGTCTCTTTAATGGGTAGGAAATGTGCAGACTTTGTCAGTCGGTCTACGATAACCCAGATGGTATCGCAACCACTTGCCGTCTTTGGCAGTTTAGTGATGAAATCCATGGAAATCTGCTCCCATTTCCACATTGGTAATTCCGGTTGTTGAAGTAACCCTGATGGCTTCTGGTACTCAACTTTGACTTTTGAGCACGTTAGGCATTTACTCACGTATGTTGCTATCTCAGCTTTCATGTTTGGCCACCAATAGGTTGTCTTCAAATCGTGATACATCTTATCAGAGCCTGGGTGTACGGAATACCGGCTCTTGTGAGCTTCATCCATCACTACTTCTCTCAATCCTCCGTAGCGTGGAATCCAGATTCGATCCATTAAATAGTAAGCTCCGTCGTCTTTTGCCTTTATTTGCTTATCCATGCCACGCATGGCTTCAAGAGTAAGGTTTTCAGCTTTTAGAGCTTCTTGTTGTGCGTTTCGTATCTGATTTGGCAATTCAGAATGAATCGTGAGTTGTAGTACGCGCACGCGTTTTGTCGTTTCTTTCCGACTCAACGCGTCGGCCACTACGTTTGCCTTACCGGGATGGTACTTGATAGCGCAATCATAATCACCTATGAGTTCAACCCATCTTCGTTGTCTCATGTTCAACTCTTTCTGGTCGGTCGAATATGTGTTGTAGGCTCTTATGATCGGTAAAGATAGTGCACTTTGTGCCGTACAAGTAGTGTCGCCAGATCTTCAAGGCAAACACCACGGCTCCCAACTCAAGGTCATGAGTCGTGTAATTCTTCTCATGCACCTTCAGTTGACGTGAAGCGTATGCTATCACTTTCTCGCGTTGCATCAGCACACAACCGAGTCCCTGTTTCGAGGCGTCGCAATACACCACGAAGTCATCACATCCTTCCGGTAAGGATAGGATGGGTGCAGTGCATAGTTTCTGTTTCAACAGGTTGAAAGCAGCTTCTTGTTTGTCTCCCCAATCGAACTTTTTGTCTTTATGAGTCAGGGATGTCAGTGATTGAGCAATCTTCGAGAATCCTTCAATGAATCTTCGGTAGTACCCGGCCAGACCTAGGAATTGTCGCACCTCAGTCGGAGTCTTGGGTGCTTCCCAGTTCTTAATTGCTTCAATCTTGGCTGGGTCTACGTGTATTCCCTGCTCATTAACCACGTGTCCAAGGAATTGGACTTCGCGTATCCAAAAGTCGCATTTTGAAAGCTTGGCGTACAACTGCTCTTTCTTTAATAGCTCTAAGACTAGCCTCAAATGCTCAGCATGTTCTTCCCGATTCTTCGAGTAAATCAGAATGTCGTCAATGAACACTATCACGAATTTGTCAAGATAAGGTTTGCACACTCTATTCATGAGATCCATGAACACGGCTGGTGCATTGGTCAGTCCAAAGGCATAACCAAGAATTCGTAGTGTCCGTATCGAGTTCGGAAGGCAGTCTTAGGAATATTGTTTTCTTGTATCCTCAATTGATGGTAACCCGATCTTAAATCGATCTTTGAATAGTAGCTTGACCCTTGCAATTGGTCAAATAGATCGTCTATTCGTGGTAAGGGATATCGATTCTTGATCGTCACCTTGTTCAGCTCTCTGTAGTCGATACACATACGGAATGATCCGTCTTTCTTCTTTACGAACAAGACCGGTGCTCCCCAAGGTGAGAAGCTCGGTCTGATGAATCCCTTGTCTTACAGTTCTTGCAACTGGTTAGACAGTTCCTGCATCTCCGTTGGTGCTAGTCGGTATGGAGCCTTGGCGATCGGTGCTGCTCCTGGTGTAAGGTCTATCTGAAACTCGACTTGTCGTTTCGGAGGTAGTCCAGGTAGGTCTTCGGGAAACACTTCGGGAAAATCGCGGACTACGGCGATGTCCTCAATCTTCCTCTCTTTCTTGGGTTGCTCGGCGATGAGGGCTAGTATGGCAGTGTATCCCTTTTGTAGGTACTTGTTCGCCTTCATGCATGATATGATGTTCAGAGGTACTCCCCGCCTTTCCCCCTGAATCGAGATCTGTTCTCCGTTCTGCAACGTCACTCGTACGATCTTCTCGTTGCATACGATCTCAGCTTGGTTAGCGGATAACCAATCCATTCCAACGACCACATCAAAGCTTCCGAGAGTCACCGGCATCAAATCGATTTCGAGTTCATGATCCGCCAATACCATGACGCATCCTCGAAAGATGTGTTGTGTTTCAATTAGCTTGCCGTCGGCTAGCTCTACGGTATACTTGTAGTCTAGTGGTGTTGGGGTAATATCTAGTAATTTGCTAAACTCACTAGATATAAAGCTCCTATCGGCACCGGTATCAAATAATATGCTAGCATAGACATTATTTAAAAGAAACGTACCGGTTACGATGTTAGGATCGTCCTTGGCTTCTCCCGAGCCAATCACAAATGCTCTCCCCTTGGCCGCTCCTCCTCCGGCCTTCTTCAATTGAGGGCAATCCCTCCTCATGTGGCCTGGTTTTCCACATTCATAACACCCTCTGGAGGTGTTCTGGTTGTTGTTCTGGTTGTGGTTGGGGTTGTTATTGTTGGTTGGAAATCTTGATCTGCAATCTTTGGCCATATGGCCATGCCTTCCGCACTTCAGGCAACGGTATCGTTCGCATTGCCCGAGGTGATGGTATGAACACCGGTTACACAAGGGGTATTTCCCTTGGTACACACCCTTCCCCTTGTCGTCGGGTTGAGTGGCAGTAAAGGCTCTGGCTGGTGCAGATCTTTGTTGTTGCTGAGGTTGATGAGATTGGTGGTGGCTGGGTTCCCACTTCCTCTTCTGGCTTTCTTGAGGCTTCAGATGTTCGCCTCGTTTGGGTAGTTTGCCTTGTGCTACCGCTTGGTCGGTTAGTTTGTGGGACAGTCGGATCAGTGGTTGGATGGTGGTGAGATCAGAAGCAGTCACCATGCTTTGGATTTGTTCGGGCAGCCCGCTGATGAACTGCTCGATCTTCTTGTATTCCGGCGTCACCATTGCCGGGCATAACTTACATAGCTCATGAAATCGAGTGCAATATTGCTCGATCTTAGATCCCACCATTTTGTGTACCCAGAATTCGGCTTCCAGTTTCCGAATCTCATCACGAGGGCAATACTCCTCCTGCAGTAGTCTGGTGAAATCAGCCCATGGCATGGAGTTGGCACCGTCCAACCCCTGGGTTTGTACATGGGTATTCCACCATGTGAGTGCTGGTCCTTCCAGTGTACCAGTTGCGAACTTCACCCGGTTCTCTTCAGCACATTCGCACATGGCGAATACAGACTCCACTTTCTCCACCCAGCGGAGCATTCCGACAGCTCCCTCAGTTCCCTTGAACTTGTGTGGGTGGCAGTTTAGGAAAGATTTAAAGGAACATCCTTTCCCGTTGCTGCTGTTTGACCCTGTTCGTCAGAAACCAGTGTCGTGTGTTAGTATTGTGTTAGCTACACTATATTAGTCGCGTCAGGCAAGTGTTAGTACCGTTGTTGTTTCCGCTAGTTTCGCTATGCTGGCGACTGGCTTCGTAGTCAGCGATCGCTTTGTTGACCCGACGGTCAACCATCATTTTTATCACAGCGGCATCTAGTGTCCGTTTAGCAGGACGCGCGTACGGTCCTCTTCCCGCCATGTATGGTTCTATACATAAGGGATAGAGTTTTAATCAGCACATGTTAGAGTGTTAGTCAAATGTCATGTCAGATGTCAGATCAGATGTCATGTTAGCTGTCAAGTCAGAGGTTATGTTATCAAGCAATCATGGTCAACATGTAATAAGTAAGACAAAACATAATTCTCATTAATAATAAGCTTGAAGTACAATGATTTCAAAAGGAAATACATAATAAGTTCTTCGAGCACATCCCGCTCGTCTAGGCCAAGATAAGAAAATACAAAATACAACAGTCCTCTAATCCGAATCCATAGAGACGTGTGAGATATCGCTAACAGCGTCCCCGTCATCATCATCCTCCTCCGGATCCTCATTAGGATCCTCATCAAGGTCCTCTTCTTCGAGGTCCTCGGCCTCGAACTCAGGTCCATCATCCTGTGGTGGTTCCTCGATGAACTGTGCAGCCCATGCATTAAGCATGGCGTCACTGGCCTGCACCATCGCCTGAGTCTCGGTTATGTCTGTCCGATTCTCAGTGATGCGTGCATCATGCTCCTGCATGACATCAACGATCTGTCCGTGCTGGGTCATCAGTTGAGACACTTGGAGACGTAGTGTCTCCATCTGTACCTCTAATCTGTTGTTGCGTTCCTCCAGCCTGTCGTTTGTCTCTCTAGTCGCTCGTTCTTCTCGTGAAGAGCCCGAACCTCGTCTGTTAGCTCCCTACCCCTCCAGACTTCCCGTCGTGTGCAAGCAACATGTGCCGCGAAGGCCTGCTCCATCGGCACTCCGAACGGTGGTAGTCGGTGTCCTGGAGTGGTGTCGCCGGGATATCGATATGGAGGTACACTCTCCTCGACGATCCAACTCTGGAGTATGGTGGGAAGCCATCCCCAATATCTGGCCCGTGCTGCGTCCCTCGCCCGCCGATCCATCTCGGCGTCAACCTGTGATACTATATCGTCGATCCGTCGCCGACTCTCTGCCGCCAAATCATCTGTGCCCGTGGGTCTAGCTGCGCTCCTGTTAGCGTTGCTGTTGCTGTCGGCCATCCTGTAAGTTTCACGTTAGTAAGTAATAGTTTAACATAAGCAATAATATCATCAATGTGCAAGTTCTAAGTGTAGTGTCTAAAGTTGAGCAATGGCTATAGTCTAAGCTTACTATATGCAAACCTAGTTCTCTATAACCAAGGCTCTGATACCAGTCTGTCACACCCCCAAATTCCCACTTGTGGCAAATGTCCACGTGGATGTGACGTGTCCAGAATCACAGCTCAAGGTCATATAGAACACCTCTATATGCGTTTACAAATCCAATGTTTGACACATACACAATTAAAATAGTTTGCAGCGGAAAAAGTAATTCATCATATAGCAGCGGAATATTCAAATGTTTGACATATGCAGCGGAAATCAAAAGTTGTTAAACACTACGATGTTTGATAAAGATACATATTCATAATAAACAGTGTTTGTATGAAAACATAGATAAATGCATGCAGGTCCTATGCTCGATCCCCTACGTGCATTCCTGGCATCCATAGCCTGCTAGTTACCTGAGAATACAAGTTTGAAAAGTGTCAACACAATGGTTGGTGAGTTCACAGGTTTTGATATACATATATAGTAGTGAAAAGTGTGTCATGCTGTTTATCAAATGTTAGTACCGAGCCCTAGGCCCAAAGTGTCAGTGCGTCACTACCGAACTAGACTTGTTTGTCCTTGCCTCCGCTATGCCTCGTATGCATAGCAAGTTAGGTCAGAATTTGCACGGGTTATGACGTCCAGTCAACATAGTGCCCCGTGGGGTTAGTCATTCCCTAATGGATCCATCCAAATCTACCACGTTGTTCGTACATTAACGGTAAGACTTTGTGAGGGCTTAATACGAGTTCAACACTTAATGTTTGTCCAATAAACCAGCATACACAAAAATGTTTGTACAGTAATAGATGTTTGACTCGATGCAACTAGTATTCTCCCCCTATTTAAAAGCGTTTGAAAAAGAGTAAAGAGGGGCCGTAAACTCACCTTAGTGATGAAGTAGTGTGTAAGCGTAAGCTCCTGAACGTCAAGTAGCACGTCTCGGTCACCGGCAACCTATATCGTATACCGTATGTGAGTTCGTGTAAGTGACCGTGCTAGTGTTCGTGTTAGTGCTCATGTTTGTGTCCAACAACCCTTGGTTGTTCATGTTTGTCCGTGTCGGTCCACAATGACCGTGTTTGCTCGTGTTGGTCCACATTGACCGTGTTTGACCATGTTTGACCGAAGTTGACCGTGTTTGACCAAAGTTGACCGTGTTTGACCAAAGTTGACCGTGTCAAGTCAACGACCCGTTGGTGAACCGTGTGACGGTTTGTGACTCGTGTAGCAATCGTGTAAGTGTTTGTCGTGTGCAAAACGCGTAGGTCGCGTTTATGGACAACTTACTATTTATAGTAAGTTTCCATTTTTAGAAAGTTCACAAAGCATGACGGTTTTATAGTTCTAGCATGTTCAATAGTCCTACGGGATCATGTTAACACATAGCACATCATCATACGGATTCACATAAGTCGTTTACAACATGTTAGTGCACAAAAGTTTCCTAAAATGGAAAGTTTCCATTTTTAGCATACGTGACATCGGAAACCATCTAACTTAGCATCTAATCATCATGTTATAACATATTAAGCCATTTAGCAAGCTCAAATCATTCAACATGTTTACTAATTGGTTTTTGTAAAAATAAAGTTACTAAAAATAGTAACTTTGTGGTTTTTGCATAAAATGACCATTTAACATTTCTAAACCTATTTTCATATCATGAATCATCTTAATACATCATCTAGCATCATTACATCATGTATACATAACCAAATTTATCATCTAGCAATATATTGTCTCAAAAAGTTACTAAATATAGTAAGTTATCATTTGTGACCACAATCAAGTTCCAAATCCCATTCCTAAACTTCTAATCATCATAATATTACCCAAATAGCAATTCCACATACATGCATGATCATCAAATACACCAAGTCATCAACTTGTAACTAGAAAGTTACTAAAAATAGCAAGTTTGCCTCCAAATCACATTTTGACCATCATAATCGCAATCTAACCTTGCAAGAACACTTATACATTATCAAGAATCATTCCAATATCAACAAAATCATCTAGAATGTCTTAGATCATACATGCATGCATCAATATCATTACAAACTACCATTTTAAGCACAATGGCCTATACCCATCATCTTAGATCGTCATAGAACATCATTTAATCATCTTAGATCATCAAGAATCATAGTAAAATCAACAAACCCAGAAAATAATTTCGTGCATGTGAGCCATGGATGTTTGCATGTGGGTTTTACCATATGCATGTGTGTGTAGTGGTGAGAAATGGACATTCTAGCCATGGGGGAATGTAAATACTACCTTCTAATGCTTCTTGATTGCTAGAACGATGCTTGAGCAACTTCTAAGACTCCTGGATCGTTGGATTCGACAAGTGCAAGAAGGGAGGGATGGTGCTCAAGCTTGTATGACCTTCTCCTTTGAGTTCTCTAAGCTTCCCAAGCTTCAAATGAGGTCTCTAATGGCTTCCAATGGTGAATCTTGAGTGTAGCAGAGGTTTTGGAAGAGATGAGGCCGAGATATGATGGCTAGATTTCGGAGATAGTGTGTAGGGTGGCCAAGAAATGATTTCATCTTGGTTAAATAAAGATTCTGCGAACTGGGTCTCCTCGCGTAGCGCGACGAGTTCAAGGGTTCCCCTCGCGTAACGCGATGGAGTTCCGCGTTCAAATTTCCCCCGCCACTTGTCGCGTATCGCGACAGTGTCCTTCTGGATCGTCGCGTAGCGCGACAGATCCCCTGGTGAGCCCAATAGGCCCATTTTCATTGGTTTGATCCGTTCGTTGCCGTTCTCACGTTTACGAACTTTCGTTTGGCCTTATCTGAACTTCCAAGTTCAATGTGCGAGTGTTTTGTGAGGTTTCGAGTGTTGTGTTTCACAATGTGTTAGACGTTCACCAACGTTCGTGTGTTTTGACACGTGTGTGCTGTTTGCCGATAATTCCACGAATTATCAAGTCATGTGTCAGTGTTCGTACTGTCGTGCCACGTGTCACACTAAATTAATCAAATTTTAGTGCCACGTGTACATAATGCATTTAGATAACCATTTAAATAAAATCAAAGCTGACCTGGAATTTACGGGGTGTCACATCCTCCCCATGTTAGAAAGAATTTCGTCTCGAAATTCAACTTGTGTTGTCAGTGTTAGTCTGTTCCGCGAACAGGTGTGGGTACTTTTGTTTCATCTGGTCCTCACGTTCCCACGTGAATTCCGGTCCTCGTCGCGAATTCCATCGCACTTTCACAATCGGTATCTTGCTGAGTTTGAGTTTCTTGGTTTCCCGGTCCATAATCTCCACCGGTTCCTCAACGAAATTCAATTGTTCGTCGATTTGTATTTCCTCGAGAGGAATAACAAGTGTCTCATCGGATAAGCACTTCTTGAGGTTCGAGATGTGGAATACGTTGTGTACACTGCTTAGTTCAACTGGCAGGTTTAGTTCGTAGGCTACAGGGCCTATTCGTTTTGTAATCTCAAAAGGTCCGATGTAACGAGGGTTCAACTTTCCTCGTTTGCCAAACCGAATGACACCTTTCCAGGGCGAGATCTTGAGCAACACTCTGTCCCCCACCTGGAACTCCAACGGTTTGCGTCGCTTGTCGGCATAGCTTTTCTGTCTGTCCCGAGCTGCTGCCATTCGTTTGCGTATTTGCACGATCTTCTCAGTTGTCTCGTGCACCAGTTCTGGACCAGTCAGTTGGCTGTCTCCAACTTCCGCCCAGCAGATGGGTGATCGTGCACCAGTTCTGGACCACTTAATTCCTCTGGTAGCTCAAGACGATAAGCAACATTACCTATCCGAGCTGTAATTCTAAATGGTCCAATAAAACGCGGGCTTAACTTCCCTCGTTTACGAAAACGAATTACACCCTTCCAAGGGGAAACTTTTAACAATACAAAGTCTCCCACTTGAAATTCAATCGGTCGTCTTCGTTTATCTGCATACGACTTTTGACGGTCTTGTGCCGCTTTCAGGTGAGCTCGAATTTGATCAATTCGTTGATTTGTAACTTTCAGTATTTCTTTATTTTCAAGCTCTCGCGGTCCAACATCTCCCCAGCAAACGGGAGTACGACATCGTCTTCCATATAACATTTCGTATGGAGGCATCCCCAATCCAGAATGATAACTGTTGTTATACAAAAATTCCGCCAGAGGTAGATAGTCATCCCAACTACCTCCGAAATCAATTATACACGCTCGTAACATATCCTCTAGTGTTTGAATGGTCCGTTCACTCTGACCATCAGTCTGAGGATGATACACTGTGCTCAACAACAGTTTAGTACCCAATTCCTCTTGAAAATTCTTCCAGAAATGAGAAGTGAATCGTGTGTCTCGATCGGACACAATCGTCACTGGTATTCCGTGACGCGACACTATTTCTTTCACATACACTTCAGCCATTTTCTCAGAAGAATACGATTCACGAATAGGAATAAAATGAGCGCTTTTAGTCAACCGATCCACAATGACCCAAATCGTATCATATCCCTTTCGGGTTTTCGGGAGTTTAGTAATTAGGTCCATTGTGATGTGTTCCCATTTCCACATAGGAATCTCCAAAGGCTGTAATTTGCCATAAGGCTTTTGATGCTCAGCCTTTACTTGCAAACAAGTTAAACATTTTTCAACATATTTAACAATATCTCGTTTCATACCTGGCCACCAGTAATTTACCCGAAGGTCTCGATACATTTTAGTGGCTCCCGGATGAATTGAGTATTTTGATTTATGAGCTTCCTTCATCAGGTCAGTTTTCAAAGAACAAGTGGGAGGTATCCACACCCTACCCCATCTTGTCTTTAACCCACGACTATCTTCACCCAGATTATGAGCTTGCCCCTTTATTCGGTCTCGTTTCCAGTTTTCTTCTTTTAAAGCTTCAATTTGAGCTTCTTTAATTTGATCCACCAAATCAGAAGAAATAACAATCTTCATTGCTGTAACCCGAATGGGTTCATGTTCTTCTTTCCTACTCAAGGCATCCGCCACCACATTGGCTTTTCCCGGATGATAAAGGATTTCACAATCATAATCCTTGAGTAGTTCTATCCAACGTCTTTGCCTCATATTTAATTCCTTCTGTGTGAAGAAATATTTCAGGCTCTTGTGATCAGTGTAAATTGTGCATTTCACACCATACAAGTAATGCCTCCAAATTTTTAAGGCAAACACTACCGCTGCCAATTCTAGATCATGAGTAGGATAGTTTACTTCATGAACTTTCAGTTGCCTCGACGCATAGGCAATCACCTTACCTCTTTGCATAAGGACACAACCAAGCCCAAGATAAGATGCATCAGAGTACACCACAAAATCATCAGGTCCATCCGGTAGAGTTAATACCGGTGCCTGAGTTAACTTGAACTTGAGTTCATTAAAAGCTTTTTCTTGATCATCACCCCATACAAATTTCACATCTTTTCTTGTTAGTTTAGTCAAAGGAGATGCAATTCTTGCAAAATCCTGTATAAACCGCCGATAGTAACCGGCTAGACCAAGAAAACTTCTAATTTCAGTTGGAGTTTTAGGAGGACTCCATTTCATCACCGCTTGAAATTTCGAAGGATCAACAAGTATGCCATCAGCACCCACCACATGTCCCAAAAACTGGACTTCACGCAACCAAAATGCACATTTAGAAAATTTGGCATATAGTTTCTCCTTCCGTAAAGTTTCAAGGACTTCACGCAAATGACAGGCGTGATCACCCTCGTTTTTAGAATAAATAAGAATGTCATCGATAAAAACAATAACATATCGATCCAACATTGGGCGACACACCCGGTTCATCAAATCCATGAACGCAGCCGGTGCATTTGTCAATCCAAACGACATCACAAGAAATTCATAATGACCGTAACGAGTACGGAAAGCAGTCTTGGGAATATCTTCCTCTTTAACCTTGAGTTGATGATAACCCGAGCGAAGATCGATTTTAGAAAACCACGACGCTCCTTGCAACTGATCAAAAAGGTCATCAATTCGAGGTAGAGGATATCGATTTTTCACAGTCACTTTATTCAACTCCCTATAATCAATACACATTCTAAGGCTTCCGTCTTTCTTTTTAACAAAAAGAATTGGTGCACCCCACGGAGAGATACTCGGACGGATAAAGCCTTTATCTAAAAGATCTTGCAACTGTGTCATTAATTCTTTCATTTCAGATGGTGCCAACCGATATGGAGCTTTAGCTATGGGCTTAGCCCCAGGAATAATATCAATCTTAAACTCAACATTTCTATCACAAGGAATTCCCGGTAAATCATCCGGAAATACATCAGGGAAATCCCTGACCACTGGAACATCATTAAGTTCCTTTATCTCCTTTTCTACATCAAGAACATAAGCTAAGAATGACTGACCCCCATGGTTCATGTAATTCATAGCTTTAGCTAAAGAACATAATATGGTTCCACCTCGTTTCTCTCCCTGAATACATACTTCATAACCACCTGGAGATGTTAATTGAATAACCTTGCGGTTACATACAATGTTAGCTCCATATTTGGACAACCAATCCATCCCAA
This sequence comes from Mikania micrantha, assembly GCA_009363875.1. Classification (NCBI taxonomy): domain Eukaryota; kingdom Viridiplantae; phylum Streptophyta; class Magnoliopsida; order Asterales; family Asteraceae; genus Mikania; species Mikania micrantha. The sequence goes on from CM018693.1 coordinate 16,091,271, forward strand.
TCACGACATCAAATTCTCCCAAGATCATTGGAATCAAATCAACCTCATAATCCTCACCATCAATAGTGAGTTTACATTTATGATAGATGTCATATACTAAGAAACTCTTAGAATCAGCTATTTCTACCTTTAATGGATAAGGTAGCTTAGCTAGTACAAACGAATCATGATTCACAAATTTCACAGATATAAAAGAGCGACTAGCTCCAGAATCAAATAATATATAAGCAGGCAAGGAATTAATTTGAAAAGTACCTGTCACCACGTCTGAAGTGGGGGTATTTCAACCTTCTTGCCACTACCTTGGGCCTTAAAAGACCCACCACTAGTACCTCCTTGACCTGCTCCCCTCAACTCCGGACACTCACTTCGTCGGTGTCCCGGTTTATAACAGTTGTAGCACAAATTGAGTGCACTGGCACATTGAGAGGCAAGATGCCCCAACTTGCCACATTTATAACATACCACCGATTTAAAATAGCACTCACCAAAATGTTTCTTTCCACATTTTGAACAATGTTTAGCTTCTCCCAGAGAACTAAACTTTTTAAGTGGATTAACAAATTTCCCCTTTTTAGAGGATCCCACATCCCTTTCCACCTTTCGTTTTTCTCCACGATCCTCTTGCCTTTTTAACTCCAATTCACGCTCACGAGCGCAATCAATCAACTTCGACAAAGTTTCAAACTTTGAGGGTATAAGGAACTCCCGGTACTTAGCATTCAACATGCTATGGTACCTGTTAATCCACATTCGTTCAGTCCTAAGAAGATCAGGACAGAATTTAGCTTTATCAAAGAACACTGCAGTAATAGTGTCTATATCCTCCTCCTTGTGCCTCATATGTAAAAATTCCTCAGTAATTCTATCAATAGCAGCCTGAGGACAGAATCGTTTAAGGAACAATTCCTTAAATGCACCCCAAGTCAAATCCTTTATACCATCCCGACCCTTCTCCTTTCGGAGAAGTTCCCACCAATCCTTTGCTCTTTCCTTCAATTGGTTCCCAGCAAACATTACCTCGTCAGACGGATCACAATGGCATGTTTCAAACGTGCTTTCCATATCAGCTATCCACCTTTGGCTCAACAGTGGATCCACCTCACCTTTAAATTCAGTTGGCTTACAAGCCACAAATTCTTTATAAGTAACCTTTTTAGAAGGTTTTTCACCACCCATTTCATCTTTAAGAGTTGCAAACTTTTCATGTATAAAATCTCTCAACGAAGCTTGTAATCCTTCTATACGAGTTGGTAAGGTAGCTTCAAATGCCTTAGCCACCTCCTCCCTCACCGTCACTTGCAGTTCGGTGAGATGTTCTTCCTCATGCCCAAACCCCTCGGGGTTATGTTCATCAGCCATTTTATGACTGAAATAATATAACATATCATTAGTTTACATATTTATACTCCACATATATGCAAACCACATACTCCAAACCACACACTCGTCCTTAACGGACTTATACATTACATGTATATGCGTCTTTATTGAATATTCACACTCTTGTGAATTACTCAATTATTCAACTAATGATTACACAATTGTGATTCTAACTGATCACATACATTCACTTTTAACACCCTACCAATACTTCCATATACTGGTGTGAAATAATGTTCCTAAGGATACGTTCATATCATGTATATGTTACTAAGCTGGCCAGGCATAGCAAGATATGCACCATATACCCGTGTCCTGGCGTTCACTGTTTCACACAAGTTAGGAATATTGGTTTATAACAAAACAATTTCCATATCATTTAACAATTTACAGATACATCATACCTGGTGAGTTCGGCTTGTGATCGGATTTTGAATAGAACGGCTCTTCCCATCTACCCAGAGCTCAATGGCTTGAGTTCAAGTGTTCATGACGCACTTAAATCGCTCAAACCGTTGGCTCTGATACCAACCTGTGACACCCACTGTCACTTTCATGTCCCCTCCGGACATTAACATCAATATTTAATAATTTACGTTTAGGTCCCAGTAAAAACTTTTGTGTTTTACACACCTGTAAACATACTATTTACTAACACCTGTTAAAAACAGATTTACATATGTTTACATA
>CM018693.1:16098343-16261946 GCA_009363875.1 Mikania micrantha
GAATTTTACGGTTCGGTTTTGGTTTTTTATAATCTAAAAATCAAACCGAACCGATTTTTAGTCTTGTTTAAAAATTAATATTTATAGTTGGTGTTCGATCAATTAATTTATGAATTATCCATTGTTAAACATGCATGTATTTTCAATATTGGGTGTGTGAGAGAACAAAAAAAACAACAAAAACAAAAAAAATATAAAAAAACCAAAAACCGAACTGAAATAGGTGAAAACCGAAAACCGAATGGTTCATAATAACAAAAAACCGACTATAACGGTTTTGATTTCGGTTTTTGCCAAAAATTGAACCGAACCGAACCGAGCACACCTTTAGTTAGGGGTGTTCATGGTCCGGTTTTTACGGTTTTTAGGTTAAACCAAAACCGAACCGTTAAAAATAAAAACCAAACCAAACCGAACCGTTATAAACGGTTTGGTTCCGGTTTGGTTTACGGTTTTGACATGTTAAAAATAAAAAGTGAAGCCTACCTTTGGAAAAAAAACCTTATGTCCCTAACGTGTCCAAAATTAAAGCATGTGTAAAAAACATCACAAAACCTGATACAAAATAGAAGAAGTAAAAAATATTTACTATTACAAAACGTGTTATAAAGTACAAAATTTGTCTAGAAAACATGGTATCAAAAAATAAAACAACAAGTCTAAAAACAACCAACTTACTTTCCAAAGTTATAAAACTTCAAGTATTAACCAAACAACCAATAACTTATCTAAATATTATATACACATCAAAATACATACACACACATACATACATACATACATACATACATACATACATACATACATACATACACTAGTGAGATGCTAGCGCGATGCGGCGGAAAAAACAATTAGGCTACTGATTTTGACTCGTAAAAAGCTAAAATCACCTAATTTTTGTCAAATCAACCCTTTTAACTTGAAAAATTATTATGATAAAATTCATAATTTAAAATGTCAACTATTATATGACGAAAGTGTGAATAATTAATTTATTTTTTAAATGTATCAATGTGTGACAAACTAAAAAGTAAAAGAAAACCATTTAGTTTATAGTTTTTAAAACTTTGTTTGTTATACTTTATGTTCTAAGAGTTGTAAAAAATCTTAATTTTAAGAATTTTTGGTAAAAGACCATTTTGTCCATCCTATATGTATTATATAGCAGTAGTATAGATATAGATACATACGGTTCGGTCCGGTTTTTTACGACCGGTTTTTGGAAAAAACCGTAAACCAAACCATTCATTACGGTTTTGAACTTTCGAAACCGACCGACCAAATGTTTAGAAAAAAAACCGAACCGATGACCAGTTTGGGCGGTTTCGCGGTTTCGAACTGAACCGTGAACACCCCTACCTATAGTTACAATTATCTAAATACGGAGCATCTAAAAAAAATAGTCGAGATTATAACGGAACTAAAGAGAAAAATGAGACGAGTATAATGGTGCAATTTTTTTTAAAAAGTAATATAGTATAAAAAAGTTATTAATGTTTAAAAAAGGAGGGGGTAAACTTTATATAAAAAATTAGATTTATTAAAATGTATTAGATGGTGATACTTGTCACCACCATGTTAATTCTAGCTTTTTTAGTGGTTACAAAATGTCATAAATGCCCTTTATATTAAAAAAAAATGACACGTGACATGATCCTATGCACTTGCTTTTTAAAATAACAATTGGATGATAGTTATTTGGTTGTAACAAAAGATAAGGGTTGTTTTTTAAACTTTTTCCTATATATATATATATAGGGCATGTATAAATTGGAAACCCACTTGAGTCGAAGAAACTTTGAAAACTTTGAAAAAAACAACGTAAACGAACCCAAAAATTTTTTATTTTTTTTATAGTTTTGTAACATCATTAGAGTCAATTTTATAAAAAAAAATGAAAAAGCGCCGAGCCATTTTTTTAAAAAAAAATTAATTTGTCGACGATGTAACAAAGATGTAACACAGCTGTACAGCTGTGTACATCGTGTTACATCTGTGTTACAGTTGTGTTACGTCTTTGTTATAGCTGTGTTACGTCTTTGTTACATCGTCGACAAATTAATTTTTTTTAAAAAAATGGCTCGGCGCTTTTTTCATTTTTTTATAACATTGACCCTGATGATGTTACAAAACTATAAAAAAAATAAATTTTTTTTGGGTTTTTTTACATTGTTTTTTTCAAAGATTCCAAAGTTTTTCAACTCAAGTGAGTTTCCAAAATAACCTTCTCCTATATATATATATATATATATAGAGAGAGAGAGAGAAGTGTTCAAATAATAACACACTCTTAAAGCAATAACCCAGATAACTTTCCCAAGATAAAGCCGAATCTTGAATTTTTTTTTTGAACATCATTGTAACACAATTAGAACAGTATGTTCTTTTATGAGTTTGTGAAAATTCATTACCGTTTAAGAGATATCATCGTTGTAAGTTTTTGATTTACAGCACTGTAACTATTTTAGACCTAAAACTTACAACGATGTAAACTCTCAAACGGTAATGAATTTTCACAAACTAATAAAATAACATAGTGTCCTAATTGTGTTACAATGATGTTCAAAAAAAAATTCAAGATTCGGCTTCATCTTAGCAAAGTTATCTGGGTTATTGCTTTAAGAGTGAGTTATTATTTGATCCCAATCCTATATATATATATATATATATATATATATATATATATATATAGGGGACGATTAACGTACATATTAGTATTAACGTGCTAAACGTAGGAAGCCAAAAGATCGCGTCAAGTGTCATATGGGCAAAGGGCATTATCGTCCTTATAAAATTACAGACTGTGATTTAGAAAATTACAGACTGACATTTAACACCCATAATTACGGACCACCGGGATAATCACGGACCAATAATTACGTACCACGTAATATAACAATCACAGACCGTATTTTAACACATATAATCAAGGACAAAACGTATAATTACAGACCAATAATCACGGACCGTTATTTTACATGCATCATCAAAGGATCAACTGCATAATTACGTACCAATAATCACGTACCAAACATAAAAATCACAGACCACGTAAAAAAACTTAAAAAAAACTATAACAATACTATACTCAAATTAAAGATAATAAAATTCTCAATTTTATGGTGTAATTTTTTTTAAAAATAATAAAACATGTAAAAGTTATTTAATTTTTAAAAAACGAGTGGAACTTGTTGTAAATAGAAAATGTGGTTGTTCCTCTTTTTCCCTTCCAGTTATATTTTACCCTTATTTTGTGCAGAAAGTTGTATAAAGTGGGGACCACTAAATCTTGTCCATTGATTATTTGATCAAAGGGTCCAAAATCCATCCTACGTTTAGTACGTTAACATTAACATGTATTTGATCCGGCTCCTATATATATATATATATATATACTAGTGAGATGCCCGCGCGATGCGGCTGAAAACAAAACGTTTAAGTTGTTGATTTTGCCTCGTAAAAAGCAAAAACCACTACGTTTTCATAAAATCAACTCTTTTAATTTAATTTAATATTAATATTTAACTAAAAAACTATTATGATAAAAGTCACAATTTAGAATGTCAAATATGGTATGACAAATGTAACATTAATGTTAAGAAGTGATTCATTTGATTTGAGGTTGTTTCTTTTATAGTTATTCCTTGACACTTTTTTCCTTAAAAGTATCAATGTGGGACAAGCTAAAAAGTAAAAAAAAACCCTTTGTCTATAGTTTTTAAAGCACTGTAAGTTGTACTTCATGATTTAAGAGTTATAAAACTCTTAATTTTAAGAGTTTTTGGTAAAAGACTATTGTGTCCTTCTAATATGCATTATATAGTAGTATATATATAGGGTAAAGATCCTATAATAACCCTCTCTTATTGCATAACCCGAAATAACCCTGCAAGATGAACCCGAATCTTTGGGTTTTTTTTTTTCAAAATATTAGTTTTACATGTACAAGAATATGTTTTTTTATGTGTTTAAGCAAATTCTTTTTCATTTGAGATCCTACATCAATGTAATTTGCCTTACAGCACTGTAATATTTACATTGATGTAAGGCAAATTACATTAATGTAGGATCTCAAACGAAAAAGAATTTGCTCAAACACATAAAAGAACATATTCTTGTACATGTAAAACTAAGATATTGAAAAAAAAAACCAAAGATTTGGGTTCATCTTGCAGGGTTATTTCAGGTTATGCAATAAGAGAGGGTTATTATAGGATGCGGATCCTATATATATATAAATTGTTTCAACCGATATCCCCTACTTTGACCTTTAGTCTTTGTTCATTAAAATCAAGAAATAATGCATCTGACCTTTTGTGCATGATACTAGAATTTTGTAGTTTCCAACTTTGACCACTTCATAAAATTATAGGGTGGAAGTTTGAAATTTGAATAGTCTAGAGATAATAAAGCTGGTCGCCTGTCGTGTTTCATATTTTCCTACTTTTAAGTATGTTGACTATTTGCTGTAGTAGTAGTTTATTTATCAACCCAAGTCTTGCCTTCTTTTAAATTGGAGTTTAGTTTATCATTTTTTTTCCCTCTACAATTCTGATCGACTGATCACATTCATAATTTATTTTTCTAGGAGTTTCTACTGTAAATGCCCAAAAAAACGGAGCCACATGACACATATTTTTGGGGTTTGTCTCTCACAGGCTTACAGCAGCAGAAGGGAAAAAAAAAAATCTTTTCTTTCTCCTCTATCTCACCGAATCTATCTGAGGCATCCTCCGAGACAGACACTTCCACTCTCTTTTCCATCTTAGATTTGTTGGATTTAATGGTATCGGAGCTTAGTCGACTTGAGAGGGGGGCGGAAATTTTTGTAAACTATAATACATGTTAATTTTTTGAAGAGAGGAGAGGCGAAACCCCTATTTTTAACTAAAAATAACATTTCGTCCGAAAAATTAACACTACGGACGGAAAAAAAGGGGCGGTCAACCCCACCCCCTCCCAGTCTCTACAAAGATGCGCCCCTTTATCTAAGAGTATCTTCACTTATTTCTTTTATTTGTTACTTTCTTTTAACACCCCTCACTAATGACCCAAAATGTCCTTGTTTCTGCTCTAGACCGGCCCTCTAGATTATTATTATTGTTATTATTATTAATTTAGTGTCGTAATATGATAACCGTCTTTGAGTCCCAAGTATATGCCTAAGTTCACCATGATTATGTTGAAAACCACTAATTATGCACTTACAAAATTAAACATCAAAATTCAGTATATACATTAAAATATGTCAATTTGGACTCGTTAGTTAAAATATGATAACCAAAGAGGCATTGCCTCAATGGTACCCTAGGATTCTCCCAAATGTGAGGTCTTGGGTTCAAATATCTCCCGCAGCGAAAAATAGGTCTGAGAGAGGTCAGGAAGTTTTCCCAGTGGGGTTTTCTCTTGGGATAGTTGTGATGGCTCATGGGAGGTCCAGGTAACTAGACCTTGATGACATGACCTGGAAACAGTGGGTTCACACGATTGAGACCTTCGCCGATAAAAAAAAAAAAAAAAAAAAAAAAAAAAAAAAAAAAAAAAAAAAGTTAAGTAGACGTCTTACCTTTTAAATAGAAAGTAATGAGTTAAATCCCGGACAAGTAAGGTTTACTAATTTTGAGGTAAATTAAGAGCACAAATTAAATAAGTTTTTAATTAAACAAAATTGGAAGTTAAATGGTATTATTGACTATTGGGTCAACTAGCGGAGAATTTCCAATGTATATTATTCATCATGGTTTCACGATTTTAGGCCCAAAAATAAGGCTTACGGGAAACAAAATAAGAAATTTATAATTGTAGCAGCCAGCAGGTACATATTCAATTATATATTGATGGGATCGCCCCAACCCCAGCTGGAGTTACGGCCGTCCACATGCAGGAAATAGAAGGGCTTGCTAAGCGTTTGATTTGCAACTAGGGCTGTAAACGAACCGAAGGAACACGAACAAGCCCTTGTTCGTGTTCGTTCATTTAACTTTTAACTTGTTCACGAACGGTTCACGAACGCTTAACGAACGAAAATTCTTGTTCGTGTTCGTTCATTAAGGATTTAGCTTGTTCACGAACGGTTCATGAACGCTAACGAACACACATTATTTAAACAATAAAAATCAACATTTTTAATCTCAAGAAATGGATATAATCATTTATAAATATATAAATTAAGATATTATAGTATTAAACCTAAAATAACTTTAAGTATTATGGTATTAAACTAAAAATTAAAAAAAAAAAACATTTAATGAATAAATATAATAAATGAACTTAACCGAACATAAACGAACGTAAGCGAACATGTTACCGAACGTTCACGAACACAAATGAACGAACACGACATCTGTTCATGTTCGTTCATTTAACTAAACGAACGGAATTTCTTGTTCGTGTTCGTTCGTTTATTAAACGAACGAACATAAACGAACTTCCCGCCGAACGGTTCACGAACGGTTCGCTGAACGTTCGGTTCGTTTACAGCCCTATTTGCAACTATGGAGATCACCAAAGGACATAAAAATAATTAGTGCACAAGATTTGAACAAAAAGAAATATCTTCAAAAATATTTAAATTATAGTTAATAAACCACAAACATTAGGTATTGATACTTATGAGAGTCCCACCAGGATCAATAAGAGGCAAATAAGAAAGGATTAGAATAATCTAGCATGCATCGCATGCTGAAACACAATGATGAAAATGTATTACACACACTTCGTTTATAACCCTATCACACAACGAGCTAATGGTTTCAACAATCCATGAAAACGTACATAAACAAGCCACTAAAGAGTCATTTTGGGAGCTCGAGGTTTCAAAGTTAACATAACTGAATTGTTTAACCAAGTAACCAACTAAGCTAGCTAATTAATTAAATCAAGTTCTACAGAGTTACAAAGTTCCAACTAATCTAACCAAACCAAACTAAAACAACTAAATTCTGCGATCCAAGGTTCCAACTAAATCAAGTTCTACAAAATTAACATAATTGAATTTTATAACCAAGTAACCAACTAAACTGACTAAATCAAGTTTTCTACAAAGTTCCAATTTCCAAAAAATTAAAATCTAGTAACTAAATCAAGTTACAAGCTAAAAGCTATGAAGTTAAGTAAACGAATAAAAACTAACTTGGTGCAGACGTATGGCATAGCCGGGTACTCCGGTGGATGATGCTGACGCATCATGGTGTCCTTAATTCTTCATCATCTCATCTAGAGGTGCACAAAATAACCGGGTATGGACCCGGACCCGATCGAAAACCCGGAACCGGACCTGATATGTACCCGAACCCGCTTGTACCCGGTTCGTACCCGAAAAAACTCGGCGGTTCCTACCCGGGTATGGTTATTTTTTTGAGACCGGACCCGACCCGAAAAAACCCGACCTGGAACCGGGTATCACTGTTTATTCGAATTCTAGCCGTTTTTTTCCCAAAATATAGCCTTTTTTTAACGTTTTTGACCGTTTTTTTCGAATTTTCTTGACCATTTTACCCCTCCAAGCTAGTATATAAAGGTTTTTGATGAATTGGATGATTCACAACTCTCAAACGCAAACCCGAACGCTTAAAACGCAAAAACTCTCGTGTTGACTTTGTCCACTCTCTTCTTATTTTTTCTTATTCTTTTATTATGGCTCAATCACATTCATCTGTTGGGCAAGAAGGTTGTTTTTCTACCGACCTTCTTGTTGTTCGAGTTTTACTTAACAATAGAAACCCCGAAGTTAGCTCGATTCGGTTGAACAATAGCTCTGGTGAAGAATAAACATATACTACAAGTGAATTTAGATAAATTTGTATAATTAGTTTTTTTTTTAGAATTATGTATTTGTTTTTAATTTATAAAAAATATAAAAATGAATCTTATGTTAATTAAATGTTTAAGTATTAGTTTGTAAATTGTTTAAAATAAATAAAATTGGAATTTATGTTATTTAAATGCTTAATTATGAGAAAGTAAAAAAAAATTGGCCATATCCGGTTTTCATACCCGAACCGAACCGGACCCGACCCTAACCGGGTATCATAGGGTATGACTTTCAGCTCGTGTACCCGAACCGGAACCGGGTATGCTTAGGAAGCGGACCCAGTTGTACCCGATTTCAAAAAACCCGGACCAGGAACCGGTTTTTAAAAAAACCCGAAATGTGCACCTCTAATCTCATCCATGTATCCCCAAAGCCATGTCTCCCGCTCCGCCGCCACTAGGTTATGGCTTTCTCGCTGGACCTGCTCTCTAGGTTTCGTCCATCTGGCTTTCTGTCTTTTTGGGTAATTTATCCCCTTCTCTCAAATCCTACGTAAATATTAAAAAAAGAACATTTTATTGGGGCATTTCCTGTGTTTTTTCCCTCCATAAGTCACAGACTAAAAAAAATCCCTGACCATAAATCCCTACTTCATGTAATTTAAAAAAAAATGGAGGTTCATACACTTTTGTTAGAGTTGCTTAACCTATCATGGAAAAAGAGACGAGTGTAAAGTGTCAACACCCACATGCAGGCCGGGCTATGAAGCCCAAAGTTAGCAACATAGATGTTTGGTGATCATCAATAAACATTATGGAAGCTAATTTTTTAGTAGCATGTGTTAGAGGTGCACAAATCGGGGTTTTTTATGAACCGGTTTTTGTTAACAAAGTCAAGAACCAGTTCCGGTTTCGGGTCTTGACCGGTTCCGACAGGGCTTTTTGCCGGTTCTGGTTTTGGCCAGTTCTGGTTCGATTTTTGCCCGGGTATAAGTGGAACTAGTTCCGGTTCTAATTTGTCAGAAAAACCAGACCCGTTAGTACCATCCGGTTTGAGTATGATCCATTCGGGTTCGGGTTGTCGGTTCCGGTTCCCCTTTTTTGCCCACCTCTAGTAGGTGTATCTATCAAAGATAAATTATAGTTTACTTTTATAATAAAGAAAAAATTGATAGGTATATGCCTTTAAAATTTTCAAACTTCTAATAAAGTCTTTGTTTATTGGTGCACCTTTTCTTTAAATTTTTATGCATCATTGGTGTGTGTCGCCAGGCTAGTCCTATCTAATGACACATCAGCCGTCCAAAAACAAAAAAAAAAAAAATCTAATGACACATCAGTACATTTAGTTGACCCCATCATTCTTTTAAACAAATGCAAAAAACGGGGAATGATAAGAACAAATGAAATATATATAGAAAAAATATATATTTTTTATATTTAATATAAAATTTTAAGAAAAAAGAACGAACTGAATGATAAATATGAAGAAAGAGAAATTTGTTGCGTATGTACAAACTAGTGCTTCTTGCTTTGTATAGTATATATGTTTATTCTCATTTTCAAACATATTTTTATATTCTTATACATCTTAATGTGTTAATATTGCTTATGATCGAGTTTTATTTCTTGTTCTTCTAACTATTATCAAAATATCCACGTATTCAATATCATAGATATATAGAAAATTAATAATTCTCTCTTGTTTATTTCGAGTTTACATTAGATGCTTATAGGTCTTGTAATCTTAAAGTTGAAATAATTTTTCTTAAAATTTAGCGAGAAACCACCTAGCCAATTACACTAATGTTGGAGACTTGAAGCTAAAAAGATGTTGAAATCCAAAACTAGCATTAGACTGGTTTACTTTATAGATGTTTTACCTTTTAGATAAGATGTTACGTGTTTAAACTCAAACAAAGAGTGGTTTAGTTTGTAGTGGTTCATAAAATGATATATTTACCGTCTAAAACAGGTTTCTCCATTTTTAATGCCATATAAATATGGGTCAGAGAAAACATAGTATTAAATGAATTAAAGATAAGTATTGTATATTGTATATTACTTATTATGGTATTGAGATAATTAAATGAGTTGATTGACTTCACAGGAGGATGGTGGAAGCTAGCAGTTTTGGACGCATAAATGATCCTCATTTAAATTATGTCATCAGAGTATATATTATGGCTGCATCACTAGATTTTTTTTTTTTTAACGTAATACAGATGTTTTAAGATAAACCTTCACAACTTATAGATGTTATTGAAATCAAACATATAACTATTTACCATCAAGATATCCTTAATTGGAAGTTAGAACTTTTGCTAATGTTGTTGGACTCAAGTTTTATGTTCAAAAAATCGTATATATATTAACTTTTAAAACATGCCAATTAGTGACACTCGTCTTTTTTTCTTTTTTTTTCTTTTTGTTTTTAAAATAATGTCGTTAATAAATATAGCAAGTGTGTTAGTTGTATAAAAAGAATGCATCTTTCTACTTAATTAATTTCCTGTATCTTTCAGCTTAATAAAAAAAGTAATTGCCAATACGATCACTTAGATTGTGATGACGGACGATAGGTAAAGCCAACCATCCAAATAAACATGTTACAAGGGTAACATACATTTTTCCCTTTGGTCAGGCAAGGCAAAGGATAAGGAAACGCAGGGCGGGAAAAAGGTGTTGAAAACCAAGCGTACATATCCGTCAAATGGGAAACAGGAACATCAAATAACACGTATAAAAAGTAAGTATTCTCATTCCAGTGAAATAAACGTCTTGACCCTTTAAAGTAAAAGGTGAAGGACTTATCAGACTGCCACAGCCTGGAGCTCGAGGAGCTACAGTAGTCAAACTATTATAGGCAAATAGTAATACCGAGGGTTACCAAGAAAAGGGGCGAAGAAGATTAGAATCTCAAAAAGGAACCGGCTTGGAGTATAAATCAGGCAGGATTGGAAGCAGGTAAGATCATCACATTCACTCACACTTATACTTTCACTTGCTTCACGTTCCAAAGAGCTCCCGACTTATTCTCACGCCGGAGTCTCGAACACGGGAGAAAACTCCTGTGGTGAGGCTAACGGAGTGTTACCTTTGTGCGCAGGACCACCAAGTGAAGATCAAGGAAGAAGGACGTTGTAGCAACATATTGAAAATTTTATACTTGAGCCAAGCTTTGCTCAGCTAAACTCAGACTTATTTATAACATTAGTTTCAAATTTTAATTTATACATTTAGTGTTTTTGTTTTCCTTTTTAACTATATATTCACATATTTAATCATATTATATCTGTTTAACTGCTTGTGCAACATGTTAACCTTTTTTTGAACGGCTGCAGGCTGAACGACTGATTTAAGCCCAAACGGGCACACATCCAAGGGCAGACCTAGTCGTCACCCCTTCACCCACCAGATAAGCGGGAACCGGATAAATCCGTAAAACCTCTCCCTTGCTCAGGTTTGAACCCATGACCTTAATAAGATGCAGCTTCTCCCCTTCATTGCAATAACGTTAGGCTAAAAGCCCTTTTGTGTGCAACTTAACATGTTAATTAAGGGATCAAAATGAATTATATCTTTTTATGTCACGTGGGACTATTCTAATGGCCAACATGCATTCTTTCATCTGATATATGCACCTATATATATTTAACAAGTTTAATGCGTACACAACTCTCTCTGGATGAGTTATTACATTACACCTGTTCAATGAGATGTCAAGATAGCATTTATTTAAGACCTTTCCAAAATTGAATGTCGACCTTATATTTATATATATTCATATAAAAAATATTTTAAAAACTAGTATAAATATCGTCAGAATTCATAAATGAATTAATTAATCTTGGTCAGTTTTATTATATTTTCTATAACTGATCATGTCGATCTTTACAGTTTACATAGTAAATTAATGTGATAAACTTTATTTACTCTCATCTCGCAATGTTTGAACGAAACAATTTCATCAGCTTTTCATATAAGAATTAACATGATTTCCAACCATTTAATACGACATTCACTTTACAAGTAACACAATATATAAAATTGATGATAACATTAATGGGATTAATTGGATGTTTGATGTACAAATTAATTATTTTTGAGTGTATTTTAAGCCTTATATAGAAATGATTTAATTAAGTCCTTTACTATGTTATATTTTTAGTTTATTGAAAAGGTTGAAACTGCATATGCATGTTTTTTTTGTCATCTCTAGAAATTAACTTAAGTTATTTTTTTTAGATTCTATACAAAAACCGAAAAAAATATATCATGTGGTTCCTTAATTAATTTCTTCTTATGCACACACATATATAGGGTTCATTATAATAGGAACCAACAAGTTGGAAACAACTAAAGAAACTACATTTATAGTCATAATATTTAAAGGGTATAAAAATAATTTTTATTAAAAATAGGAAAAGTTATTTTTATGTCATTTAAACTTATGGCTAGAAATGACTCTTTTAGTTCTTAACTAACGTTGGTTATCAATTGAACATCCCTCTATATATGTGTGTGTATAATATAGCTTTCTAATTAAACACATATACGCAAAATTATTTACAAAACACTGATCAATTAAAAATACACTAACTAATTATTAATAAAATCAAATTGAAATCATGCATCATATAGGTTGCTAGGTGTAGGTACGTAGGTGATCATTTCACATGTTGATGTTAAGATCATCATTAATTAATACGAGGTTTCTTCGTCATATTTGTAGGAGATGAGAAAGAAGGTACGACTGTGATGTTGCAACGAGGACATTTAGGGTTTTTAGTAGATATAAGCACATAAAGCAAGCAGCTTGGGCATCCTGCAGCAAAAGCCTCATCTTCAACATTCGAAACACTCCGCTTCTTGCAGCTGATGGTGTGCTCTTTTTCTGCTCTTTCTAGTGCAAATTTAACCTTGCCAAGAGTGTAAGGCGGCGATGATGAAGCCGACATAGATACGAGTTTAAGGTCTAAATCCAACACGTTGTTTAATGGTGGTTGATTGAGGTCTTGAAGCTTAGAAACAGTCTGATCAGATGCCTGGTTTATGCTTCTTGTTGATTCACATCTCGGTCGATAATCTTGTTCCGACGACTGTAAGCAAAGAAATTCGATTAAATTAACAAAAGATGTACATCAACTCGATCTCAAACACATAGGAATCATAATTAAGATTAAGATTATATAGATAATTAGGTTAATTATTAAGTAATATATATACCTTCAAGTCAGCTGGAAGTTTGGATTGTTTGAAGGAGTGATGAATATTGCCGAGCAAGTCACGAGTGATGAGTGACATGACCGGGTCGGGTTATGGATGAATAAGCTAGCTAGGGTTTTGATGGATGGAGGATGTTAAAGCATGCAACATATGGCGTTTGTTTATAAAGAGTTTGCATGTAATTTAATGAGATGAATTGAAGAAAAAAGGTTTGGATAGGAGGGGTGCATTAATGATATTTAATGTGTGACCCGATGCATGGATGGTGGGTGAGAATTAAGTGCATTAAATAAATAAATGAATTGAAGAAGCTAGGAAGAGTGTGCATATCAATAAAAGTATGTCATCATCATTCTATATATATGTATATGTATATGTTTATTTGTGCAAGATGAATTAATGGTAAATGTTTGAACCATACATACATGCAAACATTATGACATGCATGGGTCTGGTGTTATGATCAGCGAAGGGTCAAGAATGTTTAAATTTATGCAGGGTAGGGTGGAGCTGAGCCTGGTACAAATTAAATCAGGCATCAAGTGATTTTTAATTTTTTTTTTTTCTGAACTGAGGGACTTACGGTCAAAATATTTAATAGCTATCAAAATAAACATCATAGGTATATCAAATCATCTCTTTTTAAGCCATCTTACCATGAAATATTCCTTTCATAAACATTTTATAATTATTTACCTATCAACCCTAAATCCTTTGCAATTGTTTTAGGTTGGGAGACTCTTCTAAGGCGCGGTATGTGTTATCATCAAGCCCCCATCACTTTACGTAGACGCCATATAATCAACCAACACAATCACTCACTCATCACTCCACGTCATTACCACATGTGTTATCATCAACTCCTCATCAAGCCCCCATCACCCTTTTTTCCCATTTTTCTTCCTCTTCACGCAGCAAGGGCAATCACAAGTTTGCCCCTCACGCCCCCTTCACGCCCCTATGTAGTGAGGGGGGGCGTCAGCGGGGCTTGACCGGCCCCTCTCACGCCCTACTCACACATGATAACACATAGCCTAACACAGTCTCTTTACTCTTAAAAGTATCAAGGGGTAAGATTTGTCTTTCTATTTTCCAAATCCTACTTAAAATTGAAATTTATTGGGTATGTAAGTTTTTTCCACTCAAAAATGAAAGTTTACTAGGCATGTTTAATGCTAATTGGATAATTAATGAAAAAAATCATCTGCTAAATCCTACATGCATTCCATTGTTTTATATCAATGCAAAACTGACAAAAACTTGTATATATCTAAAAAAGTAATATACTATGTCATTAAAGTAAAATTTAAATTAAATATAACCAATTAATAATTCTTACATCGTTTTTGTAACAACACAATTCTTTGTTTTTAAATAACACTAGTACAAATATGTTTATTTAGGGCGGTTAGGTTTTTTTATTTAAGGCGGTTTACATAAAAACCGCCCCATTAAATGCTAAGTAGTTTTCATGCTAATATATGGGGCGGTTTATTTAATACTTGAGGCGGTTTCAAATACATTTTATGGGGCGGTTCCTTTTGGGGCGGTTTTCATACCTATTGAAGCGGTTTTGTTATTTGGGGCGGTTTTTAAATGGGGCGGTTTTGTATTTAATAAGGCGGTTTATATAATTATTTTTTGGGGCGGTTTTAAAGGTGGTATTTGGGGCGGTTTTGATGTTTAATGGGGCGGTTTTTCAAGAATATTTTTTGGGGCGGTTTATACACTATTTTTTGGAGCTAAAATTTTACTTTTGGGGCGGTTTCGTACTAGTTTTTTAGGGCGGTTACTTTAAAATTTGAATATATAACCGTGTTTCTTTCATCTTCACGTTAAATCGATCTAGACGAGTTATTTTCTGCCATTATTATCTCTGTTAAGCTTGAACGTATCTTTCTCCATTTTTTCATTTCGATCATTCTTGTGCCATTAACATCTTATCGATCTAGACGAGGTAATAACCATTAACATTTAACTGTAAATTTTTGTAATTTTCAATCGTTATTGGGCCATTTACATTCGTCTTATTTTTTATTTGTAGGTTTTGAAGACGTTTAAGTGTATTTTTCATCTATGGGTTGATCAACAATATCAACGTTTGAATCTATATTAAATGGTATAAATCATCTATCTCTTATTTATTTTATAAAATTATGCTACATATATTAATATTTAATGTTTGTTTTTCATTCATAAAATATTTCTTAGTTAACAAAAAAATATTTCTTAATTTGAAATTTTATATTTAAATTTAAAAAATTCCAATTGCTATTTAAGTATAATCCTTAGAATAAAAATACCCGTCTGAAATTTATCTAATAGAGATAAAATTCAGATAGTCCCCATTGGGACTGCTTTTTAAATATTTTATCTCATTTAGGATATGTATGTATGTTAATGAGTTAACATTTAAGAAAAATTTGGTTTACGTTTTCTACTTACTCCTACGAGTTTGTGGATTATCTACATACTTGGGGAGTTAAGAGGAAATGCTGCCGAATTTTTTTAAATGTTAACTCATTAACATACATACATATGAGATAAAATATTTAAAAAGTGGGTTAGGATCCACCAAACCATTAAAATGGGGTACATCATCTAATTGCATTTATGTATTTTATTTTACTTGATTTTCAGATGGACCGAATTAACTGGATGTACCATACTGCACGTACTTCCTTAGCATTTACAGAGGGCGTCCAAATTTTTCTTAAAGCTGCTGAAGTTAATCGTAGGAATAAAGGAAATGGAAGGATTTGTTGTCCATGTATAATTTGTAAAAATTTCAAAAGATTTGATGATATTAAAGAGATAGAGTTTCACTTGATGAAACATGGTTTTATGCCTAGATACACTTGTTGGTCAATGCATGGAGAGTCACTAAGTAATCGTAGCATATCTTCAATAAATTCACAAAGTGATGATATTAATATCAACGATTCAAATTTTGTTGATGATGATGACAATTCAGTGGATCTAAATGACAATTTAAGTGATCTGTTACATGATATAGAGACAAATATTGGTGATGATGATCAAAGAAAATTACATGATTTATTTGATGATGCAGAAAAACCACTATATCCTGGTTGTGAAAATTTTTCAAAACTTAATGCCGTTTTAAAGTTGTTTAATTTAAAGTCAAATTATGGATGGAGTGATAAAAGTTTCACCGATCTATTAGTGATTTTACATGACATGCTTCCAGACGGTAATGAGTTGCCAATTTCAACGTACCAAGCAAAAAAATTAATGTGTCCAATGGGATTGGAAGTTGAAAGAATACATGCTTGTTCAAATGATTGTATGTTGTATAGAAAGGAGTTTGAAAAAGAACATAAATGTGTTATCTGCGGTGCTTCTAGATATAAACGTAAAAAAGAAACAGATGACATGGATGATGATGTCACGAAAAATGGACCACCAAATAAAATATTGTGGTATTTTCCTATTATACCAAGACTTAAACGATTATTTTCAAATGAAAATGAAGCCAAATTATTACGTTGGCATAAGGATTGTCGTGTAAATGATGGAAAATTAAGACATGTGGCTGATTCACCGCAATGGAGAAATATTGATCATAAGTATCCAAATTTTGGCGAAGAGATTAGAAATATACGGTTTGGGCTTAGTTCAGATGGAATCAATCCTTTTGGTAACATGAGTAGCCGTCATAGTACTTGGCCGGTCCTTCTATGCATTTACAATCTTCCTCCTTGGTTATGCATGAAAAGAAAATACATTATGATGACATTGTTGATTCAAGGTCCGAAGCAACCTGGTAATGACATTGATGTTTATTTGGCTCCACTAATCGATGATTTGAAGACTTTATGGGATTCAGGTGTAGTTGTTTATGATGCTTATAAGAAGGAAAATTTTACATTACGAGCCATGATTTTTTGCACCATAAGTGACTTTCCGGCGTATGGCAATTTATCAGGATATAGTACAAAAGGTAAAAAAGCGTGTCCAGTTTGTGAAGACGAGACAAATTCAATTTGGTTAAAAAATTGCAAAAAAACCGTATACATGGGGCATCGAAGATTCCTTCCTACTAGTCATGTTTATCGAAAGAAAAAAGACGAGTTTGATGGAAATACCGAGCATCGAACGATGAGGAAACGATTTGATGCATTCTCAAGGGTTGAGAACCTAAATATTGTGTTAGGAAAAAGAACTCGTGCTCAAAAAGATGTTATTTGGAAAAAAAAATCAATCTTTTGGGATTTACCATATTGGAAGCATTTGGATGTTAGACATTGTTTAGACGTTATGCATATTGAAAAAAATGTATGTGATAGCTTGTTAGGCTTATTGTTAAACATTCCTGGCAAAACTAAAGATGGAATTAATGTTCGTAAAGACATGATAGACATGGGAATACGTAAAGAGCTTGGCCCTGTTGAGACAGCCAATCGTATTTATCTACCACCGGCGTGTTATACATTGTCAAAGGAGGAAAAAATGAAGTTTTGTAAATGTTTACATGACATTAAAGTCCCATCTAACTATTCTGCAAACATTAAAAGATTGGTGTCGATACAGGATTGTAAATTGCTTGGTATGAAATCTCATGATTGTCATGTTTTGATGACACATATGATTCCTATTGCTATTCGTGGAATTTTACCAGAGAAAATCCGACATACCATAACAAAACTGTGTTTGTTTTTTAACATGATTCACTCAAAAGTTATTGATCCAGAGTCATTGGATACTTGGCAAAAAGATGTTATCATCACGTTATGTGAATTGGAGATGTACTTTCCTCCATCTTTTTTTGATGTAATGGTTCATTTGGTATCACATATTGTTGGAGAAATCAAGGCTTGTGGGCCTGTGTTTTTACGTTACATGTATCCTTTTGAAAGATATATGGGTTTCCTAAAAGGTTATGTAAGAAACCGTAATCGACCTGAAGGTAGTATCGTTGAAGGATATGCTTCAGAGGAGGTGATTGAATTTTGTACCAGTTATTTGGAAGGTGTCAAGAGTATTGGTGTTCCTCAATCTATTCACTCGGGTAAACTTGAAGGGGTCGGAGGTATTGGGATGAAAACATTAATTCCAGGTCATGATAATTTACAACTTGCGCACTTGTTGGTTTTAAAACATATGACATGCATTGGTCCTTATGCTAATGAACACTTGAACATGTTGCGGTCAATAAACAAAGGTAAGGATGAAATGTGGTATGTTATGAAACACAATAAGGAGTTTTCTAACTGGATGAAAAACAAGGTAATGACAACTAAGGTTGATGAAACGGTGAAACGATTGGGACAAGGCCCAGATTTCAGGGTAAAGTCTTACCAAAGCTATGATATTAATGGATATACATTTTATACTAAAGATCAAGACAAAAAAAGTACAATGCAGAACAGTGGAGTTACATTAATAGCTTCTACAACTGAATTTGACAGGGCAGATCGTTCAAAAATGTTAAGAATAGCCAAGGACTCTTATTATGGTGTCATACAAGAAATTTGGGAATTGGATTATCATTCTTTCATTATACCTGTGTTTAAGTGTAAGTGGGTGAATAACCGTACGAGTATTAAAGTTGATAACCACGGTTTTACACTTGTTGACCTCACAAGTGATGGCTATGCATCTGAGCCATTTGTTCTCGCCAAACAAGTCACACAAGTGTTCTACGTCAACGACCCGAGCAAACCAAGATTCCACATCGTATTACAAGGCAAACGACGTATCCTTGGTGTGGATAATGTCACTAACGAGGACGAATATGACCAGTTTGACGACCTACCACCATTTTCAGTCGGGATTCAACCAACAAGTAACATTATTGAAGGCAACACATATATACGATCTGACCATAATGAAGGGATATATGTTGATAAACCATGATATATGGTAAGTGTTGAACAACAAATATATACAAATACAATTTATTAAAGTTACATATATGTTATGGTGGTTATAACTATTTATTAATACAATCTTTTTTATGCAGGTAATCTTAAAAAGGTTAAGACGCGTGTTAAACAAGCAGTTTGTAAAACCTTTAATTTTAACCATGATATATGGTAAGTGTTGAACAATAAATATATATATCAACACAATTTATTAAAGTTACAATTATTTTATGGTGGTTATAATTATTTATTAATACAATTTTTTTTTGCAGGTAAACTTGAAAATGGTAAGACGTGTGTAAATCGAACAGTTTCTGTAAAACCTTTTAAATTTATTTTGTTATGTTATTTAGATTAATTTCCCTATTTCAAAAATTATGTTCTGTTATTTACCTTAATATTATATATTAATGAAAGTAAAACAATACAAATTATTAATAAATTAAAAGTAAAATTACAATACAACTTATTAAAAAATGTAAAAAATACATATGATTGGTTTACATATAATCTTTAATGATTTTCCAAAATGATACATGATTAAAAGTGGAACCCATTTTTGAATGGTATTGTTCTTGTGCCTTCGTCATTATGTCGATATCATTCCACACCATTTCACGGTTATTATATACGTTATCGTAAATAACGCTAAATGCGGAGGTCTTCTTTTTTAAATCCAGCCATTTTTCGCACAGATCATCACTACTACGTTCTTCAACACGTTTTGGCGGCAAGTGAAAGCAATAACTTACCATGTCCCAGAATTGAGATCCAGAAAACTTTCCATGGTATTTTTTTGTAGTAATAATCCACGATTCAGCTAACACTTCTTCTTCTTGAATGGTCCATGGAACTTGATTTGCACTACTGCTGGAACTCATTTTTCGTTGTCTTATTAAACTTATGTAATGTATTTCAAGCATTTATAGCAAGAAAAAATACGACCGTTTTAACCGAACAAAAATACGACCGTTTCACAACGTTATAAAAACAATAAAACAATTATAATAATTATATATTTTATTTTTTATTTAACTTATAAAATTATAATGACGAGAACCGCCCCATTGTGAAAAAAAACCGCCCTAAAAAAGAAAAAAAACCGCCCTAAATAGTGCCCAAAACCGCCCCAAATAGTGCGTGTTTAAAACCGCCCTAAAAGACCAAATAACCGCCCTAAAAAACAGATAAAAACCGCCCTAAAAGGCAACAGAACCGCCCTAAAACAGTATTAAAACCGCCCTAAAAGGCCCCAGAACCGCCCTAAAAAACCGAATTCAAACCGCCCTAAAAGGCCCCCAACCGCCCCATTTGCAAAACCGCCCTAAAAGCTCATTAGAACCGCCCCATTAATCCTTATTTCCCACGAAAAGTTTACTTTCCCTCTCATTTTCCCAATTTGCTTCCATTTTCGTTCTGTGCATTCCCACGAAAAGCTAAAATTTCCGATTGCGATACGGTTGTGGTTTTGTGGGTTGCGGCGGCGGTGGTTTTTTTTAGGTATAGTGGTGGTGTTGCGGTGCGCGGTGGTGGTGTTGCGGTGGTGGTGTTGCGGTGCGCGGTGGTGGTGTTGCGGTGCGCGGCTTCTGCAATGTGAGGTGTGTAGTGGGTGCACGGTGGCGGTGTTTATTTCGGCGGCGAAATATTTTGGTTGGTGCAGCGGGTATTTCGGCGGGGGAGCATCGGTGTGTAGTGGGTTTCACGGCGGCGGCGGGGTTTTGTGGTGGCAGTGGAGGTGGCGGTATAGGCTTCAATAGTGGCAGTGCACGGCTGCGGCGGGGTTTTGTGGTGGCAGTGCACGGCGGCGGCGGGGTTATTGCAAAGAAAGTTTTCAATTCAACGGTTTTAGTTGAAGCACAGGAAAGTTTTCAATTCAATATTTTTGAATCTTGAACTTATATATGTTTGTGTTAGTTATTTGAGGCGGTTGATAGTTATTATATAAATAAGGTGGTCCCGTATGTCGTTTGGCTTGTTGTGTTCACGTGTAAAGGTGTTTGTTTTGTTTTTGAATGTATTCTTTTTAAGATGTTAGTAACCAATTAAGGTGTTTGTTTTGTTCATCACTTAGAATTTATAATTGATTCGTATGAATTAACTTTTTAGACATTTTTTTAAGATGTTAGTAACCAATTAAGGTGTTAGTAACTAGTTAAGGTGTTATAAGTAACTAGTTAACACTTATTATTATTTTTAAGATGTTAGTAACTAGTAAAGGTGTTTGTTTTGTTTTTGAATGTATTCTTTTTAAGATGTTAGTAACTTACCTTTTGTTATCTTGTTTGTTTTGTTCATCACTTAGAATTTATAATTGATTCGTATGAATTAACTTTTTAGACATTTTTTTAAGATGTTAGTAACCAATTAAGGTGTTAGTAACTAGTTAAGGTGTTATAAGTAACTAGTCAACACTTATTATTATTTTTAAGATGTTAGTAACCAATCAAGGTGTTAGTAACCGATTAAGGTGTTTGTTTTAATAGGTATGTCTAAAAGAGGCAAACGTGGCGTTGCTTCTTGCTCAAAAAAGCGTGGTGAAAAATATTATGTAATTCAATTTGATGAAAATAATCAACCCGTTGGAGATAATTATACTTGGTTTATGTCAAATTACGCATTAAAATGCAAGCAATTATTGCCATATTACATGGACACTCGAGACATACCACAAGAGGTTCTGGATGAACCTTGGTTACAAATTAAGGTAGTATATATTTTGCTTTGTTAAATATATTAAACTATAGGTTAATTACTATTTTTAATTGTTTGCTATGTAAATTTTTAGGAGCTTTTTAATATTCAAACCGATGAGCCGAAAAGTTTTATGTTAAAGAAAGCCAAAAAAATATTGACTAATTTCAAAAGCATGCTTGTTAACGACTATGTAAAAGAAAACAAGCTTCCTTTTGACAAGTATGAATTTCTTGATCGTGTGCATTGGGATGGTTTTTGTAAGGAAAAATCTAGTGACGAATTTATGGTATGTGTTACTGATTATTTTTATTATACTTACTATTATTATTCATATATTTGTTTGTGACAAATTTTTACCTTTTGTTTGTTGATTTATGATAAGGCAAAGAGCACTAAAGCTAGAGCTAGTGCAATGATGAATAAAAATTTTTCACATGCTGGAAGAACAGGGATGACTGGGCTGAGAGAAAAATTTGATACAATCTGGCCTCAACTTGAAGCGGATTATGACTATGTCAAGCACGTACAAAATGAACGTACCAAGTTATTTATATTAAGCAAAGCCAAGAAGAACAAAGAAACCAAACATTATGAACTTACAGATGATACTAAAGAAAAGATCAAAGAGTTGGTAAATAGATAAATTGTTAACTTATATATTATCATATAGTTGATTGTCTTATCAATTATAATTTGTAGGTTTCTGTTGAACAAAGCATGATTAAGGATGGGTCATATTTTAATGAAAATGATGATCCTTTGAAAAGAGTTTTGGGACCGGAGCACGGAGGACGCTCACGTACAGTTTCAAATGTCATCGGTAATCACATTTATAAACGTTTAAAATTTTAAAGTATTTATTAAAAAAATGAAATATTCGCAAAGGTTTCTGAAATCTTTTTTTTTTTTTGAGTTTACAGGTTCAACAAAAGTTCATGGTGGACTTTTTAATGTTGGAAAACATCGGAAAAAAAATGATGCGGGAAGAGATGGAAGTCGAGGTAGTGTTCCAATTCAAATGGTTGATGAGAGCCGAATTCCGAGTAGCTCTAGTGATACATCAGGTGGACAAAATATTAACTATCCACCTATCGAGGTAATATTTATATGTTTAAAAAAACGGTCATTTATACATATACATACACATGTTATATTATTAAAAAAACATATGATTGTGCAGAAATTAACTCATTGTGAGTTGTTATTTCCGTTTCAACCCAGTTTGGAACTTGTGGTAGCTAAAGGACAGGTATGGCCTTCTTTGGACCGTATTCTACATGGACGTCTATTAAACGAGAAGTGTGTCAAGGTACAAGTAGATACGGTCATCGAAGGTTGTGAAAAAACACCTGTTCTTGATGTGACTCGCACTGATGAAATTAGCTTTGTGGGAGATATGCTTCATAATTTTGTTCAGTGGCCAAGAGAAGCACTAAAGGTATATTTGTACCTATATTAATTTATGTTTGTATATTAACATTTTTATTTTAATATCTTTTGATAAATTGAAGCTTATGAACGAGGCAATGAATTCCATTTCAAGTCAAAGAGTCGCCTCTCCACAAATTGACAACCCTGAGGTCACAACAGAAGTCGGTTATATACCGCAACAGGTAGTTTATTATAAATAAGTTTAATTTTGTATAATTTTATAACTATTTTATAATTTAGGTTGAAGAATTGGATGAGATTTCTTCACTCTTAGAACAACAATATGAAGTTGGACCAATGGGTTTTGTAAATATGGTAATTAGTTATCAAGTTCTTTTTAATAATATATCACACACTGCATCCACAATTATAGATAATTATCAATTAATGTTATTATCATTATCCCTTTTCTAGTTAAAGCAAATTGAGGGGGGTGAACGAACCCAAATGCCCACAAATATTGAAGATCCGATTGCTCCAAATATTCACGAACCGGATCCTAAATTTGTTGATCCGGAAATTGAGATGGCTTTGGAGAAGATAAAAAAGAGACCTCAATCAACACAAAGGATTTTTCAAATGTTAGCAGCTTTCATTGGCGATGATCATTCAGTTACTTGTTCTTCGCCTGAAGGGATGTATCGCGAACGGTATGTTGAAGGTCTTTCATACGTTGAGTTTTTGCAGTTATTTTGCAACGATTGGCTTGATGTCGGTATCATTCACTTGTTTACAATGTAAGTTTTTTTATATGTTTTAATAACATCTTTAGACACAATCCAATTCATATATACTAAACATTAGTGCAATTTAAGGTACTTTTTTGCATTAATGCCAAATTCAAGATGTGCATTCTTCAATCCACGTGAAATTTCTGGTGATATTTGTACGAAATATCCGGATCGTACAAGACAACACATCTTAGAGGTGTATTCATTTCACAGTGCAAGACCATTTTTTATTGCACCATATGTAGCAAGGTAATATGTATTATCTTACTTTATTTGCAAAACATTTATATATAGTAACAAACATAAATAATTTAGTTATTTTATGATTTATTTATTGTAGTGGTCATTGGGTGCTATTTATAGTTTGTCCTTTAAAGAAAAAAGGATATATTATAGATTCAATAATGAAGAGCAAAAGCAAGAAAAATTATGTCCTTCCATATCTTATTGAAGAGGCTTTGGGCTTGCAATTAAAATGGGAAATGGTCAAGGTTTGTTTAATTTAATCCTTTTGATATATTTGATTGTATTTAAAATAATTGTTGTTAATGTAATGTAGTGCGCCATACAACAAGAAAACTATTGGGAATGCGGTTATTGCGTCATCAAAAACATGTATGAGTTTCTTCATTTATTTCAAGAAAATTTTCCAGAAAGTGTAAGTGTTTAATGTTTATATATATGTATATATGTTTTTGTTTATATGTATATATATATTTATTTATTGTATCTCACTCTTTTGTTTATATGTTTTTAGATGTGGAATGAAAAGAAGTACATTACATGTAACGAGATTGATGAAATGGTTATTAAGTTGTCACCGCACCTGTTTAACTTTGTGTTTCTCAACCAAACATGATTTCGGATCGATTTTAGTTTGTATTTTTAAGTATAAACATAAACTTGCATTCTAACTTCAAGTTTTGTAATGTTATGAATGATATCATTGGATATTTAGATGTATATACAACACCAATGAATGATATATATATATATATATGTTGATTTGAATCTAGCTACAAATTTATATTTATACAGCAACTAGTGCAGGTTTAATTTGTATATATTTATACAGCAGCTAGAAATTTGTATATATACAGCAGCTCAATATTGATAAAAAAAAATTAAGAACCGCCCCAAATAATGCTTGGACCGCCCTAAAAAACAACCACGAAACCGCCCATAATAATGCTTGGACCGCCCCAAAAAACAACCACGAAACCGCCCCATATCGCCTGGACCGCCCCAAAAAAACAGCACCAAAACCGCCCCAATCTAATATGGACCGCCCTAAAAAACAACCACTAAACCGCCCCATTTGATTGCTTGGACCGCCCTAAAAAACAAATTAAACATCCGTTATATTGTCTATTGGGGCGGTTATTTTTCTATTTGGGGCGGTTGTGCCCACCGCCCTAAAAAATAAAACCATCTTTTAGAGCGATGCCATATAAGGCGGTTCGGAAACCGCCCCATATGGGCATTTTAACCGCCCCAAATGGGTGTGTCTGTACTAGTGTAACAATCAACCATAAATCAAAGCAACTACTTCTTATATGCACCTCTAAATTAGATAAAAAAAAAAAAAAGTAGCATACATACTCGTGTATATATCTACATTAGTTTAGAATGAATTGTAAGTTACATTTAGTTTTTCAACGGATAAACCTTTTATTGAAGATATAATATAAAAAAATTAAATTGATACGAATAATAGGTAATATTAATTCACTGTTCCAGACAATAAACAAAGAGTGATAAATGATATTGTCTAATAGGGTGTTTACGAGTCGAGTCGAGCCGAATCGAACTAGATGCAAGCTCGGCTCGGCTCGGATCGGATCGTAAACCGAGCCTAAAATTTTGGCTCTGAATCGGTTCTTTTTAAACCAACGCGGCTCGGCTCTTTTTGTTTTTGGCTCGTTTTTACAAAATTTAGATTTTAGGATATGATTTGTGACTTGAGCTCTAGATCGCATTTTCTTTTATTTTTATTATTATTATTTTTTCTTCAACATAGCTACAAATACGGCATCAAAATATATTTATTATTAAACATATTTGATAAAATATGTTGTAAAAACAAGCTGAGCCTACGAGCCGAGCCAAATCAAGTCAGGGGCAAGCTCGTACTCAGCTCGGTTACAAACGAGTTTTATCCGAGCTGAGCTTTTTCCGAACGAGCCACTAACCAAATCCGCACTTCGAGCTTTTTGAGCATTGTTATTGTTTAGTTTCTATGCTACGTTGTCCTGTCGCTGGATAAAAATCTATTGTAGAATTAATGTAAAGAATTATTTTTATATTAAACGTTTTAATGCTTTAGAAAATTAAATGCTTTAATATATACAACCAAACTATACAACTAATTCTAAAGGCATTCATGACGTTTGTAACATTTATTTTGCATCCCTTTCCAGTCCTTAAAACCCACACGTCATCTCAGTGTTTCTTAAATGAAAAGCTTCAGACGACACTGTTTTATTTAAAAAAAAATAGAATCAAAAACGTTATGTTGCTTGAGATGTTATTAGGTATGATGCCACCTCCTCTTACAAATATCTTTCCATTTAAATTGGTATCCGTGAAAATAATAAAATCGTAAAATAGTAATTAAATTTTCAATGATATATTAAAAAGCCAGTTATGAAATTTAATACTAAAGTCATTCAAAATTTAATTTTCATTGTTATGAAAATCTTTGATGTTCAAAAAATTGAATTATTTAAATGAAATAATTATAAAATTGATTATTCTCTGGTAATTTTTTTCCTTTTAACAACCATCTCACATTTCATATCAACCTTAAAAAAATTATAACCCAATATTTTCTTTATTTATGTCGTTTGATTTATAAAAATTTCACATTTAAAAACAGTAATTCAAATTGAGTAGTTTATATAATTAGAAAAAGTTTCGAGCAATTTTTAGTAAATCAGTAAAAAACTGGTTACCATTTGGTTATGTATTCTCAAAAACTTACCAGCTAATTTATTATGGACGCATAGCTTTTATAATCATATTAACAACTCATCTGGATTTAATCATACAATTTCTTGAAAACATATTCAACAGCAGTAAAATCTATGTCAAAACCAAAGCTCTGCCCACCATGTTGAACATAAAGATATGATTTTGAAGATGGTGGTGGTGGTAAAAGTTGAGAAACTTGTGGTAAATCTTCAACTGGTGACTGTAAAAAAGTATCCCTCTTTTTAGAGTAGTAAACATCAGCAAGAAGCAGCCAAATAAGATCAGAATCAATTTTCAAAAGTCCTCTAAGGGCATTCACAGATGCATCCCTAAGTCCACCAACACCACTGCATGCAATCCCTACAATCATCCCACTTACCTTCTTAAGAACACTTTCAAAAGCAGAAGCACTGTTTTTATTCCCAGATATATCTGCTATCATTTCCAGCATTGCTGCCTGTACTTTCAGATCAGAAATCTCAGCCCTTGGGTCTTCTGTAGATATCGAATTGGTTCGGTATGGAAGCTGTAAGACTCTTTTTTCTTTCAAATTCATCGGCTTTTGATGAAACGGAGACGTGCTTAAAAGGTTCCACAAGTGAGGCCCGTCCGTGTGGAAACGCCGGGAAAAAAAATCTCCCCCACAAATTTGTACTGCTTTACTGATCACGCCTGCACATCGCCTGGTTGTCTGTGTGACATATAATTATCCAAGTTAAAAGTCTCACATCATAGGAGGCAATTTTGACTTTATGGTTTATCTTAAACAGGTCAAATGAGTTGGTAGAGAGTTGTTTAAAGTGTACTGTACTTTATTAAATACATATAATTTGCAAACATTTATTTTATTCAAAAAATTGAAAGATTAGTGAGTTTGGTGATCGTATTTGACACATCAAATATGTAAAGAAATATTGATAATCATGAACAAAACTTGTTACAGTCCAACTCAATTCTAAGCGTCCCCTGTTTTAAACTGTACCAAATTATTACACCTGATTTTTCACCTTGGTCCACTTTTACCCGTTATCCAAATCCCGCAATCAGCTCATCTTCCCACAACCAAAATTTAAGTAACTTACCAATGGGTTCCGATTTCTAATACAGGCAATCAAAAAGGGCCATATTTTGTTCATGGCTGGAAGTAGCCGATTTTCTTCGGTTCCATCACTTTCTGCATCAAGAGTATCTGCGAGATCAAGATATGAATACGATTGTAAAGCTTGTGTAAGAATTTCTCTTGTTTTTGTCTCATGCCTATATGATGCTTCCACTTCAGCTAGTGCTATTATTCCATCCTGAAACAAACAAATACAAATATGCATATATATTAAAATGTTTAGATTACTTTAATCTCAATATAAACACACAAACATGAATATAATTCTTCAAAATATATACCTGAATTATTTCCAGGGCTACCAAACATGATGTTTGCTTCAATGAACTAAGTAAAGGAGTGGCAGCAGTAATACATGATGTGGAAAGAGATCCAACAGTTCTTCTGTAACTCTTGGATTCTTTTAGTTTAAAGTATATATCTTCTAATTGCTCCTTGTGCTTATTTAAATCCCTCGAATGTTCGCCACTTTCTTCAGGATTCGAGAGAACACCACTTTCAAAACATGACAGTTCAGACTTCACTTGCTTATGATATATTTCTGCTTGAGAAGGCAATGAACAAGCTTCCAGCTTTGAAGCCTTTGCAATTTCTGCAACTGCCTAAGTGACCAATAAGTTTAAAAAGAAAACAAGGTCACTAAATGACTAAACTTAAGGCGTTATTAACAGAACAAAAACGCTTACCCTCATGAAAGAAATGGTGAGCTCAGGGTGCTGATGCCTGCCAAGAATCTCAAGTTCGTGTGAAATAGAACGCATCTATGCAAAATTATCTTGTTAAGCACAATTCAAAGTGTCAAGTTTAATTGTTTAAATTCTTAAATTTTAACATGTAGAGTGTTGGGTAAAACATACAGGTTCCTCCATCAGTGGTAATATTTTGTGGGCAACACCTATGTATGAAAGAATGGCAGCAAGAACACTTGGAACATGAGGATTAAGATCCAGATAGCGAAGCTGTCGACATATCGAATCAATTACATAATCTGAATTCGCCAAGACTAAGTGTCCAACCTGTAAAGTATATGCAAGGTCTCGTGAGAAAAAGTTATAGTGGGAGTCATTAAACTAATACGATTTCATGCTGCTAATTCACCGTTTCACAGCCAGATGTAGCTGCAATGACATGTAAGACAGTATCTGACGCGTGTCTGACTTGAAAATTTGAACAAATAAGATTCTCCAGCAGCACATAAAGAGATGAATGAAGAAATCCACTTGAAATAAAATCACTCTTAAGACAGAGATTAAATATGCCAACCCCATCAATCATAACCTGTTTGAAATAAACAGTTTTAGACTTTATTATGCAATAAGAAAGAATCATGAGGATGAAATCAGTGTAATTAATTACCTGATGCAGCATTGCATTATCCTGGAAAAAGTGCATTGGAACATCTCCAAATCCAACACTGGACTGCTCTAAAGGAAGATTCCAGATTTCAGGAGACAAATACTCATGTAAGATACTCCCTACGCAATCAATTAATTGAATTCTTATATCCTTATTTAAAGAAACATGCCAGACAGATACTTTATTATGAAATCTTGTTTTCAAATTATCAATAGCTTGATCTGATAAACCAAATATCATTTCATTCAACAGGCATGCAGAAGTGCTAGCATGTCTAACAAGCTTCCCCGAACTGGTCCTGTTATACCAACTCTGCCAACTTTCTTTTGTGTATTCCTTGTTTCGGATATCACCAATCAATTTCCGCATGTAGCTCAATGGAATATCTTTAATGATCGATAAATTCCCATCACTATGAGCACCTGCTAAAATTAAATTTTAGATTTTGAATACATATAATATGCAAAAGATGTGGATCTAAAGAGTTTAGATAACCTGCAATAAGAGAAAGGCTAACGAGCCTAATGATCGCTGAAAGTGCACTGTAGAGTTTCTGATTGCTAGAAGAAAACCAAGGCGGCATACGTGGAAGATCATATTCATTTTGAGCTTTGAAAGAACTTGCATTTTCATAAGCATTAGACTCAACATCAATCTTTTTCTCATTTTCAAAGAAAGTGATAGCTTTCATTTCTGTTATAGAACGCAAGTACCCAACAGAAGACTGCTTCTCTAAAAGCAGTTTGTCTAATGAACCAGAATATACTGAATTCTGATTCAAACAAAGGGCAAGAGTATCAAAGAATTGAGCAGCTGCCACCTGTATATTAGATATTAACTTATTAGTCGAAATTCAAAGGTCAAACTATAGGTACATAGAAGTGAACCATACTGGAGAATGTAGGAGATGATCTCTAACAAGTTGGGGACCAGAGTAGTAAATTAATACAAGTAACTTTTGAGAATGTGCAAGTGACTTTTCCCCTCCAATTACCACTTCTGGGAGCTTTTCAAAGAGCCTATTATGTCGTTGAAGATCCGTCAAATGCAAACTTACATATATATTAAACAGCTAAAGTATAGAGCTCTGAAAATTTAAAATATATACATATATAATATTAATACTACCTGTTAAATATATTGGCAAAATCACGTTCTATATGATGATTCCCACTTGATAACAGATTTTCAAGAAACGTTTGAGCAGCTTCTGAAACCTCTTCATCATCGTCAGAAACTAAAGCACATAAACTTTCCTAAAATTTTTTAAATTAACTTAAATCAACCAAACTGACGGTAGAAAGGAAATCTTTTTAAGAATTAACTTTTAAACATACTAGAAGCATAAGCCTGCTTCCTTTCAGTGTACGACTGCATGTTGACAAGAGTCCCTGTATAGCAGCCATTGTCCCCTGTCTCACCCTCTTTGCTGGATGGACACAAAGCTAAAAAATAAAAATAATTTTTTAAAATTGAGAGTATAAAATCATGATAACTTTAAATATATTAATCAGATAGCTGTCAGCACTTACATGTGGAAAAACTGAGGACAAAATTTTATTTACATGAGAAGAATTTGTCTCAATCCAATCTCTTGTACGGTCAACATGCAAAGATTTTTTAACCTCAGATTGTGAGGACTTTTGAGTTGACTTTGTTGCTAATGTTTCAACCTGATCTTGCCTTTTGCCAGGTAAACGCCGAAGCTCCTCCAGAAATGATAATGGAGATTTCTCAATGTTAAAATTAATTTCACTGTCATCAAGGTTAGATAAATTAGCCTCATCTTGAAAAACTATCATGAGAAACTCGGTCAAACCTCTAAGTGCTTGGTCCATAGCTTCCATACTTCCAGCAGCCCCACTAATCATTGTTTTTGAGACGTGTAAAACTTTTCCAATTTGACTGACAACACCAGGTAAAAAGAAAGCTAGTTGATCAGCTATACCAACCTGCAAAAACAAATACAGTTAATCACATTGATAGCAATACAATCTTCTGTTTGCTTATAACTTACTTTTGCAACAAGTACGCGAAGTGTCATAAAAGCCTCAACACGAAGTCTAGAACTGCCTGTATGTCCACGTGTTGCCTCAATATCAGCAGCCTAAGGAAAAACAAAAAAGAAAAAAAGAGCTTCTGTAAAAGATTATCTTTATACGTTGGCCCATAATAAGAAAAAATTATTAATTTTGCAGAATACATACTTTTAGCAGAAGTGACAACCAGTGTCCAACAGTAACAGATGCGGATTGAGATCTAAGGAATGCAACTATACATTCCCCCGGGTTTGGTTCATGTATTTGGGATACAGCAAGGAATGATTTTGAATATTTTTTGTCTAAAAGCATAGGTGGACCCTTAATTTGGTTGCATGTGCAAGATGTGTTGGAGCATGAACATAAACTGTTAATCAGCGCCTTAAAACACCTGATAATTCCTTCCCGAAATTCCTCTGATGCTTCAGATGGAGATAGCAATGCAGCATTAGTCAACTTTTTCAGTATTACAACCATCTGTGTTATTAGAAACAATAAAAAACTGATTTTTTCATTTTACTAAAAAAATAAAACAAAGAGATTAATCCAAATACCTGATCCACCGATCCTACATGGCATTTCATAAAAAGCTCCTCCAAACAATGAATCACACCTTCTGCAACAGCATCACTTATTTTAGGGGGATATTCATTAATCTCCTCCTTTGGCGATCTACAGTCCACTGCAGCTTCCAGCAGAAGCAGCAGGGGAAACAAAGTATAGCTGAAAAGGGATAACAAAAACACCATGTCCGTTTTAAAATATTAGTTTTTTAAAAGCAGTTACGTACATCACAAATTGAAATTAAAATCAATCAAAATAAGATGTTAGTTAGTAAGGATAATGTAGATTGAAAACAAGGAAGGATAATGATCCTACATACACCTTACTATCGATAATCTGTCTTCATCTAACTTTCCATCACCTCTTGGACTTTCAACAAAATTAAGCCCCCTCCAGTACTAACTTCTTCAAAGCCCCCATTTGCGGTGCATGCATATAATGTATACATGTGTGGGCCCTCAAGGAGCAAAAGTAAAATTGCACTAATTTTAACGTTATTTTACTTATTTTGTGAAAATAACGTTAAAAGCGTTGGAATAATTAACTTCAAATGATAACATTGAGTTGGGGACTCCTTTGGAGCGGCTTCTCTATCCCAAATAGGATGTTTGCTTTCATCATTCCCCACCAGACCCTACTGAAGAGTGGGAATATACCGAGAAAGTTTGTTTATTTGTTTGGAAGGTACTAACTACATCTCTCCAGAGATGAATATAGGATATAACATATTAGAGGTCACAACAGTGGATGGTAACATTGATCCTCATCGATGACCACCTATGAACTATAATCTCTAATTAGGTATTTTCATTTGCTCTCCCTTCATCATCTAAGCAACTCATAGGCTTGGGTTGCCATGGGGCATGCTATCAACTATCAAGGTGCCCAAACTACACAAAGGACTCACTAAACTAGAATCAATGACTAATTTAACAGAAAAGACATGTCTTTCTGTATACTTTCATCATATCGTCATTTTAACCTCTCGCTAAAGCTTCCCTAATGGTCAAACTTAGTCTCCCTCCTCAGTCCTCAACCCTGTTGTAGGGCTGCCAATTTTTGACACGAACCTATTAACATGAAATGATTTGACACAGAATAAAACAGGTTTGGGTTTAAATTACATAGATTTCGTATCACAAACAGGTCGATATGTTTATGAAATGACTAAAATCATGTCTAAAGAGGAATGAACCCCCTAACCTGTTTATGGCACGATTAAACATGTTTATATTTTCAAAATCAAAAAAATTATCAATATATAGTTAGGTTAAAACTTTAAAAATTTTATGGATTTTTTGTTAAAATTTGTTGCAAATTTTTGTTTAAAGATATTACAAATTGTAATTTTGGTGATTCTAATAATATTTTGTGGTTTATTAAACGTGTTATACAAGTCGGGTCGTGACAGTTGTGTAGTATAGTGTTACCGAACATGCTATGTCGTGTTGTGTAGTATAGTGTTACCAAACATGCTATGTCTAATCATGTTAAACATGCCAAATTTGTGTAACATTGTTAAAATCAGGTTCGTGTTCGTGTTCATGTTTAGGGCAATTGACATGTTTAGTTAAACTGGTGGATGTTCATGTTTAGTGCATGTTTTATTTGTGTCGAGTCATGTCTGACCCATTTAACACATTTCGACATGTCTTATCAACCCTACTCGGTTGTAACACCAGTCTGATGAGTTCTCTGTTGGTCCTTATGCTAATAGTCATTAGTGTTCACTTATAATCACATTTATAATATAAAGGACACAATTACTAGGCCTGATAGGCACTTATAACTTATAGCACCAATTGAAGTACCTCAGATAAATGAAGATGCAGTTGATATCTGCATCATTAAGTTTACTATATGCATTTGCTAAAAGATGAGGCGTTAATCGTTGAAGGTTCTATTGAAAAAGACACATAATAGAAGAATGATTATAATAAATGCAAGTTAGCATATTGTTGGTCTGAAGATAGAGAAACAGTGCTTCTACTCGCTCCAATTCAATTGCTCGAGTTATAAAACTTAATTCAGATATCAACTAACAAATACTATGTACCGATCCACACAATTATGATTTATGAATACAATAAAAGAATCAAGAACAAGATTATTTCTCTCAAATTGCACCAAAATTTTCACTTTTTGTCGGTTGTCAGTAAATATAAACGCAAACTTGTTCCATGTTTTATCAAACAAATTAAAGTTTTCAGCCAGTATTTCCGGTTACCAAAGTATGACACGTTGTAAACATATAACGAAGTAAATTCGAAAAGTGAAACCAACATACTCGAAGAAAGGTTGAAGATGATGAGAAGGAGACCGAGTAATAAACTGAAGAAGATGAGATATTGAGGCGGTGCTGGCTTTGGCGTTAGGGTTTGCGATTAATTGGAGCAGTTGCAAGCAGTAGCCCTTCAATTCCAGAAACCCATCGCTTCTATCTTCTCCCCGTGTGTCCGACATCATCATCCACAATTGATTTCTTGTGCACACAGTTTCTTGCTGGACGTGATCCCTGTGTGAATCCGAAATCGGGTCTTGCTGTATCAAAAAACTGGAGTTGGAGGATGGAATTGAATCGACTAAAAGCAAGTCCGATTACAGAGCTGATGAACTCATGTTGCGCTGATGAGCGACGAATCGACTACGAGTCCGGATAATGAGAGATGAATCGATCGCTGCTACCAGAAGATCCGATTAGGGTAAAAGATGAACTCATCAGTCATGGACCCGTTTTTACGGCCCTTTTTTACAACATTTATAACATACGATCCTTAATATCAATTAAAATACTAATAGAGGTGTCTAGGATTAGCTATTTAACTCAAAAATGTTATTTATTTATAATTTTTTTCAAAAAAACTAAAAAAAATGTTTTGATTAGCTTTTATTATAAGAAAAGACAGTAAGTTAATAAATTGTTTTTTTATATTTTGGTTTAAGTTGTTCTTTTAAAATAACCAAGAAAGAACATTCTTATTTTTAGAATTATTATAAGGTTATGAGTGGTAGTTGATGACCAAGATAGTGGTCGTGGGTGATGATGACGGTGAGTGGTTTTCAAGCTCAATCCCAAACGTGTGCTTAATAATTTTAAAACATGAGGTAAGTTTAGTGGTAAAACCAAAGTAAAACAAAAACATGAAAATTCTTCTATGGCTAGATAATATGTTATAAAAAAAACGGTCACACACTCACTGAAAAAACATATGTATAATCGTGACTTATATTAACTATCGTTGACATGTTAATTAAAAAAAAAAGAATGAGTAACATTTTGCCGTTGTTTAGTTGTTTTTTTACGTATTTTCAATATCTTAAACAGAATTGTTGTAATTTGACGCTTTTCTTTATGTACCTAAGACGCAATGTCCGTAATTAGATTTGTAAAAATGTTGCATTACGCGATTTTATTTAAAAGGTATAATATATGATTTAGTCTTCATAATCAATCAGTCGTAACTACATATGTTTATTTTAATTCTACCATCATATCGCAACGCATGAGTTTTTATTGTACCATTTTATCATAACACACGGGTCGTTTTTGCTAGTATATATCAATTCTAAAGTTGGTTAGAGGTTGCCAAATACTATTTTTTAACACACTTTTTATATTAAATAATATTATTTCTTATTTTGGTAAACCTATGTTAGTTTGCTTTAATGGTACGTGCTTGGAAACGTTAATTTAAGGTCATGGATTCAACGTAAGTATAGGCTAGATTTTTTTTTTCTTTTTCATTTTAAGGTTCGTATATGATAGAATTTTTTTTATTTTTTTCCCCTAATTTTATTTATATTTTTATAACAAATAACATTTAATAAAAGTTTTATTTTAAGTTTCTTATATTTATACACCAATTAACTTTTTATAAAAGTTTTATATCATAACATACAAACAATTTTATTAGTATTTAAGTATGTTCATACTTGTGTTATTAGCACGCTTCATCCTGCAATACTTTCACATGATTTTGAGCCGATTTTTTTTAGTTTTTTTCTTTATTTTTTTTCCTTTAAATTTTCTTATAATTTTATAATAAATTACTTTTACTATTTTTTATAACATAACACGTAAATTATTTTATTATTGTTAAAATGTGTTCACACTTACATTATTAGCGCGTTCCGTCCTCCAATTCTTCCACCTGATTTTAAGACTCAAATCTCCATAGCATTGTTTTTTTGTTAGGTTTTTTTAGTTTTTTCTTTCATTGTTTTCAAGATTATTTTTATTTTAGTATTAATGTTATGTCATGTTTATATAACAAAATGTGAAGCATGACATAGTCAAGCCGCTGTAATTTTATATGTTTATTTTCTTTGTTGAACAACTTTATGTAAACATTGCATATGTTTACATTTATACTCACTTTAGTTACAGAGTTTGTAATTTTAGGGTTAAGTTATGTTTACGTTGCAATATGTTAGGCGTGAGGAACTGAGTCACCGCAAATCTGCATGTATGATTTTGTGCTTAGCCACGTTTATGTAACCATTGTTATCCTCCGTAAAGTACACGCCTAACTTCTTGTTAAAAACTGCTAAAATGTCATTTCTGTTATTATTGGTTAGATAGATTAACAAAGACTCGTCACTAGTTTATATATTCCTATTTTCATGTTTATTTCGATCCTCTACGATTTTATTCCAAAGGTGGAACAACACGATATATGCTTTCCATTTGTAGGTCATCATCATTATTATGACACCCATCCATTATTTACCCAAACTACATCATTGTATTACATCTTACTATCTTAATTAGTTAGTTGTATCAGGGATTTAATATCTTAAATCCTTTTAATTGTTGTGGAAAATTAACAATCTTTCTATTCTAATAAACAAAAATAACTTTTAACACTTGTCAATTTCTCATGCATATGTTGCCACTTGTTATTTTTCTATTAACTTATTCAATTTTATATTATATTAATGAATCAAATTCTCTCCTATTAAATGCTTATAATATTAATGAGTAAATAATATTATTTGTCTTTTTTATGCAAGAAAATAGTTTTTAATACATTAAAAATCAAATACTTTTATTAAAAGTCACACTTAAAAAAGCTTATAAAATATGAAATTTTCTAAAAATTTTTTAAAAGTATGAAAAATATTTTGAGTTAATATTTTTAGAAAATAAAAGTTTAATAAAAAACAATTTTTAAAAAATAAAATAAACTATAAATCATTGTTTTCAAATAATAGAATTTTTATAAACAAATGATGTTTCTCAAAATGAAATGCTTAAAAAACTAATAATTTTAAACCAAAATTGTAAAAATGTTAGGAAAAATTAAACTTTAGTTATTCATATTTAATAATATTTCAAATTAAGTAATCAAATTTTAATAATTACACAAATTGTACATAATCTTCTTGATTTGTAACAATTAGTTTTTGATAGAAGTTTAATAAATTTTTAACATCAATTAGTTTAAGAATCTTTATTCTTACAAAACAAGTAGGTCACGTATTATTTCTTTAGTAATTTTAATTATTATTTCATTAGTAAAAATACTCATTAATATGTAATTTAATTAATTTATAACAAAGTATTGTATAATTTTTAAATTTTTATTACTAATTATTTAATATTTAATATTCAATCCGTGTAATATACGTGGTAATAATCTAGTATTTTATAAAATACAAATTTAGTTTGGATCAAAGAGGTGACAATTTTTATTTTATCTTATTTTTTATTTTATTAATTAATTAATTAATTTTTTAAAGAAAAGCTTTCAGCTAAAAAATTACTTCAAGTAGTTTTGGAAGAAAAGACCTACAACTTTATAAATAGAGTTGTAAACAAACCTAACGTAATAGGCGAAGGTATGAAGGGACGGGGGTGCGACCGTCCCCCTATTTTTTCGTCAGTATTGTTAATTTTCGGGTCTAAATGTTTTTTTTTTAAAAAAAATGTGATTTCGCCCCCCCTCATTTGAAAATTAATGTATACTACCATCGCTTATAAATATATTTTTTCGTAATTGGTAAATAAAAAAATCAACTTCAAAAGTTACCCACATATTGAATTCCCTAATTTTTTTTGTTCCATTTTATTCCTCCTAAATAGAATAAATTACGGTTATGACACTTGTAGTTTAATTATTTTAACTATTTCAACTCAAAATAAAATTTTCTATCATCACAACCCATGTGGTTTAAACAACTAACGATTTTGACCCCCAAACCTAACTTTTCTAACGGTTTTGACCCTCAAACCTAACTATGGTTATGGGTCAAAACCGTTAGTTTTTTAATCTACATTTAAATCTCATGACTTCTTCCTAGCCTAGCTAATTTCTTTAATTTTTTCTTCTCAATCGCAAAACATTTTCTTTTCCTGAATTCCATCCCCACCAGTCCACCACCACATGTTCTAGGCCACCACCCACCTCAGATACTTGTTTGATAAAGAAATTGTTTGCATCAAGATAAACTTAAAAAATCCTTAGCTAATCTCAAAGATTGTAGAGTTAAATTGTAATTTTTTCGGATATTTATTATTTTTTCACGCATAATGATAATTATTAATTACTTGTATTTTTATTGTTTGACCCGAATCATTTAACCCGAGTAACTGAGACATACCGATCGATTGAAAAAGAAAACTAGGTCACGTAAGTTTTCGCCCCCCCTAAAAATCGTTTGGAGCTCCGCCACTACTTAACGTGTCAATGAACATTTCATAAACCGTTCGACGGGAAGCTCGTTTATGTTAATTCTTTCGTTTAATAAAAGGAACGAACAAGAACGAGAAATTCCGTTCGTTTAGTTAAAGGAACGAACATGAACATAGGCCTTGTTCGTTCATTTGTGTTCGTTAACGTTTTGTAATGTGTTCGTTTACGTTTGTTTATGTTCATTTATGTTTATTTAATATATTTTATTCATTAAATGTGTTGTAAATTCTTAAATTTTTTATTTTTAGTTTAATATCATAATATTTAAGCTATTTTAATTTAATATCATAATATTTAACTTTATATTTATATAAATGATTATCTCTAATGCTTGTGATTAAAAATGTTGATTTTTATTGTTTAAAAAATATGTGTTCGTGATCCGTTCGTAAACAAGCTCAATTCATTAATGAACGGACACAAAAAAGAAAATACATTCGATTAGCGTTCATGAACAAGTTAAAAATTAAACAAACGAACACGAACGAAGGCTCGTTCGTGTTCGTTCGGTTTATTTAGAACCTTATTTATATAAGTCAAACTACCCAAGCATCAATGAATACTCTACGGTTACTTCTATTAAAGGCTTTATTTGTATGGTTTTTATGTCACTTTAAACCATCTCATTTGTTACATATGATTGCCCCTAACAAGTCACGTAAACAGAGTTGGTAATAGATGTTCACAAAAAATAACAGCACCAACATTTATATTGTATTATTTTTAGACTTTCTATAACATTTTATATTATATTATTTTCTCTAGAGATATTTTCATCAATTATGCCCGATGGCCGAAGGCTCGTAGACCATGGTTTTCTGTTCTCACGTTCTTTAAACGTTGTTTGACCTTGTTTAATTATTGCACAATTTTTTTTGAACGGCCAACTAATCAGCTACCGAGTACTATGTACGCGGTCCTCAATAGCTAAAGGATGCCTGAGCTCGCCGCTAGTCCAGACGGACAGAGCCTATAGCCCACCATCCACCAATTTCCGAGAAAAGCCTGATCCATGCACTCGCTCAAAAACACGACGGTGAAAGGCCGGTAAAACCGGGGTGGTATCAACGATCGAACCCAATATTTGGATCTCCTATCACTTCCTAATTAATACCTCCATCATCATTGGTTTAATTATTGCACAATACTTGGCAGGGTTTGCGTTGTCTGGTCATGAAGTTTTTGCCTCATACTTCTTGATTGATTTGCTTTATTAATTAACTAGGTATTACACATGTTAAACAAATAAATTTTAAAATTATTTATTTTAAATAACATCTTACATATTTTTCAAAGACTTTATACAAAAAAAAAATATGACTTATGATGTAATAATTTTATTTGTTAAATTGAATAAAATTGTTATTATTTAATAGAAGAGAAATAAGAAAAACAAAATATAATAAAAGATGATTTACAAACAATTAACATTAGGGAGAAACGAGAAAACTAATTTTTAGATTGTTTATAACGGTGACATGTGTCCTACAAAAACTTTAATTTATCATATAGTATAGATCGGTCATTTGTATATATTTCTTCTAGCAATTAGGAAATATAAGTCATGAGCATATCATGACTAATATTATTTAAGGTTTGTTTGGTAGAGTCTAAATATAATATAATGTCTGAATAAGTCGGGCACACCTGGTGTAACACCCCAGCCCGACTAGGACTGACATGTCATCTTTACAGAGTCAGATCAAAAACATAATTCCATAAATCCTTAAATATTATGAATTTTAACAACTTACTACCAATATACACAATAGTTTATCATCTATATTTATTTGTATAAATATCTTTTTATACTCTCGAGCACTCTTCACTATTCCATCTCTAATCGTCTTGATAACCTGGGTACAAGAAGGAAAAACACAAAACGTACGTCTGAGCAAAATAATTTTATCTTGCCCAGTGAGCGGATAGAGAGAAAAAAAATGGCTTCTTTTATTTTTAATAAATGTATTGAGTTTTCATAAATCAAAACAGATAAAATAAACAAATAAATTTAAATATTAATATAACCTCAAAGATGTATAAACTTGTATTTTTGAATCAGAATGTACCCGAAGTCCCAGAAGGTTCATTTAATTTTAAAGGTTAATGCAGGGTAGCTAGCCCATACATTCAGACGCAAATGGGGTGTGGGCAAATCACACCAATCATTCACCAGATAACAGATATATTAATTTTTTTCCTAGGATCGATCCATACGCCTCCAGAATATACAAAATGTACCAGAATGCTCATTGAGCCAGATTGAGACGCCGTGAACTCAACGTACTGTCACGATTAGTACTACATCATTCTATGCCACAATGATGTACCTGGGGTCAACTCCTCAGGTGGTGACAGACTTGGGTACAAGATTTTAAATAACATAATATATATTCATACCAAAATCTAATATCAAATAAATCTGAACTTATAACTTGAAGGTAATCAAAATAATTACTTTCAAATTAACAAAACTTGTCACTTGTAAACATGCAAGTTTGTAGACT
This sequence comes from Mikania micrantha, assembly GCA_009363875.1. Classification (NCBI taxonomy): domain Eukaryota; kingdom Viridiplantae; phylum Streptophyta; class Magnoliopsida; order Asterales; family Asteraceae; genus Mikania; species Mikania micrantha. Next base: position 16,139,323 of record CM018693.1, read on the forward strand.
TGTAAATAAGTAAATTTGTAAACTCGTAAGCATGCAATCCCGTAAACATGCAAACTCATAAACTTATAAACTCATAAACAAGTAACTTACAAACATGTAAACTCATGAGCATATAAATAACAAATTCCATAAATCGTTTTCGGAATATAAAATATATTTTTTATTTTACGTTTATAACTTTTAAACATATATATTTTTTTAAATAAATATACCTTTAAAACATATTTTTTTTTATAATAGAACTTCATACGAAACATAAAACATAACGACAGAGTTTGAAACAAAATAAAATCAGAATAACAGAACTTAATGCGAAACATTAATAAGAATCAGATGCCCGAAGGCCAGTTGGCACATATCAAAAGAAAGAGATTAGACTATCCGTACCTTGACCGTAGATTAGAATCACTACACAAGCTAAACATGCACAATCTTTAATCAAGAGAAGGTTGAAGTTTGCAAGGACGATTCCTGATGTTATTTATTTTCTGTTCCTAACTGAATATTCAGTCTTCGGTAGTCGAATGAATGCTAAGGAGTTTTTGATCGGAAGTGTTTTTGAAATTCTATAGGCATAGTCAACATAATATATATATATATAATAATTTGTGATCAAGATAACGATAATAGTGAGGATATTTTCAATTTGAAGATAGCAATATATGGTTTACTCACCTGTACACGTGTATTTACAACAATCCTATTAGTCTTTTTTTTTTTTTTTTATAATTAATTTAGTCTCAAATCTTGTTTTGTATTATAACTTTCAAAATATCACGCTTTACAAAATTATAAATATATGGGTAGGACCTGCTCATTTTTCTCTATGTTTCGACCTAAGTTTCGTTAAAAACGGATCAGGGTCAAATATAATATATTTTATTATTATTAATAATGCTATTAAATTTTCGGATATTACACCTGGACTAGTCATAAACTTTGCAACCATCTACTTATCCATTGTAAAAATGGGAAAATCATAAATTTAAACTAAAATCAGTGGCGAAACATTTAATTTGGTCGCAAATCTTTTAAAAATATTCGACTGATATTGTATGTATATAGCTCCTTGTCTAGTACAACAATGGAGGACCCATAGCTATGGCTTGGCTGGCTAGTTACATGTTACTATCATAGCATGGTTGCCAATTCTAACATAAACATCTAGTTTCCACCCCTATGACTAACCATTAAACCCGAAATTCATAGGGTAATTTAGTAGGCCAGAATGAAGATATTTTTTTCACTTATTTCTCACTAAATATCTGAAGACTATGTGCTCGATAGTCACACATATCTTGGTCGATCAATCCTGATGACCGGCATCTGTAGCCGAACCCACCAACCCAAGTTCTTGCTCTAAAGATCTCATCCAGTTCTCAACTTCCAACATTTCATGATCGGTTATTACTTGTGGCTCAAGCATGTTCCAAAACTCAACCTCGTATTCTAATGACATCTCAATAATGTTATTATTCTTGGTTTCTTCATTGTTATATGCATGAGTATCCCAGCTGCAACCAGCTTTACAATTACCATGAGCTGAATTGCAATATATGGTTGAAGATGGGGTTGATGGTTGATCAACATCTTCAACCAACACTGCACCGGTTGCCTCTTTCGTCACGAACTCTGACCCCTTAGGGCTTACTGCTTTTTCTTGATTTGTGAAGTCGTTTGAATTATCGGAAACAAATGATGATGAGGGTGTTGTTATATCTTTGTTGGTATTCGTGGGTATTAATCTTTTCTTCAAATGAGTGTTCCATACATTCTTGATCTCGTTGTCAGTTCTTCCTGGTAAATGAGAAGCGATTTTTGACCACCTGCAAACAAATATACCATCAACTTATCCAATGTATTAACTGGATGATGCGTATTAGTAATTTGATATAAGTAGATTATTAACTGTTAATTAAACATATATACAGTAATTAATACAAATAATATTTTTATGAGTCACATGTTGCTTTCTAACGAAATTTGGAAAAAAAAACTTATCTCACTCCTAAGTCCTAATAAATACTAATAACTTTATAAATTAAGTTATATAATTAAATATTAAAAAATATAAATATTTATATTCTAATAATTTACTAATTTACTAAAACTTAATAAAACATGAGATAGTTATAATTATATATTATTTTAAAATATAATTATATAATTATTAAATACTTATTATTAAGTGTTATTTACAATTTTTAGATATTTGTTTTTTTTTATTTCACCAACAATTAGGAGTGTAAACGAATTAAACTGGCTCGTTAACTACTTGAGATTGGATCGGTAAAAAACTCAAACTAGCCAAGCCTAGCTAAATGAGTTAACTCATTTAGTTACTAAGCCCGAGCTTCAAATGTAGAGCTCGAGCTTCAAATGTCGAGATCGAGCCGACTTGCGAACCTAAACGAGCTTTTTTATGTATAAATTTTTATTTTATTAAATAATAGATTATTTATTAAATAATTATATATATATATATATATATATGCGTGTGTGTAAAATATAACAAAAATTGCGTATTTCATGTTATACATGAAAAATACAGCTGTAAATAAATTTAAAATTAATAATAAAATTAAATTAATCATTTAACTAAATATTAAACAAGCTAAGCAGAGCCGAGCTCAAGCTTGTAAACTTTTTAATAAGGCGAGCTTGAACTTAAGAAATAAAACTTTAGACAAGCCGAGCTTGGCTCAAGCTTAGGCTTGACTCTACTCGTTTATAACTTTACCAACAACTAATAAATTCAATATATACATCTTTATTAAAACTTTTGTTTATAGTATCTTAAATTATTCAATTATATAATATATATAGCATACAAAATATAGGTATATATAATCGTCCAACTCATGTTAAATAGCCCATATTAAATATTCAAGAACTAACTTAATTATTATATTTAGAGGGGTAGACTGTGTATAATGGATGGTTAATTACTTGTTCCCATAGGTGGCGTGAAGATGAATAATTGAATGTTCTTCTTGTGGAGTAAAATTGCCTCTTTTAACGTCAGGTCTTAAGTAATTTATCCATCTTAGACGGCAGCTTTTCCCGCATCTTAGCAAACCTTCAAATCAAAATTAACCCATCATATCCACCACTTTATTTAATCAACTAAATATACTTTAATCACCATACAAACTTAATTGTTAGACATACTGACTATTTGATAGCCTCTTAATGATAATTACAAGGTTATATATCTAGATCTTAATGGTTCATAACTTATTAATTACTAAGAAACAACCTTTAGTTTGATCAATATTTAATAGATTACCTATTAATCATTGAAACTTAAGGTTACCTTTTAATTATTAAAAAGAATATATATGGTTTATTAAGAGACAACCTCAGAAGCTATCAAACAACCCATTAATTAATTAAATTAACCGATAGGATGATGATTTTAACTATGTTGATGAATTGTGCAGTAGTAGGTAGTAGGTGTAGTACGTACCTGCTTGTTTGGGGAGAGAACGCCAGTTGGGGTGGCCGTGTTTCTGGATGAAGGAGACGAGTCGGAGGTCCTCTGCGGGACTCCAAGGCCCCCTCTTTACCTTGCTTTTGTCACAACATGGCGAACGACCTCCTCCCATCGATATATATATATATATATATATAGATCTTAATTAATTGATGATTGATTCAACTCTAGATCGATACGTACGTACGTATAGCTAATATATATATACATACATATATGTATGTATATATGGTTGATCGAACCTTAATTCGATCGATCTGTACGTGCATGCTCTTTGCTGTATACATATGATCCAACTATATATATATATATGCTTACCACATGATTTTTTGGATTAAGTTATAACCAACTTTGTTGTCCCACTTTTGTTTTTTTTAATGTCTTTAATTAATACCCGGCCCTGGATATTTTATTATTTTAGTTCATAGATTAATTAGGTATATATGAAAGGTGTACGTTTAATTAGCTAATACCAAATTCTTTCTTATAACATTATATCTTTAATTACATGTATACATTGGGTATCGACTAATTTCATGTGTGGTCAATACGTAGTAGAAGACTTTTAGTATATTTATACACATACATAAATGTTCAAATAAAAAATCATTTTTATTTAAAAAAACCGTTAAAATTGTGGCATGTGTCATGATAAAAAGATGAATAATAATTTAAGTATAACATATTATGTTTAACTTTTTTAAAGTTTTCTCTAACTTTTAAATATTCATAATTTCTTTATATGAAATTATGTTTTTAAAAAAGTTGCGCATTAAAATAAAATTTTTATTGTTAAATATTAGTATACTATTAATATATATATATATATATATAAAGAGCAATTAATTTTTTTAAATGCACTAAAATTTTGATATATGTATTATATTATTAAAATATGTACTAGATTTTATTAAAAGTTTAGTGTATCTTGAGTGTAATATAATGCGTCGAAGTATAGAAAAAATTATATCAAAAAATGTGATATATATAAAAATAAAGTATAAATTAAATATTAACATAGTGGATTATTTCAAAAAAAATATATCAACAATGAAAAAAATTCACATCAAAGAAGCGCAAAAAAATGATATTATAACTTTTATTTTATTAATTTATAGAAAGGAGGTCTATATAATTAGAGAAAGAAGGAAAAAATACAGTATGAATTGTGTGAAAATAAACAAGTCATTTTCTTTATGGGTTTAGTTAAATCATGATAAATGTTTTCTAAATTTATTAAAATGAAGTAATACGAATTTACATCATTGAAACCTTTTTGTGGACAATATGAGTTTTACGTAACTTCATAAAGGAATTCACTTCATCACTTGACATAGTTTAGGCCAATAAAGACCTTTTGTCACTTCTCTTTGATTATTTAATTATTTAATTATGAATGAAAATATGCATAATAATTATAATATATAACGAAATAAAATCTAGTCCTAAGACGTCATGATGAAGTCAGGAAATTAGCATACCAAGTCTTCACTAGTTCATTCAGTAGGTTACCCTCCCATTTTAATGCTTTTAAATTCTTTTATTCTTTTTTGATTACAAGTATAAATGACATATTTTATCTACACAAATTTATTTAGGCATAATAAGCTAGCTTATGTATGGATTTTAAATAACCTTCAAAATTTGGCCACTTGCACAATTTATCTTGACAATGTCTTTCTTTGATTTTTCTCTTGTTGCATTTAATGTCTAATCATGTTGATCAATATTGATTAATTCAGTCATTATCTCCTACAATTTCAAATTGCTAACATCGAGAGTGATTCAAGATTTGTTGGACAGGGATGATTTTATTTATTATAAATCACCTACTTATAATAGGACTATAGAACTATTTATAATAATGTGATGACAATTAATAAAAATCAAGAAAATATAATCAGATCATAACTTTCATAAATCATTATCTACATAATAAATCATAATTAGAAGACCACAACTATTAATTAAAATGTATCTAATACTTTCATACTATTGGTGAATATACATAGAAAGTAATATTATAATGATAAACACTCGATATTTTACATCGGTGTGTGTGATTGTATGTGAAAAGACATGTGTGTGATTGTATGGCTTCATGTGGGTATATGGATATTGATGTGTGTATACAATTGAGAGTGCAAAGACATGTGTGATTGTATGGCTGCATGAGAATTTGATGGTGTCGAGAAATAGTGTAGTGCAAATGGTAGTGGTGTGAATACGTTAGGGTGTGATGAAGATGAAGGTGCGTGACTGCGGGGTGATGTAGCTAGGCGTGAGTGAATGGGTGCATTGAGCATTTTGTGTATGAATGGATGCTGAGTGATGGTGTGTGATGCGATTGAGCACATATAGCATGACTGTATTGGTGTGGTGCGAGTGAGTTGTGTGTAAGGTATGGGTGATTTAGGTGACGTGAATATACATGTGTCAAATTGGATATCGAGTTAAAAGAGATAATGAATGAACACATTTCAACTTAATAAACCAAACTCTAGCTAGCCCTTTGAATTTATGAACAAATAATTAGACTGTATGTGTGTGTGTGTCTATATATTGCAGTGTAGGTTATTAAGCTTTTACAAGTCGGGTAAACTTGTGATTTGACCGAACATATTTAATATTTGAGTCTTGAACTCAGATGAGTTCTTATGCATCTTTTGAAATATCTACTAAAATATTATAACTCTTTTTAAAGGCCTAAAATGCATACCCATTTATTTGCTATGTTAGTACTACTTGTTCAATAATGATACGATGTTATGATGATATACAATAGCCTACAAAGTAATGATTATTTGTGATGATATACAATGATATGATGATATGAAATGTTATGATGTGATGTACTATATTGTTTTACCTATTATTCGTTTATAGACATGAGATGTAATCCTGTCATCTGTGTTAAACTTGAATGTATACCTAACACTCTTTGTCAGACATGATAAGTAAATCTAACCCTTGTGGTTAGATATGAAATATATACATAGCACTTGTTACTAGTGCGGTAGTGCCTATATTGTAAACCTAAAACGTGTTGACAGGCCTAAGATGTAAATCTAGTACTTGTTACTAGACATATGATGAAATAAGTCTTAAGTTAGTATAAGCCTGTGGCGCTTATGACAGCAGTTGCGTAAACGAGATGGACCAGATGTGCCTAATGTAATGATACATATGCTTTATGATGATTGACAAACATTGTATCTAAGCCAATAGAGGTTTTATGCTAAAATTAAAATTAGAACTCACCAATATAAGTTGACTAGCTTTAATATGCATTCTAAGTTAAGCAGGATGTGATGATAGCAAGATAACTTGTTATAGTTTTGAAAGATTACCTGAAATGGAATTGAGAGTTATTTTGACTTAGAGAATTTATGTTAATGATTATGTTAGTTAAATTTTTGTTTGACGTTTGATATGATATTTTCTATTGTAATGAAATGATATTTGAGTTTAAGAACTGTGATTTTGATGTTTAACCCAACTGAGATGACTTGCATATTTGAAGCCTTTCACAAAATTCGACAAACCATGGTTGGAGAAATGAAGCTCATAGTGGTGATTCAGGGAGGGAATTGAAGGAAAATAACCCAAAGAGAAGTACCATGATTATACTTTAGTCTTTGTTAATTTTCCTTATATATGTTGTTAGTTTGATATATCATGCTACTTGATATTTAATTTGGGGAATTTATTATTATTGTTAAGTTGTTATATATATTGATCTTGTATAAATAGACGAACATACAATAAAAGAATAGGCTAATTACTAATTGGGTCATATTTAAACTTGCTTGAGTTGAATAAGATATGAATTGAGATTACCTAAATTAAATTACCTTCAGTTGAATCATTATCCGGTTATGTTTGAATTCATATTATATCTAGCTACTATTATTAAAGGGCATTTGTCTCAATGGTATCAAGGTGTATTAATGTGTTCAATTCCTCCATAAAATAGGTTGAGAGTTCTAGTCCCGTACTGGACAATCGATCGATTGCTTACTGAATGCCCTTAATTAATTAATTAATGCTATTATTATTTATTGTTATATATGAGACTTCAAACCTACTTTAGAAAAATTAACAACGCAAACCAAAAATTGTTGACAACTAATTAGAAGTACAGGAATAAATTCAATTCCTCGCATGAAACTCAATATCAACGTATTTAAATTGGAAAAATTGGCCAAAGATTCAACGTCATATAGGAACCAGTTGACAAATCAAAAGAATTGGTACTCGTCACTAGTAATGGTCATTGAAAGGTGGCCAATAAAATAACGAACAATATAAATTTTTTTATTAATTAAGTTGATATACAAATACTTTTCCATTTTCAATTGATTTGTATTAATTGTAAACATAAATAAAAGGTAAATAATTTAATTAGTTTACTTAATCTCGATCTAGCTGGAAACCATCTGATCGATCTATATATAAAGAATTAAATATTACTTGGATAATTTACTAGTATTATATTCGTAAGATTATATTAAGATTTTGGTCTTAAATTTCTAAATTTACGTACTTATAAGTTATAATTTGTAAGTATTTACATTTTTTTAACTTTTTTCTTACAAGCTTTTGCACAAGTATATTTTTATAAATGTTTATTGCTAACCAAATAGAATAACCGGTTAATTACCTCTCTGACGCACGAGTGCACAAATATATACATGCATGCACCTTTAATTGGTAATTATTCTTAAATTAATATAAATTATTTATAAACTAAGGAAAAGATTTGACTGCTTGATTATTGAATAAGTTACGTAACTTTGTCAATAAATAACCTAATAACAAAAGTCTCGCACCAATAATATTGGTCATCCAAATTAAGTCTAGGTTAGGGGAACCAACACCTTGAAACCCTTTTACCATTGTGCATGGCACCTACTTTTTGACATTTTCCAAAAACTTTTTTTCTTTCTTTTTATTTATTATTTTAGTTTCAGGTTTCAGCCACCAATTACTAACCACGAATGACTTGCATGACTTTGATGTTGACCTGGTATGTCCCTCACCGTTCCTTTCGATCACCAAAACATATTATATAATTCAACTTATTTTTCTTTGTCTAATTGTTTTAACTAGGTTTATCTCCCACGCGTTGCGGCTGGTTACCACTGTACACTCCTGATAATGGGTATTATATATCATTTACAGAATCATTAGTTATATCTCACCACGAACTCTATACAAATTTTTCACGAACCCTCTCAAATTTGATACGCTTATTTCTGTTTACTACTTTTTAAAGTAAAAAATTCTGATTGTTCAAGTCTATATTTTCAAAACGTTAGTATATGGATTAGACATATAAATAATATATATATATATATAGGGGATTAATAAAATGAAAACTAATTTTAGTGTGAAAACCATGTAAAAACCATGTAAAAAAACATATTTTTTTTGAAATTTTTTTACAGGTTTGTGACATTATTGGGCACATTTTTATAAAAAAAATAAAAAAAGCGCAGACCAAATATTTTTTAAAAAAAATATTTTATAAACCCATGTAAAACATACGTAACGCTGCATCAGATCTGATGACATTTTTTACATTTTGTTACGTATGTTTTACCTGGTTTTATTAAAAAAAATTAATATTTGGTCGGCGATTTTTTATTTTTTTTTATAAAAATGTGCCCAGTAGTGTTACAAACTGGCCCGTAAAAAATTCAAAAAAAAAGGTTTTTTCACATGGTTTTCATAGTTTTCACATTAAGGAGGGGTTTTCAAATTATATATTCCCTATATATATATATATACATATAATAAGTAATAGACCCACTTATTATATAATAATATTAAATCTACTATTCCTTTTTCATCACTTATAATATATATAATAATAATTAAATCTACTATTCCTTTTTCATTATTTATAATATATATAATAATTTTCGTTTCATTATTTTATTTTTAATATTTCTTTTCTTTTCAATAAGCGAATGAACAGATCGAACATGTTGAATTGATTGTAAATTTATAATCAATTCATCTGATTATATTAATAAATTATGTCATGTGACCTAGATGTCACAGGCATGTTATGTAAACAATCTATATTAAAAATACATAGTATGAATGTTGTATGCATGCATTCAGGCCTCCCGATCCCAGCTTGTGGATGCGGGGAACTCATCTAGTTGTTGTTTCTTTTATCTAAATGTTCTTATATATTGATAGATTACAGGTAATCATATATTAATTAATTTGTGAAACATTAACAATTATGATTAAATAATTTAATTTAATATAATAATTGTGGTAGAAGAGCTAGCTAGCGAGCATGAGAAATGGAACTGAGTTAATTTGTTGTTGCAGTATTGGGTGGTATGTATTTAATTTGAAGGGTGCATGACGATGGTTTGGTGCCATGCTACATGCCTTTAGAACCTCAACATAAGGGGATGGTTGACTTGTATATAATTAAACAAGTGTCAAAGCATGCATGAACCTTATCATTACCCTTAATTTGCATTTCATTTCCCTCATAAAACAACACACAATATTAATTGTGGTGCATCATCACCATCAACCATTAAGTAGTTTGATTATATAGATGCAAATTAAATATAATTAGTTACTCATCATACTTGTTCGATATTAAAAAATGGTGAATGCTACCATTAGTGATATTGATAATGTCAAAACGAAAGAACTCATTCTGATTTCAAGAAAACCATCTCCACAAGCATGCAGTTTATCTATGTATGAGCAAAGATCATGAACAAGTTCACAAACAAATGGATAAAAAATTTAATGAGAGTTAACGGACCTTGCATGGGAGATGTTAAAGACAAACGACAATTGCAATGAAGCTCGAAAAATCAGGTTATATATATAAATGTGTACATGTTTGATTGGTGTGATTTTTTTTTTATAATTAGACATTTAGACCTGGCAATCTTGACCCACAACAAGATAAATGGATATATTTGGGTAAAAAAATTATTGTATTTTGTGTTAAAATGGGTAGCATTAAAAACATAGAACGGATTGAGATGTGTAACACCTTAATATAATATTGGTCAAGATAAACATCTTAAAACTATATGAATATAATTAATCCAAGATAATATTTAAACTTGAGCAATTGGTGTGTAAGTATTTAATTATTTTTTAAAAAGATGAATTTAAAAAAAAAAATTTTTTAATCTTCAAGATGAAAAATGTTGGAGAAAATGGTGAAGTGTAAGGTTGTATGATAAAAGAAAAACGTTTATTTTATTTTATTTTTTCATTTTCTTCTTTTCTTTTTATAAATATGCAAAAAAAAAAAAATCATATTACAGTATTTTTTTTAAAACAATTAAGAGTGTATGGTTCACACATCTGAATAAAACTAAAAAATTTCCTTTCAAAACCCTAAATAATAACTTATTCAAATTGTTATATACTTAGGGGCTATTTGGTTAGGTCTGAATTATTAGGTGTTGAATGGCTAAGATGTCTGAATACTTAAGAGGGTCTGAATGATTAATTGTTGAACCATTTAGAGTGTTTGGTTCACACATCTGAATAAAACTAAAAAAATTCCCCATTTTCTCTCAAAACCCTACATGTCCCTGTCTTCTTCCCGTCGTCTTCATGGGCTGCGGACCGTGAAGCCTACCCCACCGGCGAGCACCACAGTGAAGCCGTTTACCTCTTCGGCCTTCACACCCATCGTCGAATCGTTCGCATCCCATCGTTGATCTTAGGGTTACGCCGCCTCCATCATCATCCCCTGTGGTGTGAACCATCAAGAGGTAGTGGTGGCGCGATGGAGTCGTCGATGGTGGCGGCTGGATGGAGACGTCGATGGTGGCGGCTGGATGGAGTCGTCGGTGGTGGCTGATGGGTTTTCGAAACACACAGGGTGGATTGGGAATGTCTTCAAGTTTCATTCAGACTCTTTCCTATGCTAAACCATTCAGATCTGAATTGAACCACTCAGAGGCTTTATTTTACCACTAGCCTCTTACTGATTCAGAAGCAGCCTTTGAATAGAATCATTAAGAGGCAAACAAACACCCCCTTTAGACCTTATAATTTATTTGATTTGATCAATAAACTAATCCAGTTACTATATATAATTAAAAAGCATAGAAAGAAATAATAGTTAGTGGGTCCCATTCATTGATTATATATATAAAACCATATATATATATATATTATATTACTAGCCTAAAATCCCGTGCATTACACGGGTTGAATAATTATAAAATTATATTATAAGATAAAGTATAATTGAAATATTTTTATAATTTATAAATTATAATAAATAGTAAAATATTAGAATTAGAATATTCATATTTTTTTAATATTGATCATATAATTTAATTACTAAAGAAATTATAAATATATATTAAGAGAGAGAGGCGGGAAAAAAAATTTCAGATTGCACCAAAATGCGACATGTGTCACCTTAAAAATACTCATTTATTATAATAGGTAGATTCGGGTATAATAGACCCGTATAAGAGAGTAATTTTAGGTCAAGTTTTAGGCGGGAAATAAAAAATTGTAGTGGTCTAATAAAATGCCAAGTGTCCCCCTATTTATACTCCTTTATTAGTAAAGGAAGATATATTATATTATTTAGGTGTCTGATCCATGTAGTGACGTTTTGAAAATTTAGACTTGAACAATCAGAAGTTTTTTGCTTTGAAAAGTAGTAAACATATATAAGTTTATTAAATTTGAGAAAAATTTTCTTAGAGATTTAAGTTTTTATTAAACTTGAGATTTTGTATTGAGATTTGAGTTTCTATTAATTTTATAATATATTTTTGAGAATTTTGTATGATTTTATGTTTTTATAAAAAAAATTGTATAGAGTTCGTGATAAGCGATATGATTTTGCTCTGCAAATTATGTTTATGTAAATGCTATATAATATCCGTTCTCAAGTGTATACTGTGACAATCCGCCGCAAAGCGCGGGGTGAATAAACCTAATTACAATAATATTGTACATATATTATTTTTTATATATGAATATGTACTCATGTTAAAGATAAAAATGCTAAATTTTGTGGCATAATTATGAAGAAAAATAATAATTTCTTATAAAAAATTATGAATATTTTAAAAAATTATGAATGCTATAGCTAAATTATTTTCCTTTTTTTTTTAATTCTATCATGTCACATATCAAAATCTCATTAGTTTTTTGTATCTTATCATGTCACATGTCAATATATAATTGATTTTTTTTAAGAAAAAAAAGGATTTTTTTGCTTTAACTTCACTCTATTGTTTAATTAATAGTTAAGTTGACTAAAGTGTGATTAGAAGGTTAACGGCAAAATTTAACTAAAAATTGTACTTTGGTTATAATGAAGTAATTCATGATGATGGCTTGAAAACCATCGATCTCATTTGTGTTAGCCGAAATACTCAAATACTTACAAAAATATTCATGTTTGGCATCATCATGATGACATGTGATGTCGTTATTTTACATTTTTTTTACTTATTAAGTAAGGTGCCGTTACAAGATATATTATTGATGAGTATGTTTTATAAGTGTACAAGGTTAGTACCCCGCGTATTATACAGATTGAATAAAAAATAATAATAAATAGTTCTCAGCTAAAAGTTAAACACTATAAGATTATATTTAAATATGATACGTGATTAAAATTTAATATATTTAATACTTTAAGTAATAAAATAATTATATTATTTATTAAATACTAAGATTTTCAAATTTCATTTATTTAAACATTTCATTTTTAAAAAACTATTTATGAATTTTTATATTTTATAATACTCTTAAATCGGAACTGGTGGGTACAGGCGAATCAGGATTCTCAAAGAAATCGGAACCGAAAAAAGAGGAACTGGTTCCACCTTTACCTGGCCAAAGCTGAACCGGAACCGGTCAAAAATCGGTTGGAACCAGTCAAAAATCGGAACCGGATGTTGACTTCGTTGACCGGAACCGGTTTGCCCACCTCTAGTACGAACCCGTTTTGTAAAGAAACTTATATATATTTAGTTAAACTATGTAACGTCTAACTCCAACACGTAATTCACCATTTCACCTTCTATAAACACACATCATATATGATTTAAGAGTTTCTCTTTAATATTAAGTTTTCAAATGATACAATCCCTCTCTATATATAATAGCAACACGTGAAGATTGATCGATTGAAAGCTGATAACTCTTGTGTAGGATTAAATGAATTAGTAATGTCCAGAAAATTGAAATTCAGTCAAATTACAACATAAAAAATAAAAAAAAAAAAGTAAACTTGTTAAAAACTTGAGGCCCTAAAAAGTTTGATGGCCCAAAGTAATAGCGTAAGTCGTAAGATTTTATTAATATGGGCCGATCTTGCAACAAGCTTAGCCTATATCTTGCATCGCCATAAGCCCATAACTGTTTGGTTTTAGTCTATCCAGGGAAAACAGACAAACCTAGTGGTGCGCAAACGGCAAACCCCTTTTTTAGCCAAACCGGCTCGGGTTAGTAACCGGTATGGTTTGGTCAATAATGGTCCTAAATCGGTTTGGATGAAACCGGTTTGAGAGAAGGAAATGCCAAACCTATAGGTACCGGTTCTAAGGGGTTGAAACCGGTTTGAAGGGGTTGAAGCTGGTTCAGAGGGTTTGAAACCGGTTCGGGTCGGTTTAGGAACTGCTTTTAATGGTAAAATCTCGAAGTGGTGTCAAACCAGCGGTTCGAACCGGTTTGGATGGAACCGGTTTGAGATCGATAATATACCTGTTTATAAATCGGTTTATGGAACCGATCCTCTTTTTTGTGCAGCTCCAAGTCTCCAAACAAACCTAAGTTGATATCTTTAAAACCAAATGAGGCATAGCCGGTCTGATTCGATCACCAACCATGAGCATTCCTAATGGTCAAGATTCGTGATCACGTGAGCTAAGTAACTATCACTTATTTTAAACTATTACTAAAATCGTAAGCAAATTACATCTTCGACTCAAAAAATAACTTTTTACAATAAGATTAACATTTTACTACTAATTATCCTAATTTTTGGTTCTTTTATTGAGAAAGTTCCCGAAGCAAAAGTAAAATTTTGTATATGGAAGAAGTTTGATAATCATCAAAACTGATAATTATTATAAACACGCGAATTCATCATGTAAAAAAATTACCACACATTCACGTGGATGATTTTTGAGTGATAACTATGTCTATGCATGATTTTATCACATAAGAATAAATAACACTTACATTTTAAAATCAAGCTGACAAAATACCTTTGGATCAGAGGCTAACTGTGACAAAACTTAAACATTTTGGAAGGATGGAAATTTACATGATTTATAATACATGTTAATTTTTTAAAACAAATGAGCCGAAATCAATATTTTTACAAAAAAAAACAACATTTTGATCAAAAAATTAATATTACGAACGAAAAAAGGGAGGCAGTCGACCCCTAGTCCTATGAAAAGCTTCGCCCATCATTTGTTTTTTAAAATTTCTTTTGAACAACAAACGTCAGATCACCTGTGATTACCTTAACAAATATATCATTCTTCCGCCCGAATAGCAGAGCGTGATGACCTGATACATCCGTCAAATAGAAAACCTGCAACTAGGAATCCCCTGAGTCAACCCAGTGTAATATTTGCTTTAGATGATGTTTCAACCAAATACCTCTTATGAGATAAGTCAAATGGCTATCACTAGAATAGAAACCTTTTTGTATATATTTTTTTAAACCTTTTATAAGAAAAATCAAATGACTAACATTAGACTAGAAACACATTTGTATTTTTTTTAAATACAAAGAAAGAATTTAAATTTTTAATTGTTAGATGTAACACACAAATGATAAACCTACAACGTAACTTTTTTCGATCGTCCGACTTATCCCTTTTGACGCTTCTGAGAGAGAACAAAGATAAACCTCTAAAACCCCTTACCCTTCTTAGCACCAGCGACGGTCTTCAGGCCGGAGCCTACGATGCCTATCAACTTCCGGTAGGGTTCTTGTTCATCACAATCTGCAACTAAACTGATGGATCTTAAAATAGAGCTCAGACCCAACAAATTCTGTTTCTCACACCCATCTTCCTGTTCAAGAAAAGGGTTCATTCTGTTGAATCAAACCCACCCGAATCTACTTTTCTTACCACTTAATCGTTACAATCGAATCAAAAGAAGAAAACCCCATTTCCGTGTTTCTGCTTCCGTTAATCCCGATGGCCTAGAAGACGGGTCGGGTTGGACCAGATTATCGCAGTCTATTCGTCGCAATTCGGAGATTTTGTTAAGTTATCTTGGGGATTCGTTGAAGAAAGAAACTGGGGTTGATCTGCAAGATGCAAATGTTAAAATTTCTGGATATATGGGTGAGATTCAAGATTCTTTATCGAAAGCCCAAATTCAATTCAGGAATTGGAATGAATGGCAGCGTTGGAAGGTACATTGAACCTAAATGATGCTCAATTGAACTCATTGATTCATTGGTGTTCTAGTTATCAAGATTTAGGGAACTGTTAATTTTTTTGCAGGATATCAATAATTGGGATCCAACAAGGGTAGGTGTGTTGGCAATCTATCTATTGGTGACAATTGTTTCATGCCAAAGGATATTCATGGCTGTTCGAGCTCCGTTTCTTGATCGGCAAGTAAAAGAAGTATCTGAAGCTTATATGGAAGCCTTGATCCCTGAACCATCTCCAACTAATATTAGAAAGTATGCAATGTTTTTCAATTTCTTTATATCATGCTTTAACTTAAGCGGTAATTATTTGATTTGAACATGATTATGGTAGTTAAAACATATGTGTTGAACTTGGGTTGTGCTTGTTTCAAAGGTATAAGAAAGGTTTATGGAGGAAGTCAATGCCCAAAGGCCTTAAAATGAAGAAGTTCATTGAAGGGCCTGAAGGAACACTCATTCAAGATACTTCTTATGTTGGAGAAAGTGCGTGGGACGACGATGACGACGATAATGTGGTTTATAAGAACAAGGTGAAGGAAATCATTAACCATGATGTGAAATTGAACACACAAAACAAAAGGGAGCTGCAAGAAGAACTAGGGCTTTCTGGTTAGTTTGTAAATACCTTTTTGGTATGTATCTCTACTAAGATATCTCTGACAGATTTATGTGGTTAGATGTAAATAAAGAAAGTAAAGGAACATGGCAAGAAAGGCTGCAAATATGGAAAGATATTCTTAGAAAGGAGCAATTAGCTGAACAACTAGATTCTTCTCGTGCTAAATATGCAATTGAATTTGACATGAAAGAGGTTGAGAAAAGCTTTCGTGAGGATGCAAAGGCGAAAGCCGAAGGCACACAAGGCGTTAGAGCACTTTGGATATCAAAAAGATGGTGGCGTTACCGCCCAAAACTACCTTATACTTATTTTCTTGAAAAGCTTCAATGTTCTGAGGTCAAGCATTTGATTTTTTCCTTACATATTTCTTTTGGAATATTTTGTTTTTGATTATATTGAACTTTGGCAGGTGGCTGCTGTTGTGTTTACTGAGGATTTGAAAACATTATATGTAACAATGAATGAAGGGTTCCCTCTAGAATATACTGTAAGTTTCATATTTCAATATGTTTAAGAAATTGCATTTCTCCTATGAATTTGAATGATTTGGTATGTCTTTTTTGTAGGTTGATATGCCACTTGATCCATACCTGTTTGAGATGATCACAAATTCAGGAGCTGAAGTTGATCTACTTCAAAGGAAGCAAAGCTATTACTTAATAAAATTTATAATTGCACTACTGCCTGGAATTCTGGTTTTGTGGTTTTTACGGGAATCACTGATGCTTTTACACATTACTTCAAAAAGATTTCTCTATAAAAAGTATAATCAGCTTTTTGATATGGCTTATGCTGAGAACTTTATCTTGGTAAAGTAAAGTTTTCATCTTTAGATAAAACATTCCTTCTTATCATATTATTTCATGGCTAATCTCTTTATTTCAAAATCTAATTTACAACCACAGCCAGTTAGAGAAGTTGATGACACAAAATCAATGTATAAGGATGTAGTGCTAGGAGGAGATGTATGGGATCTCTTGGATGAATTAATGATTTACATGCGAAATCCTATGCAATATTATGAAAAAGAAGTGAAGTTTGTTCGGGTAATTTTAATTTTAAATAATGATGATGATCAAACATTTGAAAACCTAACTGTAAATGTGCAAGTGCATTACATGTTAAAATTTTAATTTTATGACGCAGGGAGTCCTTTTATCAGGACCTCCAGGAACAGGAAAAACCCTATTTGCAAGAACACTAGCAAAGGAGAGTGGGATGCCATTTGTTTTTGCTTCTGGTGCAGAATTCACCGATAGTGAAAAAAGTGGTGCTGCACGAATAAATCAAATGTTCTCAGTTGCAAGACGAAATGTAAGTGTTATAGATTTTTAGTTTTAAATAAATGGTATGTGATGATTTTAAGTAATAACTTAGATTTATATTGTGTAGGCTCCTGCTTTTATATTTGTGGACGAGATTGATGCTATTGCTGGAAGACATGCAAGAAAGGATCCAAGAAGGAGATCAACATTTGATGCATTGATCGCCCAGCTTGATGGAGAGTTAGTATCAAAAATGTCAACCTTTTCTTTTGGATTTGTTTACTTATTTATTCTGATATTTTATAATTTTGTATGAATTATAGAAAAGAGAAAACAGGGGTTGATAGATTTTCTTTAAGACAAGCTATTATATTCATCTGTGCTACAAATAGACCAGATGAATTAGATCTAGAATTTGTTCGTGCTGGACGTATTGATCGCCGACTGTACATCGGTTTACCAGATGCAAAGCAAAGAGTGCAAATCTTTGGTGTTCACAGTACAGGGAAGCAGCTTGCTGATGATGTCAATTTTGGCCAGGTATTTTTGTGAATTTTATGTCCTTAGTTTTTTTTTTTTTTAATTTTATTTTCAGGTTTTCGTCTCATAAGTTTTATTTACCGTTATGAAACTGCACAGCTGGTCTTTCGCACTGTAGGGTATTCTGGAGCAGATATAAGAAATCTTGTCAATGAAGCTGGGATAATGGCTGTAAGTTTTTTTTTTTCATAAATTAAAGTGAAGATATATTTATCGTAAATACGAAATATACAAAATATATTAATTGTATGCAGGTGAGAAAAGGACATACTAAAATATACCAGAAAGATATTGTTGATGTATTGGATAAGCAGCTGCTTGAGGGAATGGGTGTGCTTTTGACAGAGGAAGAGCAACAGAAATGTGAAGAAAGAGTATGCATTTTGTTTTCTCTGACCTATAAAAATATTGTATCTTTGTAAGGGTAATTTAGTCATCAATCATGTTTCTAAAATGTGACAGGTATCTGTTGAAAAGAAGAGACTGTTGGCAGTTCATGAAGCTGGCCATATTTTGTTGGCACATTTATTTCCCCGTTATGACTGGCATGCGTTTTCTCAGTTATTACCAGGTGGTAAGGTATAATTTTAGAATTAATCTTTTAAGCAAGAGATTGTTTAAGTTTTATATATTTGTCTTTCAGTAGCTAACGCTAAATGAGCAGGAAACTGCAATATCTGTTTTTTACCCTAGAGAAGATATGGTGGACCAAGGTTACACAACATTTGGCTACATGATGATGCAAATGGTGGTTGCTCATGGTGGTCGTTGTGCTGAACGTGTTGTCTTTGGTGATGATATAACTGACGGTGGAGTTGATGATCTAGAAAAAATCACAAAGGTGGTGTATATTTGTTCTCTTGATTTTTAAAATAATTAATGATCACATTGATTTTAAAGAGAAAAACTTTATTGAATTTGGTAGTTGCATCCTACTTGTCATGTTAATATTTCTTTAGATCGCTCGAGAAATGGTGATAAGCCCTAGAAACTCAAGATTAGGGTTTGCTACTTTGACAAACAGAGTGGGATTGGCTAATAGAGCAGATAGTACTGATGGAGAACTTATAAAATACAGGGTATCTAATCTTAACTCCATTCTTGTCTTTTTATGTCATATATCTTCAGATGCCAATTATTGTTCGACTGTTAGTTTCTAATTTTGTTGATTCATCTGTATTGCTATCCTGATTCAGTGGGATGACCCTCATGTAATTCCTGCTGATATGACAGTTGAAGTTTCAGAGCTCTTCACTCGCGAATTGACAAGAGTACCCATATCATATCCCCCTTTTTTATAGTTTTATATAAACCTGACCAATTTTTGCTATCTCATTTTTCTGATGTGGATCCCAGTACATCGAAGACACAGAAGAACTTGCAATGAAAGGATTGAGGGATAATAGGCACATACTGGACTTGATTTCAAAGGAACTACTGGAGAATTCAAGAATTACCGGTGTGGTAAGTTAGTTTTACACATCATTAACAGATTAGTTGAAATTAGTCAGGTTTGCATTCGTAAGTGAGTTTGATTGGATGATTTCAGGAAGTTAAAGATAAAATAGGACAATTGTCCCCACAGATGTTTGATGATTTTGTTAAGCCTTTCCAAATAAATGCAGAAGACGTATGTATCATTCACTTATTTAGTTGATATGTAAAAATCATATAAGTAGTTCATGAAATGCGGTTAATGAGTCTGTTTGTTTTACAGGAAGGGCCATTGCCTCACAATGACCGTTTGAGATACCAACCTCTGGATGTTTACCCCGCACCTCTTCACAGATGTTGACCGACACAAAGTCAAAGTGGCATCATTATAGGAACAAGTTTTTTTTATTTAAAATTTATTCAAGTGATAAACAGCTAGAACAATTACAATCAATATCAATAGGTGTTACCATAAAAATTCCATTAGGCTAGAGTTTGCTTGAAGGTACCCCGGTAGGTGCAGCTCTAGCGCGTTTTTCTACCACCCTAGAAAGCATTTTCACTTCCTCCTTCGGCAGATGACGTGGATGGCTTAACCACAGCCCTCCATCAACAACAAGGGTCGTCCCATTCACATATTTACCTTCATGCCAACCATAAATCTTTGTTAAACCAAATAGATTTAGCAAATTTTTAAAAAATTAGCCAAATTTGCTACCTGCATTAGATGCAAGATAAAGGGCTGCAACTGCAACATCCCATTTTTCTCCAAGTTTGAAAAGAGGCATCATCCCCCTAGTCTTGCTTTTTATCTCATCTGGCCCCAGTTTCCTCTGGCCAGCAGTGTCATTTATGGGTCCAGGTGCAATCCCGTTGACCCGTATATCATAATCTGTACCCCATTCCAGTGCCAAATTTCTTGTGATAGCATCTACTGCAGCCTATATCACAAATTAAAGAAACACACATGTATCATAAGTGTATATATCTCAATAAATTGGTTCAAAATAAATTAAATTTAATATTTCTGGTATAACCTTAGCAGCAGCTACATGAATTTGGTACCAAGCAGCTGTGTAGTGCAGTGTAGCACTAATGTTCAGTATCATACCACCGCTGTCATCTGAGCTTCTTCCAGGTCCTCCTTTCTTGAGATAGTGGAGTGCTTCATGGCACATGGTAAACGTACCAACTGAATCGATATCCATCACTAATCATGGCAAAAACATTGATTAATGTACTTCCCTAATGAAGGTTTTATTATTCAAATTAACGATTTTATACACACACACACACTCACAAACACGCACGCTATGAAGAAGAACCGTATGAAGCAAAACCTGTTCGAAAGCCATTTGGTGAGAGATCTTCTGGTGAAACCAGAAAATTTCCAGCTGCAGCATTCACAAGAATATCAAGCTTCCCGAAGTGTTCAATGGTTGATTCGACTACTCTCTTTGCATCTTCCTGCTTGCGAACATCTCCCGCAAAGCCAACAGCCTATAAAACCGTCATCACATGTCATATACTAACCTAATCTCGAACTTAACAAATCGAATCATCTATACGAAACTGATGGATAGACTGATTGCAAGGATCGAATTTGCGTATGATGAATGAATTGATTAGCAATAGACCAGTATCTAATCGGAATTCTGGAATCCCTAGATTGAACGGTATGATTATGGAGATGAGAAGTTTACCGGAATACCAAGTGACCGGAGGGAAGCGACGGCGGAGTCAACGACGGTCTTGCGACGGCCCATAACAGCGATGGAAGCGCCATGTTTACCGAACTGCGTGGAGATCTCGAAGCCGATGCCGGAAGCTCCTCCGGTCAAAAGTGCTACCTTGCCTCTGAGAATATCCGGTTTGAACGGCGACTCCATTTCGTTTGGAAAGGCGACTAATTTGACAATCAACGAAAATTTTAATATAAAGAATCAATCCGTATCACTATCACTAATGAATGCTATGTATTAAAACGCTTCCTTATCAACAACAAAGTCCAGATACAAACAAACTTTGGTTTTACTCTTATGTCATGTTTGGGATTGCTTATTTAACTTTAAAAGAATTTTTTGTTAAGAATGCTTGTTAGCTTCTAACGTTTTGAAATTAAGTTTTTAAAAATGTGTTTGGATTAGCTTTTTCAAAATGATCAAAAAGGACATTTTTTATTGACATTATTTTAAGGTTATTGGGTAAAGAGTGATGTATATTTGTAATTTTATGTTAAAAAGTCAAAAGTTATTTTGAAAAACTATAATTTTTAGCTTTTAAAAAAGCAAATTATTACCCTTTTACAAAAAGTCATTTTTAAAAGTTCTTTTAAGTTTGGCAAACAATTTATCTACTTATTAACTTTTTGAATAAACCAACAAGTTAATAAGTTGTTTTTAGATAAAATTCTAAACATGACCTTAGTAACGTGGTTTTTCCTTTGTAATAATTTATTAGTTGAAATTTTGCCACCAGACGTTTTGCTTTTATTATTATAATTATTATTTATTTTATATATTTTATCCTCTTTACTGTTAGGAGGGTGCTCTTAGCGTCGAGGAAAATTTATGATGTACTAAGGTGTATATCAATATTTGACTCGTTTAGATTTAACCATTCATTTTTAATATAAAAAATGTGGTTCATATTAAAATTGTCTCTTTATTTTATTAAAATTAAGTGATTAGAATTAAGTTTAAAAGGTAACTATCCAAAATTAAACTATCTGAAAATATAAGTGATATATATATATATATATATATATATATATATACCACACATACGTATATTCCATCAACACGTTTTAAAAACTTAAAAATATGTGCATTGGAGTGTTCTTATACTGTATGTCCAATTAACATTCCAAAAACGAGTATAACATGACACTTTTCTCTCATATCTGATTTACGTCTCTGTTCTATTTCGCTTCTCTCAACTCAACACGATGGTCTTATGTTGATTGTCTACGTTGATAAAAGCAACTTGAAACATATTGAAAAACACTTAGATTAATAACGTGACATTTTTAATAAATGATAGAAAATTGAAACCTTATTAAACATTGATTTGTGTGTGTATGGGATAGTTCGAATATTAACGCTTCCTTATTGCGATAATTGAATAACTACATCTTATTACTTTGGGGCACACATTAAAGTAAATATAAATGTGTACGTTTTTTCTTATTTTTTTATTAATGTAAGTGAGCCTTATATTAATTAAACATCTTTAGATTTACTTTATTGTGAGCCCAAAGTAATAAGATGTAGTTATTCGTTTAACGCAATAAGGAAGGGTTAACATTTGATCCTATCCCTATATATATATATATATATATATGATATGATAAAGGGTCTTTGCCAGAAAATTTTGATTTATATTTTTAACGTTATATTTGTTTAAATGTGTATTCACATGTATGGGATTTATGTGATTTAATAATCATTAATTAAAGTGAAATTTAGTTCATGTTTGAGGTTTAGGTACAGTTTCACCTAGTAATTAAACAAGTTTGTTTTGCCAATCTTAACAAGACATGTCTTGACAATCTTAATAAGATATGCCTTGTCAACCATTGTCGGAACAACCTTACCAATTGTACGTTAACAATTCATGTATGCTCTTGTCAACCTTAATAATGCTTAGAAAACTTAGCTAGCCCATGTGAAATCAAGCACATCTTCCACCTATAAACAAGAAATTCACTTTCACCAGCATCTCATCTCGTTTCCTAGCAATTAAATCCTTGTTAAACACCTCTTCACTTTAACCAATATTTTACCATCTTTTGTTTTTGTTTTGTTTTTTTTTTTTTGAGTTTTACGAATTAATATTGTAGCATGATTAGATCTGACATAAGCATTATAAACATATAATTATGTAGTAAAACTAAAGCAATAAAACAATTACAGATAAATTAAAAAACTAATATTCTAACAATAAAATACAAATAATTAAATAACAAGTTAACAATTAACAAATCATTATTGCAAAAAAAAAAAAAAAAAAAAAAAAGATAATATTTAACATTATTGCAAAATTAGATGATGACTAATATTGCAAAAATGCTTTAACATTGTTATAGAAGAATGCAATTTAATTTGCTTCTCGTTGTAAATACTAAATAAATTTTATTTTTCAAAGAAAATTTTCAATAGACCAACCTTTAAAAAATTGTTTTACGGCTTACAGGTGCCACAGGGATTATTTATAAAGAATAAAATATATATTGGCGTGACTTATGTTTTGATTATAAGTAATGTATAAATAATAAATATATGATGTCACTCTATTGAATACTAGCATAAAATATAAGGTTTCACTCGAGTATAAGATAAAAATACACATGTATGCATGGCAGAATTAAATAAAAAATATATTTGTCTGAACGGCTAAAATTTATTTCTGAAACCTTCGAAACTAACCAAATGAATTCCGATTGAACTCATTCCAATGATGCTAGAACCATCTCGTCGAATTTTACAGTATTAGTTTTTTGTTTTAGATTTTACATTTAGCTTTATAGTTTAAGTTTTAGGGTTTCGTTTTAACTTTTAGGTTTTATCTTTAATGTTTAAGATTTGATTTTAAAATTTAGGTTTTAGTATTATGGTTCATAATTCATATTTAAGGTTTGAGGTTTAGGTTTGACAAGCCAGTTCCAATGAAGCGTAAATGAGTTCGTTGGGGTTTAGGTTTATGTTTTATGGTGTTTTTTCGAGATATTTTATTGTGTTAACATTTTATGGTGTTTGGCTATTCATGAAACTTAAACTGGTCA
This sequence comes from Mikania micrantha, assembly GCA_009363875.1. Classification (NCBI taxonomy): domain Eukaryota; kingdom Viridiplantae; phylum Streptophyta; class Magnoliopsida; order Asterales; family Asteraceae; genus Mikania; species Mikania micrantha. The sequence goes on from CM018693.1 coordinate 16,163,908, forward strand.
TCTTTTAACATTAACAAATTTATACTTTATAAACACCATAAAATGTTTCCAAAAAACGTATGACAAAACACCATAAACGCATAGTTTTATAAACACCCGAAAAAACAACATAAATTGCTCAATTTCATGAACCTTGGAAAAACATCATAAAACATCCAGATTTATTAGAGAAAACCCTTAAATCTTATGTGAATCATTGATTTGGAATCTTGAAAATAAATATATGGTCCAATTAACCCACATTAAAAATGATTTGTTTATTCAAAACCCAATTTTTTATTCAGGTTTAATTTGGACCACATATTTATTTTCAAAATTACAAATCAATGGCTCACATAAGATTTAAGGGTTTTTTTCTCTAAGATTGGGTTTTCATAGGATTCAATTCATATATATATAGGATTGTGAACAAATAATAACCCGCTCTTAAAGCATTAATCTAGATAACTTTGTCAAGATGAAGCTAAATTTTGGATTTTTTTTAACATCATTGTAAGATATCTACAACACTTTCTTTTTTATGAGTTTGTGAAAATTTCATCACCGTTTGAGACGTAACATCGTTGTAAGTTTTAGACCTAAAACAATTACAGTGCTGTAAGTGAAAAACTTACAACGATTTTACGTCTCAAACGGTGATGAATTTTCGCAAACTCATAAAAGAAGAAAATGTTGTAAATGTCTTACAACGATGTTAAAAAAAATCCAAGATTTAGCTTCATCTTGATGGGTTATTTCGGATTAATGTTTTAAAAGTGTGTTATTATTTGATCCTCTCCCTATATATGTGTGTGTGTGTATGTGTGTGTGTGTATATATATAGGGTAGGGTTATTTTGAAAACCCTATCTCAATGAGAAAACCGCGAAACCATGCAAAAATCATGTAAAAAGAACGTTTTTTTTTTGAAATTTTTTTTACAGGTTTGTAACACTATTGGACACAGTTTTATAAAAAAAATAAAAAAAGCGCCGACCAAATATTTTAAAAAAAATATTTTATAAAACCATGTAAAACATACGTAACAAAACGTAAAAAAAATTACGTTTTGTTACGTATGTTTTACGAGGTTTTATAAAATATTTAAAAAAAAAAATTTGGTAGGCGCTTTTTTGATTTTTTTTTATAAAAATGTGTCCAATAGTGTTACAAACCTGTAAAAAAAGATTAAAAAAAAACGTTTTTTTACATGATTTTTGCATGGTTTTCGCGATTTTCTCATTGAGAATGAGTTTTCATTTTATCTTTCCCCTAGGATGTTCAATTGAGAACCCATGTAAGTTAAGAACTAAAAGAACTATTTGTAGCCACAAGTTTGAAGGGTATAAAGGTAGCTTCTCTTATTTTTAAGAGAAGTTACTTTTATATCTTTCAAAACTTGTGGCTATAAATGTGATTCATTTATTTCTTTACAATTTGTTGGTTCTTGTTAGAATAAATCCCTATGTATGTACGTACGTGTACGTATGTATGAATTTTAGGATATCCTGGTTTAGAAAGAAACAAAAAAGCTAACGATTATAGCTTCCATGTATGCATGTTAAGCCTTGTGTTTGTTGAAAGAGCTTGGATATGTGTACTATTGTAACCACACTAAAAGGCAAAAAAAAAAGCACCCAAGAAATATCAAATCACATTTTCCATTTTTTGTACAAACACAAATCCTCTCTCCATGCACAAGTATATATACACCAAATAATCAAAATCATCTTCACATTTATATCTTAATCCAACAGATTTCTTCAACAAATCATAAAGCTATGTTTTTTTATTAAAAATCTACAACACATGTACGTGCCCACATGATTTCAGCTAAGATCCCTTGTAGCCATGACCGCCTTCGGTTTGGGGTGTGACATGACGCGTAACCGACCCGTTATTTCAGCGAAAGAAGGCCTAACCATAGGGTTAGGTGCCCAACATTGCTCCATTAGCCTCCTCCATTCACCATCACAGTCCTTTGGGATAGGGGGTCTCAAAGTGTTGCTAACAATGCCTCCTGCAAATACGCAAGTCAGCATTAAGAATACATAAATGGTAACACAAATACTCAAATTTTATAGGACTGTAAAGTTAACAAACAAACAGTTGATCCAAACCCAACCTATAATGGCACCATAGTGCATATTTGCATAGGGCTCTTCACCAGTTAGGATCTCCCATAATACAATCCCAAAAGAGAATACATCAACCTGTAACAAAAGGAAACAATATATTATTATAATTTATATTTGTAACTTTATAACTTATATTTGTAACTTTACAATTTATCAATATATATACCTTTTCGGAAACTTTATTACTGCTACCGTTAAGTAGCTCAGGGGCCATCCAGGGCAAAGTTCCTCGAACTCCACCAGAAACCAAAGTGTTACGTTTGATCTTTGATAACCCAAAATCACCAACCTGCACACAATAAATGAAAACTTAAAACCCTGTAAATATTTGCTGCATAAAAAATAATTAGAAACTATAAAACCAGTATATATTTTACATATAAGCATAGTCTATGATATGTTAACCTTGCATATAGGGCGCGAAGGGTCCTTCATATTGACCAATAAATTGTCACATTTTATATCAAAATGCACAATGTTCTTAGAATGTAAATATTCCATCCCAAAGGCTGCATCCATTGCAATTATGAGTTTCTTTCGATGATCCAAATGCCTGCAAGTTATCAAAACAATGTAATCTCCATATCTTAAAAGTAATAATAATGATAATAACTGAAATACCTATCTTTGCGAAGTAAAACTCGCCTTAGTGACCCATCAACCATAAACTCTGTGACAGTAGCTAATGTTCCACCAGGTCCATCTTGTACAACACCATAAAATGCCACAACATTTGGATGGTGAAGCCTCGAGAGAATATCAGCTTCTCGCCAAAACTCATTTGTCTAGAATTAAATCATAAAACATGAAAATAATGAATTTAAGATATAATACAAGCCCTAAAGTAACGAAAGAACTGCATAAATGACTGACCAATCTCTCTTGCTCAGATGATCGACCTGCAAAACAACTCTTTTTTATTCGCTTAATAGCCACATCAGTTCCCCTCCATTTTCCATGGTAAACTGTCCCAAATGTACCAGAACCAAGCTCCCTTAATTCTTCAAGATCTTCATTTCTTATGATCTTCAACATTCAACAAGATACAAACCATCATTACAGAGAATTTTAACAATCTCATGACAAGATTCTTACTTTGTTCTGTATGCAGTTAGTTGAATCATCTATAAAAATAATATGAACCATTGGGAGTACAATACATGACATCATACCTGCAATGGACTCATATCATGATTATCTAGAGAAGGCCGCCCAAGATTCCCAATATCAACCTACAAAATTTATATTGACTGGATCATATAATCCATCAGATTTCAAGAAAAAATGTAGGGCAATTGATGTAAGTTTACCTCAAGTTTTGAGTCTGGCATCCTCATGTTTTCCATCAGATCAACAAACTGCATGCTTTCACTTACTTTAGCCTGAGATGGATCATATTGTGATTGAGGTGCATTTTTTTCTTCATCTTCTATTTTGGAATCTAACTGCCTTCCAGAAGCTTCTTCAACTTTTGGAAATTAGATGAAAATGCAAGTTGATCCTGATCGATAAGAGAAATGTCTTTTTGTGGGAACTCATCTCCTGCCAATTTCTGGAAAAAAGACCAATTGTGAGGTTCATGATTTGGTATCTTCATGCTCAGTCCTACTCCATCTTGTGGTAAGACACCTGTACTAGGTAAATCTTCAGACATTTTTGCTACTGTAAATATCCCAGACAAAAAATCACGTGGAAGCCGATCATTAACATCAATTATTATGTCTCCTTGCTCATTAGGAGAGCAAGATTGACTATTATTAGCAGTAGAATCACTAGTTTCTGCCGTTTTATCAAACTGGACATTCTCATCCTCATCCTCATTCTCATTCTCATTCTCATTATCAATTTGGGAATTTGCACGCGATGTTTTTCTTGTTGAGATGGGAGTGAGATCATTCTGAGAAGGAATATCTTCTGAAATAGAATTTTGTGGGCCCACATCAGAACGCGAATGAGTTAAAATGAATTGTGAACCAAGGGAGTCATCAGACTTTGTAAGCCTGTTCAACTCAGTTTGTCCGCGTGGAATTCTTTCAGAATGATAAACCCGTGGTGGGGCCACAGGGGGCTCAAGGTAGCTCAAATCAATGAGATCCGACCCTGACCCACCATAAGGTAATTCATCATTATCTGCATATGAATTATTTTCAACAGATTTATAAACTTTTTCTATGTTGGCAGCATCAACCTGTTCATCTGCTTCACTTTTTAAAGATGTAACATTACCGTCTTCAACCTCTTGCTGACTTGGCACTTTTACCGGTGATACTTGATTTTTCATGTCCGTGGTGTTATTACTTTTTTGTCCTTCAGGGTTCACTTGTACAGAATTTTCAACAGGAGGTTTGTCAGTTGTTTTACTTATGTCCATGTCAGCATTGTGTCCATCGGGCTGATTGGAATTATCTGGTGAAGTAACTCCAAGACCATGCAAACTTGACTCCCGTCTTGAACTCAGGTCCAAACCGTTGACTGCAACCATAAACTGTAACTCTGAATCAGCAACAGAGTTGACCAAACCAAATTGAGTATCGTCTAAATCACTTAAAGAAAATAAGAATATCCTAAGCTTCTTTGAGGCTTCACCATCACCAACAATACTACATTCCTCCATCATATTTTGTAAATCTTCATCACAAGACACAGAAACCAAAGCATCAAGATCCTCCCCTGGAAGCTGATATTTTATTGAAGATGTTTCGTTATAAAGTTCTAAAGTTTTCTGCCATAATTCTTCCCAAGAAATATCCCTTTTTATGCGGATAATTCGTGTATCTCCACCAACATATCTAAGCTTCCCATCACGTGGACGAGGCAAGATTTTACCTCCAAAGCTGCATAAGATCTTAACTTTTGATGAAGAATTATCTGATGCACGACTGCTAATAGTACGGGTTATAGATGACATGGATAAAGAATTATCCTTTGACCCTCTTTGTACAATGTTGACCATGGAAATATTAGAGCCAGTTTCAGAGCCAATGATACCAAAGTAGCCAGGTGTATGGCTAGGATTGCTTGCAGCATATGGAATAACGGGCATTCTAGGATTCACACGGTCCCGCATAAATTCAAGAGAAAATTCTTCACCTGTCTGGATGGAATAATTTAGTACAGGTTTCATTTCTGTTGGTCTTAAATTGGTGGAGTTTAAGAAACTTTGAGATGAAGATGACGCTGATCCACTGTAGTCAGATTGAATGGCATGGTGGTATGGGACATGGTTGTGGCTTTTTGAAGGTTCCATTAGTCAAAACGATTGACTTAAATTAACCTCTTGAAAGAAGTATTAATGGTGACAGATATCAATTCCAGAATAACATGAAAACTGTATTGAAGCCATATGGGCACTCCTCATTCCTAAACCTACAAAATGACAAACCAAAAGCTCTGCTTAAACAATATATGCATGTATTTATATACTTTTTCTGATTTGGCATCTACTAATGACGTGGAGGTTACATAGATGTTTAGAAAAATGAATTATACAAATATTAATAAACCCTCAAAGCCAATGCCACAGCTTCCTTAGAGGCCATGCTTTATTATCCGATCTTCACATATAGTCCTTGATTTTTTTCTTATTCTTATGTACTTTGAAATAATGATATGATGTTCTAATTAATAATGTTTTGTAATTAAGACTAATATTATATCAAAAACGATCAAATAATAATTAAATTAAACAAGTTAAAAACAAAATCTTTTTGTTAAAAGTCCTGTCAAAGTATAAATGTCAAAAATCCACATCACTAAAAAGTCAACGCTTTTAAATATAACGCCATATTATGGATTACCTTAATGAATCAAAATGTTTGAAAGATTGATGGTTTTCATAGAGTAAAACAAAGATGGTTATCAAACAACCTAGTGGCGTATGACTAAGATTGGCATTACTGACTTTATAATCTGTTCTTCACTTTTACCCTTTGGGGGGGGGGTGCATTTGTCTGCTAATACCTACTTGCTAGGCTGCTAGCTAAGAATTATGGTACAAAGATAAAAAAGGAAATATTTGTTCTCATCATTTCTATCATCAAATTAGCCAATATAGCTGAAATGCTCTCATCAGGTTCTAATTTTAACACATGCATGCTTAATTCCACGTTAATTTGAAAAATAATTGTGCATATGTTCTTCAATTAGCCCTTGTATATGTATACATATATATAGGAAGATCGTTCCAGAAAACTAAATTTTCAAAAGAACAAATCTAAACCATTATCTAAACCGTTTATTTTTTTTATCAATGATTTATATTTCTAAAAGTCACACATGCTTAGGCTATTACAAAAAAACTATCAAACTTTTTTGTTCATATGTTTTTTTTTTTTACTTTTTTATAGTTTACCTACACATGAGTTGCTTGCAAACATAAACAAACAATCAAACTAAGTTGTTCATAACTTCATATGTTTTTTACCTTCGTACCGTTTGCCTACACATGTGGAGGCTATATGCATAAACAAACATTCAAACTAATTTGTACATAACTTTTTTGAATTTCAGCAGAGATGAGTGACAAATAACAAGCATTACATTTAATACAGTTTTCCCCTGTATCTGAAATCTTTTAAGATTGAAAAATGAATTGTTCATTTTGTTCCACATGTTCTCAAACAATATAAAGTTCTGCATAGATCCCACCCATGTGTGTGTGTGTGTGTGTGTGTGTGTAATGTTTGATGTGGGATGATGTCCACATGAAAACCAAAACCAAATTAAGACCCAAAATCCAGAACAAGAAACTAAAAGGCAGAAATCTATTGATGTAGATGCTTATTCCATTATTACAAAAAGCAAACAACACAATTTCTAAAATCAATCCATGTCAAATACTGATCAAACTAATAATGAATTAAATAAACTAAAAATCTAATCTTTTAAGTTCATCCAAACACCCAGTTAAAGTACCAAAGCTGAATAAGTAATTTCACCAGAGCTAAATTCAATACTTTGAACAAAACAACATGCGACAATAGAGCAATTGCCCAATTTTTTTAGAATTTAAGTTAGGATACCTTATCAAAAACCCTAATAGAAGAAAATTATATCAAAAACAGCAATAGATAAGAGGCATACCTTAAGATTTTGTTTATCTGAGTGTTATCTTGTTTAGTGTTCTTTGAGCCGATGCCAATATCAGCAGCAAGCATGCTGATTGTTGGAGTCAAACTTAAACGATGAGGTTCTCCTTCCCTCCGATAGTTAATGTCCATATTGCCCCTGATTCCAATACGTGTTTTCCTACACTAACGCACAACAAAAATAGGACCCTGAAGAATGTATAAAGTACAGTTAAAGTCCCTAACCTTTTATTATATGTCGTTTAGATACCACCCTCTATCACTTGATCACAACTAAAACTTTTTTTTTCCTTTTCAGCTTTTCGTCCATTATCCATATCCAAGTGAGTATGATTCTCTCTTTTGACTAATTTTTTTTATGTTTTCACAAAAAAAATGAAGTTGCATCTTTTTTCTTACATGATTCCTAATTTTAGTTTTAAATTTAAAGTGTATGTCATGTCTTTAAAGCATTTGTAATGTTACAAATCATTTTTTATATACAAATTTATACAACGCATTCGTTTATACTATTTATTACTCTTGTGGAAAGTTTGTTACTACGACTATGTAACTCATGACTTTTTAGCATATTTAAATGATTGTCGTCCATATAAGTAACATATGTTCAAATTCTTATAGAAATAGGATTAAATAGTAAAAAAATTATATGCTTTTTATATCGTTTGTATTAAAATATGATATCATAATGAACTATTCAACTTGTTACACAATAACACATTTGTCATTGACCTTTGGCACGGGTGACGCTGAATTCAACCATGTGTGATTGTGGCCAGATGATAGAATAAACATTAAGCAATATTATATCTTTCTAACAAGTAGATATCATTCAAATTAACAATGAGACCATTACACTTTATAAAAATGAAACAATATATAAGAAGAAAGAGTTAAAAATATATAAAATTTTATTATCTTGTTATTAGAATGTTAAATTGAGAAGACTTGGCAGAAATATATGTTAAGACCAAAGATGTTATATATACCTTAAAATGGCATGGTTCATGTTAAAAGAAGAAACGAATCGAAAATATAAGCATGTTTAATGCATGGTGGATGGATTTCATCATATGATGCTGATTGCTGGGTTAGGTCGGTCGAGTGATCGACAACCACAAACTTGGACCACTCTTTTTTATTTTAATTAAAATGATCAATAACTTTAGCTTTTAAAATTAACAACTTCTTTGATAGTAAATAGCCCATAAAAACACCGGTTCAAACATAAAGTTAAAAAGTAAGATAGATCTATGAGTCTATGAGCGGAGCCGGTTCAAGCTTTTTGAACAGCCAAGTCAAATACAAAAATCTTGGTTTTTTTCGTAAATAATTTTGCTTACGATAAAAAATTGTGGTTCATATATTTAAAAAAAAAATCTAAAAATATGTTAATTTGTCTTTTTTACATAAGTTTACCAATGATAATCATAAATTTTACTTTCATTACCAAATGCAATCCAACATAATTATCAAATTTTTGTACTTGGTTGTAACTTTTTAATAACTTTGCTAGTGGGATTGTCCTATAAACAAAGTAAATTTTAGATTATCATTGATCAAATTGTTAGCATGAATCAATAAGTCATTGTTTGGGTTATGAAAACCCGTTTATTTAAATGATATACATATAGACAACAAATAATATAAACAAAGAATACTATATAATATAATACTTAGTTAGTTGTTATATTTTATAAGTTTGTTTCTCTTTGTTAATCCTCTTGAATATTTTATTTTACCACTAAAATCTTGTCTAAATCTTGTACTTGCAACATTAATATATAGTCCAACACAATGACGAAACAAAAACAAAGGAGGTGCGATTGTTTGGAAAGATAGAACCTTATGGACGGACCTTCTTAGGGGCCTGGTGGCCCCCAGCCCCATGTTTTTTCGGTCAGAAGGGTCGCTTTAGTAATATTTCGTCGGAAAATCCTTCGGTTCCCTTCGTTCCCTACCTAAAAATCCTTCAGCCCCCTTCGTTTTCTTGCTAAAAATCCTTCGTCCCCCGCCGATTTTTTCAAGCTCTGTCAATGACCTTAAACATACTATATTATGAGATTATGAAAGGCTTTTTGTTTATTTAGATCCAAAATGACAAAACAAGTAAGTTGAATGGTTGAAAACAAATAACTTGTAAAGTTAGGGCCCCAAAATTGTTGGACACTAAGCGCTACCCTCAAATTTCTTTAATAAGAGCCGGCCATGTCTATGACTCATTTAGGAATTAGGATACATGTTCACCATCAAAACAAATCGTAGTGCTATGAATAGAGTTGTAAACAAACCGAGTCGAGCCTGAGCTCTCTAAGGCTCATTTAAGGTTTTATTTGTCGGGCCTAGGCTCGGATCATTAGAAAATTTACTAGCTCAAGATCGGACCGGCTTGTTTAATATTAGCTATTTAATTAATATTATATTATTATTAATTTTCAATATATTTATAACTATATTTTTATATATAACTAAATATATGTAATTTTTATTACATTTTTCAAATTTTCATATATAAAAATAACTATTTATAAAAATAAAAAACTTATTTAGTTAAATAAAAAAATTATATATAAGAAACTCGCTTAGGCTCGCGAGCAAGATTTATGTTTGAAACTCATTTTATTAACTTCTTTTCGTTAACCCGAAAAAACGGGACGGCTCTAGCTCGACATGCGAAGCTCGAGCTTCATAACTAAACGAGCCGTATTGCAATTTACAGGACTCGAGCTTGGGCTTGGGCTCGTTTAGGCTCAGCTCGTTCAACCTTCATGCCAATTCGATTACGTGTAGCTCATGAGTTAGCTTGATTCGTTTACAACCCTTTCTAAGATCACCATCCAATGTAACAAAATTTACCTATAAGACATTCTATTCATTTCGTTCACACTACATAAAGGAAATTTGATTGCAACCCACATTGTTACATTTAGGGAAGTGGATAAACTACTCTGAAATTAAACAAAACAAAACAAAACAAAATAACGCAAGAAAACACGAAAAAATGCGGGCTACTCGTCGAATTAAACACCAGGGTTCGTGTCCAGGCCCGTACAAGCATAATTGGACTATATGAGACCCGCATCTTGTGATTCGGTTGTGCACTTGCCATTTACTCGTCCTCATAGTATATTTGAATTACCAACGTATTAGCGATCGATTTCCTTGTCGATTCCTGTTTTGTTTTGTAAAGGTTTTGTCTAATATGTCAACTGATTAATAGTATAGGGACTTAACCTGTAAGTTTGTACCATATTTAGTTAGATTGTTAAAGTCGTTTTAGGTCGAGAGGTGATATAAAGTTCTGGTGAAGTAGTTTGATAGATTGATTGAATTTCCTTAATTCTCAGTTGTAATTGTTCCTTTCATTCAATAAAACTTGCTTTGATTGATCTTGAGGTTCTAGTTTCTTGTTTGTAATTCTACAAGTGGTATCAGAGCCAAGGTGTGGCTCGAATTGAAGAAATTAGGAAGGTTGATTCACGATTGGAGAAAGCATGTCTACAACGAAGTTCGTTTTGGAAAAATTTGATGGAAAGAACGATTTTAGTCTGTGGAGGGTCAAAATGCGGGCGTTATTGGTTCACAATGGAGTTGTGGATGCACTAAAGGGTGAAGAAAACTTGCCTGCTAATCTCTCAGAGAAGGAGAAGAAGGAAATCATGGAAAAGGCTCACAGTGAGATCGTTTTGAGTCTTGGAGATAGAGTCTTGAGAGAAGTATCAAAAGAAGGAACAGCAGCTGGTATTTGGTCGAAACTCGAAGCACTGTATATGACGAAATCCCTTGCTAACAGACTGTATCTAAAGAAGAGGTTGTATACTTTTCATATGACCTCAGGAAAATCTTTAGAAGATCATACAGATGAATTCAACAAACTTGTTCTGGATTTAGAAAATATTGAAGTCACTCTTGATGATGAAGATCAGGCGATAATATTTCTGACGTCTCTACCGTGCTCCTATGAACATTTTGTGGATACTCTCATGTATGGGAGGGAAACTTTGTCCATGGAAGATGTTCTTGCTGCACTGAATTCAAAAGAATTGAAAAAGAAAAACGAAGTTCAGGAAGAAGTCGGTGATGGCTTGTTTATACGAGGAAGGTCTGATCAAAGGAGTATAAAATCAAGGGGTGCAAGTAGGTCAAAATCCAGATTCAGGAGGAGATGCTTTTTGTGTAATTCAGAGAAGCATCTTAAACGTGATTGTCCTGAGAAAAATAGAAAGAAGAAAGGTAAAGGATCTTCGAGTTTCAACAAAGTCCAGGGTAACAATGCTTCTAATGAAGACTCCAATGACGGTTATGAAAGTGCCGATGTGTTAGTGATCACAAATGATAACGTGAATAGTGGATGGATAATGGATTCTGGATGTTCTTTCCATATGACTCCCAGAAAGGAGTTCTTTAAGGATTTGAAGATTGAAGATCTTGGAAAAGTTACGCTTGGTGATGATAGGGCATGTGCAATTAAAGGCAGTGGAGTTGTTGTTCTTAAATTGGACACAGGAAGTGAGGTGGAGCTGCCAAATGTAAGGTACATTCCTGAATTAACCAAGAACTTGATTTCTTTGGGAACTTTTGAACGGGAAGGTTATATAGTAAGTTTGAAGAATGGAAAGTCTAGAGTAGTAAATGGTTCGCTACTAATGTTGTCTGGAACTAGGAGAGATAATAATTTGTATATACTAGATGGTCATGCCATTGTTGGGTCTGTAAATGTGGCTGAAAGAAATCAAGAAAAGGAAGGTATGTTATGGCATAAGCGACTTGGTCATATGAGTCATCAGGGGCTGGTGGAGTTAAAGAAACAGGATGTCAGAGATGGTTTGAGTAATTGTGATATTGGGGCCTGTGAAAATTGTATCATGGGAAAATCTCATAGAGTGAAATTTTCAACTAGAGTTTATAAAACTCAAGGTTTATTAGACTATGTTCATGCCGACTTATGGGGACCATCAAGAACCTTGTCTTTAGGAGGAGCTTCTTATTTTTTATGAATAATTGATGATTATTCACGAAGAGTTTGGGTTTATATTTTAAAACATAAGCATGAAGCTTTTGATAGATTTAAAGAATGGAAGCTTTTGGTTGAAAATCAAGTAGAAAAGAAAGTGAAGAAGCTGCGTACGGATAATGGTCTTGAATTTTGTAGTGGGGAGTTTAACTCTTTCTGTAAACAAAATGGAATTTCTAGACACTTAACGGTTCCAGGAACTCCACAACAAAACGGTTTGGTTGAGAGAATGAACCGAACGTTGTTGGATAAGGTGAGATGTATGCTATTGGAGTCTGGTTTGCCTAAGAGTTTTTGGGCAGAGGCTGTTAAGACAGCTGCATATTTGGTGAATAGGTCACCTTCTTCAGCTATTGGTATGATGGTACCAATGGAGACATGGTCAGGTGTTAAAACTGATTATGGGAACTTGAGAATATTCGGGTCTCTTGCTTATTCGCATATAAGTCAAGGAAAGTTAGATCTAAGGGCTCAAAAATGTATAATGATTGGTTATCCTGATGGAGTAAAGGGTTATAGGCTATGGAGATTAGAAGGTGGGAGTCCTAAAGTAATAGTGAGCAGAAGTGTGGTGTTTAATGAAGATATTATGTACAAGCATATAGTTGGTGACTCGGTTGATATTCAAAGTGATAATAGGAAGATGCAAATTGAGGTGGAGTCAATGGACCATGATCTAACAGGTGTGGGTGTAGAAAATATAGGTGAAGGATCTGGTGTATTCAATGATGATTACAGTATTGCTAAGGATCGACCTAGAAGACAAGTTATTCCTCCTGCTAGGTTCAGGGGTGAAGACAATATTTCTGCTTTTGTGTTTGCTGTTGCAGAAGAAGAATCAATGATAGAGCCTTTGACCTATGATGAAGTAGTTGTTTCTGTTGAAAGGGATAAATGGATTGAAGCAATGAAGGAGGAAATGAGTTCTTTATATAAGAATGATACATGGAAACTTGTTGATAAGCCTGTTGATCAGAAGACAGTGTCTTGCAAATGGATTTTTAAAATTAAAGATGGTCTTGAAGGAGGGAAACCTAGGTATAAAGCACGATTGGTAGCTAAGGGATTCATTCAAAAGGCCGGTATTGACTACAATGAGATTTTTTCAGGGTTTTGAGGTTAAAGGTGAAGAGGGAAAGGTGTGTTTGTTGCTAAGATCATTGTATGGGTTAAAGCAATCCCCGTGGCAATGGTATCTTAGGTTTGATGAATATGTAATTTCTCATGGGTTTCAAAGGATTAAATTTGATAGTTGTGTGTATATCAAAGAGTATGGTCCAAAAGAGTTTATATATCTGTTGCTTTATGTTGATGATATGTTGCTTGCTTGTAAGAGCAAGGATATGATTAAAGAAACTAACGAACTGTTAAAGGCAGAATTCGAGATGAAAGAATTGGGGGAGGCAAAGAAGATTCTGGGAATTGAAATTCTCAGGGATAGAGCTAAGAATTTGTTGTTTTTAAGACAACAGTCTTATATCAACAAATTACTTCAGAATTATGGTATGACAGATTGTAAGGCAGTGTCTACTCCTTTAGCTCAACATTTCAAGTTATCTTCTCAGAATTCTCCTAAATCTGAAGTTGAAGAGTCTGCTATGAAGAATGTACCGTATGCTAATTTGGTGGGTAGTTTAATGTATCTTATGGTTTGCACAAGACCAGATATTGGATATGCGGTTAGTCTCGTGAGCAGGTTTATTTCAAGTCCTGGTAAGGTGCATTGGGAGGCTGCTAAGTGGATATTACGGTATCTTAAGGGTTCTACTAAAGTTGGTTTGATTTTTGGTAATGATTTATGTGATGGAATGATTGTGGGATATGCTGATGCTGATTTTGCGAAGGATTTGGATACTGGCAGGTCTATGACAGGTTATGCTTTTACTGTTTTTGGGTCTCTTGTTAGTTGGAAGGCATCTTTACAGCATATGGTGACTTTGTCTACTGTAACACCAGTGCCGGACGCGTGCCGGAACAGTGATCGCAACAGTAAACATGTACAGTAACTCAAGTACACATTTCGTGAAACTATGTTTAGACTATTGATGCAATTGATTAACATGAAACTATTAAACGATTGTCTGAATCTGACTTAAACCTTAGGGTTTAACAGTCAGAAAACATGTCAAACAACACAGTGTTGAAACATGAATACTTGATGTGATATTATTTGGTGTAAACGTATGTGAGGTTAAACAAAACAAAATCTTAACGGTTGTCGTTTCAAGAATGCTAAACCGACGTGTTATTCGTACAGGTGACGATCTGTACGAATGATTCTGATAGTTTAACGTTCTGAAATAATGACTTAACAGTAGAAAACAAGAATCAGAAAGCCAAACCATCGACGTGTTCGTTCGAATGACGATTCGAACGAATACGCGCGATGGCGACGCGATCTGACGAAACGAAAACGAATAACGATACGAACGATCATAAATTTAAGGAAATAAAATTTACAATTTTGAAACTCATCATAAAATAAATTAAATTAAACCATTTTATTAAATCGCGTACGAATTAACGAAACGCGTAAAAATAACGAAACTTCGACAAATAAATTAACTAAATGATGTTTAAAATAATTTCTAGAAATAAATAACATTCGAATCGTTAAAATAAACTCATTTTATTTTATTTTATTTACAAAATACGCGCGTAACGATCCGAATACGCGACGAGACTACGAACCGAGCAACCGAAACGAACCCGGATACCCCCGGAATATATATACCCTAAATGAATGATTTCTCTCATAATTTACATGTTCTCTCTCTCTCTCTACTATCTCTCCCATTCATCTCTCTCCCTATCAACAAAACTACCATTTTTAACACATTGAAGCTTCATAACTTGCCCAAAACTCAACCAATTCGTGTGTTCTTTGAGCCTAAACGAAGATCTCGACCTCCTCTATCTAGAAGTACAAGGGATCTGGAGTTTTAGCCACTGAAATTTGAGGTATGACTCGAGCAAAGTAACGGAAATTAGGGTTTTCACCTTGTTTTTGTGTTGTTGTTCGAACCACCCACTTCCGTCGGTTAACCACAGTTGCTCGGTGACCACCTAACCTCGAAACATCATTCTAGCATGACAGCACCCATGGATCTACCTTACAACAGCTCAAGAAAAGGAACAGGTGAACAGGCTCGTCATGAACGAACCTTCACGCCGGTCCTACTCGACGAACCATGAACGAACCTATGTTGCTGGTCATCACCCACGAACCATTCATTGGCCGAGTCTTTGTCCTCATAGGACCGAACCTTTTTGGCATGGTCGAACCCTGCATGTTCAGCTGTGTTGGACGAACCTTTCATGGGTAGCGAACCCATGCACGATTTTGTATGGCTCCCGAATCTTTTGTGACAAACCCATGGAGGTGGCTTATTAGCCGAACCCTACTATTCCAGCCCTGCATGTTGGCGAACTCTACATTTCCCGAACCTGACCCTAGCGAACCATGATGATGATGGCGAACCTTGAGGCTGTTTCAACCAACGAACCCTTCTCCCGAACCCAAGTGATATCACCAAACTACTGGGAGCATTACGGAGCCGAACCCTTCTATTGGTTCGCAGCTCATAATGTCGGGAAAAGGTTTCAATATGCAGTCCCACAATCCTAATCTCCGGCCCACACCATTTACTTCGGCCCAAGAATATTGTTTCACTTCGGTCCACTAAGGCCCATGAAATAACAAGCCCAATCCTTTGCTCTTTGGACCACGACATGGAGCAAGTCATAAAGCCCATTTCTTGACCAGCCCAAATACATTACTTCGGCCCACAACACTAATGAGAATAACCGATCGAATTCATAAAGTCCACACAAGTTTCATTAGCCCAATAGGGTGGCCCTACAATTTATCATTCGGCCCAAGGATAATTCTAAGGCCCAACATCATTATTTCGGCCCAAGTTGGATAACCCACTCTTTGTTCGACCCAAATCAATTGCTAGGCCCATTACCTATGTTGGCCAAGCCCAAATGGTGACTACACGACCCATCTACATTTAGCCCATTCGATTTTGATCATAACCTAAAATAACATGGTATTTAAACCGTTCGATTTTACGAGGATAACTTTATAGTTATTTATTAACTATGAAGTAAATTATTCAAAATACTATAAATCGTAAAGGTTTATAATCTTTAAAAGAAAGTTTAAGTTATAAAACTATGAACTATAGAAGTTCAAGATTTTCATATAAGAAAGTTAGAACAAGTTAATGACAACATGTGATGGGAAGTGTTGAACCGAGATTGAATAGATAAAGTACAATTATGAATTATATCTAGCAAATAGGGCCGAATGAAAACCACGACACGCGAGTGTTAGCCAATTTAGGGCTAACATTAGTATGTACACGCACAACGAATTCTTACAAACTTATACTTATGAATTACAAATACTATGAAATCAATACAGGAGCTTGAACATCATAACAAAAGCAAACAAAGAGCGTGTGCATTCTTATCATACTTAGTCAATCACTACGGACACAAGGTGAGTTCATTTGTCCCTTTTCAAACTTATTTGTTTTACTTCGGGACTGAGAAGCATGTTAAACATTTTCATATAATTATTGGAATGTTATTTAATGCTTTAAATGTAAACTTTATATTTATGTTGAAACTTATTGGTGGAACTTAGTAATCATTGAAAAGCCTTAGACTTGAAACATATACATGAGACTTGATACTTATATTCGTGAAACTTTATACTTTAAACATTGTTGGAGATTGATGAGACTTGAATGCTTAGACTTGTGAGACTTTATACATCGATCATGAGACTTGAATGCTTAGACTTGTGAGACTTTATACATTAATCATGAGACTTGAATGCTTAGACTTGTGAGGCTTTATACTTTCAACATGAGACTTGAATACTTATACTTGTGAAACTTGATACTATGAACTTGAGACTTGATGCAAACTTATGGGATTCATGATGAAACATTGTGTGAACACTTGAAACTTTATGCTTGAAACTACTACTTGCGCATGAAACATGGTACATATATCTAATCATAGGCTACGTATTGGCTAAAGTACTGGTAATCCAGAGCTGGTACCTATGGATTGAGATATATGTAAAACATAAACATAACGAGACTAAGCTAGTACCTATATAAGAGACATGTAATGGCTAAACTACTGGTAATCCAAAGCTTTTGTCTGCTTATATGAGGTATGTAATTGCTAAACATAAACATTGCGATGCTAAGCTATTATCTATATAAGAGACATGTAATGGCTAAACTACTGGTAATCCAGAGCTTTTGTCTGCTATATGAGATATGTAATTGCTGGAATTACTTGTGTATGCATGGCTTGTTCTATATATGAGATATGTAATTGCTAAACTACTGGTAAACCAGAGCTTATATCTTGTATAGGAGACACGTAATTGCTAGACTAAGCTTAACTAATCTGTGAGCTACGTAATTGCTAAACGACTGCTAGTGCAGAGCTTGTACTCACGTATGGGATTAGGGACAGCTAAACTATGTGCGTGTGAAACTTGATGCTTGATAAACATACATTGAAACTAACACTTGTAAACAATATAGACTTGTAAACTTTGAAACAGACATCAAAAGCTTTGATGAGGAATGGGTTGATTGGTAGGTAAAATGCTTAATTATTATTAACAACAGTGTCATATCCGGATTAGTATGTGGTGGGACGGCGTCTGGGCGGGTTGTAGGCTCGACCCAGGGGTATGCCCTATATATAAGCATACCGATTTGGATACTACATGTGGAGTTAATGAGGTTAAGGTTTTACCGAAAGAGATTTGTTAAAACTATTTTAAACTTATAAACTTTATGAACTCACCAACCATTGTGTTGACCTTGTTTTCTTACATGCATTCTCAGGTGATGAACAGGTTTAATCTAAGGCTTATGGATTGCATACTAGGCGGCCCAGATAGAGGACCTAGTAGACTTTTGAGAAGCACATCTTTGGTTGATGATACATATTACTTTTGATATCTTGTACATATACAAGATATAGATATGTTATTCTTTTGATAGGTTTACTTGGTTAAATTGCAGAACATCGATGTTGTAATTTAACTTTGTAATCCTAGTTATCATTTGATTGTGCTTTAGTTATTCTTAAACATTGATGCTATGTAAAAAATCTGATCATCTTGATTATCACTCACGATATCACGCCCCGGGAACCTTCCGCCCGACGGGGACTCCGATCCAACCCTGCCGGCTCGGGGTGTGACATCTACTACAGAGGCGGAATATGTGGCTTTGACCGAAGCAGTTAAAGAATGTATATGGTTGAAGGGCTTTGTGACAGATTTGGGTGTTGATGTTATTAAATCTGTTATGTTGTGTGATAATATGGGAGCTTTACAGTTAACCAAAAATCAAGTGTTTCATAATAGAACTAAACATATAAATGTGAAGTTACATTTTATTAGAGATGTAATTCGTTCCAAGGAAGTTGAAGTACAGAAGGTGCATACTGATGATAATGGAGCTGACTTGTTTACTAAAGTGTTGCCTGGCTTGAAGTTTGAGTTGTGTTTGGATTTGTTAAACATTGGTTGACATTATCCAAAGGTGGAGATTGTAAAGGTTTTGTCTAATATGTCAACTGATTAATAGTATAGGGACTTAACCTGTAAGTTTGTACCAGATTTAGTTAGATTGGTAAAGTCGTTTTAGGTCGAGAGGTGATATAAAGTTCTAGTGAAGTAGTTTGATAGATTGATTGAATTTCCTTAATTCTCAGTTGTAATTGTTCCTTTCATTCAATAAAACTTGCTTTGATTGATCTTGAGGTTCTAGTTTCTTGTTTGTAATTCTACACTTTTGAGGGGATATATTCGGTATGGGTGTGTTTTATCTAAAGCCTTCATGACTTTTGTCTGCACCATGAATATTACGGGCAGAGGTTGAGCCGTTGAGGTCTGCAACTTGTATATCAACTAAAGCTTGTATTTTGCAACCATCAATTAATTAATATACACACACATATACAATATTTGCTTCTCATAAATGCAAAACTTATTTTGTAACAATTTCAACATTATTAAATGATGGATAAATATTGCGAATGATGAACGATGATTGGGAAAGACCATATTAAAGATTTTGAAAATACCAGGCATGCCATAAGAGGGTGTCGAAGGTGCGACCGCACTGGCCATGATTTTTTGAAGGGCCTGAAACTTTGAATTTTCTATATGTATTTTATTTGTAAAATTTATTATATAGATATATATATTAATGTAAAAAATATGATTTTGTTACAATAATTTTGCTTTATTATATATTGACTTATTTTTTATATCAATTGTTATCAATTTATGAACTTTTTATATGTATAGAGGCCATTTTAGTCTTCGCACAGGTTACTTAAAATCTCGAAGACGGCTTTGGAAAATATAATGAGTTAGATGAGATATGTAAAGGGCACAACTGAGTTAAGAATTGCTTATTGAAGGAACTGAGCTAATGTGTAACACAAGTACAATAACAACAATCACATGCCTAGTAAAAAAGTCACGGCCCAGTATATTGAATAAAATTTAAGTTGTTTGATTAATTGCTTGTTTCATACCTAAACTAAAATGAATAATTTTCTTGGTATAGACATCATTAAAATTTGTAATTATGATTAGAAATAATATAGTTGACGCTGGCGGCTATTATTTTTGTTAATGTTGTCGGATATTATAGAATTAAAAAAGAAAAAAGAAAAATTGGATTGATCATCCGGATTTCTAGAATAGGTCTTTGATGGTGTAAGCTAAAGCAGCTGATAATGGAGCCGACATACCTATCATATTACCCCATTAATCAATTTTTAAATCAAATTTCTTTTGACCAAATGAACACACAAATATATACCTTTTATCATTTAAAGAAACCAAAAGAGTATGATTATGTGGTGTTGGATTAAAGAGTTTAAGAATTAAGGAATAATGATGAGAAATGATACCTTATTTTTATTTTTATTAAAGTGATATGAGTTTAAGTTTACAAGGTAAGCAATACGTGAAGTATTTATTAGTTGTTCAAAAGAAAAGAAAAAAAAATTGTGAATTGAGACTCATGTGTTTAGTTAATAGCAGGTGTGTTAAACGGTTCGAATTTTGATTTGTTTGGTTCTAACCTTAATTTTAGCCTAACAAAAGCGAAGGGCATTTGGCTAATCAAACCGAATTCAACCGAAACCAAATTTACAATTCAGTTAATTTTACCAGTTACAAATACGTTTTTCCTTCACACTGCTAGTCAATAGTACAAATAAACAAACGTACCTAATAAAGTCACGTCAATTGTCCCACTAGTTAATAGTATTAGCATGATGTTAAATTCTTAGTATAAAACTCCAAAAATCAGGATTCTATCAAAAAACCAAGTGAGGAAGTCCATTTCAGAGTGCAAACCAAATACTAAAAGAAATAACAAGTCAGAAAACCCATGCGCCCCTTTTGAAGATAAATTATTTATTTCCTCTCTGGTTTATTGTTCTTCCTTCCTTCTTTGAATCCAAAACTGGTGAAATGGGTTGCATAACCTCCAAATCATCCAATCATCAGCAGCCCGACGGCCCGTTAATCATTCCGAATCATCACTTCATCTTTCCCACAAACACCAATCATACAATTGATGATGCATTACTACCAAAACATAATCATACTTTGACCATTCACACCAACCTTAAACCTGATGATGCATTGGAAAGATGCTTGAATTTCCACACAGTTGAGGAGTATGATGAATTGCTTCGAAGAAACAGCAATCGCAACGATGCTGAGTTGCCAAGAGTTCCAGTTATAGAATGTAAAATTGATGGCAACATTGAGACAAGGGATAATGAGAAACAAGGCATGGAGTTTCAAACAGTGGCTAGTCTTAGACAGTGGCTTCATGCACCAGGTGGTTGTGGAGATACAGATACTGCGCGCACTGCTGAATACGCGACTCCAAAAGTTTGTTTTAGCTTTTATGAAAATAACAGTAATAGTAATAGTAACAGTAATTGTAATAGTAATTATATCAGGGGACCAGAAGAGAAATCCGATTTGATCGAGACTGGGAAGCATGAAGAAGAGGAAAGCATAGTGGAGCTGGTGGCTGCTTTTGATAAGTATATGCAACAATTGCAGATTGATGAGGACAACATTCTCAAACAGATTCATAGCATGATTAACTGAGTTATGCAGACTCGTTAATTGTCCTTTTTTTTTTTTTTTAATTTACATGAACATATTCATTGATGCATCTTTGATCTTTATTCATGTGTTATATATTTGTTATGCTTTGCCTGAATTCTACAAGAATGTCTAAATCGTTAACTCACATTGCAATGTTATACTACTACCAGCACAACTTATATACGCGAAATTCAATTTGTAACGAGTCGGTCTCAAGCAACTAAATGAAAAAATAATGTTAATCTTAAGTTATGCAACCAAGAAGAGGATTCGTGAATGATTCTTGATTGCAATCTAAAATTGGGTCCTCAGATGATACGATGGGTCAATCAATAGAAGCCCTTAGTTACGCTGCGCCCCGACCCAAATGTGGCCAAGCTTTTTGGCATTGCGTGTTTTGATTCTTTTGATGCTAATGCAATAAAAACTTAGCAAGATAAAGAATAGAATGCTAGTAACACTTGTCTTCTTTTTGATCTAATCATCTAGTTTTAATTATTTATTTTACTTGTAAGTTACTCTAAAGTCCAAACTAAATTACTCCTTTGCACTGGCTTTGAAAGCATGACCTTACATATCTAAGAGACAGCGACTCTACCAAATGAGCTAGTCGTAAGTCAGAAATCCTCTAGTGAACAACCTTGTTTTCAAGAAACTAATTGTGTCATTGAGGCAAAGTCCCAAATTAAATTTTTTTCTTTCATTTTTCTCCAAAGCTCTAGTCTTCAACCCACAGTATGCTGTGATTACCTAAGTGGGTTTTGGTTCTAATGATTCAGGTGAATGTCAACAGCTTCAATGGAAGGGAGATTAAGAGAAACAGACGATTATGGTGATAAAACTAGGGATGGCAAAAAAACCCGAGCCCGACAGGTTTACCCGAAACCCGCTACATATGGGACGGGTATTCCCAAACCCGATGGGTATTGGGCCGGGTATGAGATTAATTTTAAAAATTTTCGCAGGTATGGGACGGGCTTGAAATTTGTTCATATACCCGTTTACCCGTCTCGTGTACCCGATTATAAATACCATTTATATACATTTGAATTAATAGAATTTGTTTCTTTTTTAATCCTTTTGAACATTAGAAATTGCTCATATAATTTGTTTCATTTTTTATCTTTTTTTTTTTTTTTTGTGGCAATTACAAAAAAATTTTTGAACCATTTTGTTAATAATTGCTATTTTTTTGTTTATCTTGAACAATGATAATCAACTTATAACATTTTGAAATTTCATGTTATTTGATATATTAATAGCTTGTTCTTGACATATTTAACATATAGTTTTTTTGTTGTAAAAAAATAAATTTATTATTAGTTACCCGATACTAGACGTGTTTTAAGCCAGTTATTCTCAACGAATATATTTAGCTAAACCCGCCGGGATACCAGAAACCCGCCAGGATATCCGATACCCGATGGGATTTGGGACGGGTATGGGACATACTTTTATAAACGGGTATGGGAGTGGGATTACTCAAACCCGTCCCAAACCAGACCCATTGCCATCTCTAGATAAAACAGTAGGGTTAAAAGGATCATTATCAAGTAATTAACTTGTTTTTGTCTCTCAATTTGCAATTATCAAGAGCAGAGTATCATTTCCAACAATTTTTTATGTTATATCTGTTTCTTTTTTCCACCGTAAAAAGCCCGGCAAAAGATGTGGGCCTCATGCATAGTAATTAGTAAATATGTGGTTTCTTAGACACTCAAAATATCATTGAATTTCATCAGATTTGCATTAATCAACCAATGAGAATTATAAATGGACAAAAATTAAACGAGTTAGAAACATCCAATTTGTAAATGTTTGGAAACCAAGAAGAATGATGAATGAAACCGACTGATTATACGCATCTTTCAAGTAATCGGCATGGACAGTGTTATTGACATGGAAGTCGTTATGGTGGCAGATGTAAAGGATTAACCATTTTGAGAAACCCTAATCCAATAGATGAACGATGCCCTAGGGGTCTTCATCGTTTCGGTTAATGGTTTGTTCGGTTTTCAAAAATTTTCTTCCTAACCGTTAACCAAACCGAACCGAATTCGGGATATGGTTATCCGAACCGAATTCAGTTCGGTTCGGTTTCGGTTATAACCGAACAAACCGAATTCAACCGAACAAACCGATTAAAAACCAAATAAACCGGTTAAAAACCAAATAAACCGAACTGAATCAACCGAATAAACCGAATTTAACCGAATAAACCGAATTCAACCTTATATTATTAATAAAAATAATAAATTTAATTATGAATTCGGTTTAATCGGTTAACCGAATAAACCGAATTCAAAAAATATCCAAAACCGTTAACCGAACCGAAAACCGAATTCGGAATTCGGATATGGTTAGGAACCGAACCGAACCGAAAACCGAATTCAAAATTCGGTTCTGTTTTTTTCGGTTACGGATACGGTTCGGTTATCGGTTTTAAACGGTTTTCTGTTTTTTTAAACACCCATACGATGCCCCTTTAATTTTAAACACACATGGTTAATTGGTTTAAGGCTTCGCGCTCCTAACAAATCCTAAATTGGGGCTCGTCTAGACTTGTAACAAAAAGATTAATTCTAATCCTAATTTTACTGGGCTGGCTCTAAGAATTGAGACGTACCAGACGAGTCAGAAAAAAAGGTCTTACAACGAATTTTAGTACTAAAGTATAGATGTTCATAAAAACCGAAAACCTTTTAATACCGAAAACCAAACTGTATTCGTAATTGAAAAAAACCTAACCGAATTCTAAATTCGGTTTGGTTCTAACTGTATCAAAATTCCAAATTCGGTTTTCAGTTCAGCTCCTAACCATATTCGAATTTTGGTTTTCAGTACCAAACTTTTTTTGAATTTGGTATGTTCGGTTAACCGATTAAACCGAATTTAGATTTAAAATTATTATCTTATTAATAATATATAAGGTTGAATTCAATTAACTCGGTTTTTAACCGATTTATTTGGTTTTTAATCGATTTATTTGATTTATTCGGATGGTTTATTTAATTTTTAACAGGTTTATTTGGTTTTTAACCTATTTAACATGTTTGTTCGGTTTTAACCGAAACTGAAACGAACCACTTCTCGAATTTGGTTCGGTTTTCAGATAGGAAAAAAGTTGAAACCAATTAAACCGAAGATAATAAACTGTTAACCAAACTGTTGAACACACCTAGTTTAGACCGTTCGTAGTACTCCCCCTGCGCTTCAGGCGGGGTTCAGCGGCTTCACGGGAAAGGCGGGAACACCGCCCTTCCCCTTGTCTAACATGTTGGTTTTCATTTGTATGTATGTATGTATGTATGTTAAAAATGGTGTGCCCTAAGAAATGGGTCCGGGACTGAGGTCGGGTTTACCCTCTCCAGGCCACCCATGTAATTTTATTTTGTTATTCTATCAAATATGAATTTCCAAATTCGATTCACATGTTTTGCTATTGGTTTTTTTTGAAACTTTTTATCGATTTAAATCACATACAAGTTCATTACTTTATCTAAAGTGGTTATGAAAGATTTAAAGTGTTAGTTTTTAAGATTGCTTATGGTGTAATACCATTATTAACAAAGTAAAGAAAATTATTTTTAACGTAAAAGTTTATATGTTTCATTAAAAAATTGAGAAGATTAGTTATTTCATAAACGTGAAAAAATAAAGAAAACAAGTTTTATACTACTCTTCACAAAGGATTTTTTTTTTCTAAACGATGTTGATTTAATGTTTTTTACCAAAGTAAGTGATTTAAAAAATATTTACTAACATTGATGTTTTTATTTATTTCATTATTTTTACTTAATTTATTATTTTTTAAGTGAATCATCGTATTATATTTTTTCTATTTTTTTCAATCAACTAGCTGTACTTTTTTTTAATACTCATCAGAATACTTTTATTTTATCTTTTAAAACCATATTAAATACAATAAAAAAATATCTAATAAACTTCAAAAACAGAACTATAATTAAAAAAATTAAATTAAACAAACAATAAAACTTGATGGTCATAATATGAAATATAAAAAAATATAAAAAATGTTAAATAAAGTCGATTTAAAATAAAATAAATATTAACTACAAAATAAAGAAAAATGCCAAAACAACTCTACAAATTTAGGCATTTGATTTTCTTTTTTAAGCCTGAAAAAGTGATTGACTAGACTATTCGAGTTGTGTTTGTCGTATTTCTTTTATTTTGTAATAGATATTGAAACGTCTCAAATTGACTTTATTTAACGTTCATTTAGCTTGTATTTGACATTGTGACATTCAATTTTTTTGTTTTTTTAGTTTTATTTTTACTTCTAGTTTTGTTTTTAAAATTTCGTAGACATTCTTTTTGTATTAAAAAATATTAGTAATTTTTTTTTACAACGCCTGTTTTAATAAAAAATTACTCTCAAGTTACAAATTAAACTAAAAAATTACAATAACTTTGTTAAAACAAAAAATAAACAAATAACATATTTTAGTATTATTTTTTTAAATCACCCGTTTTAAAGGTGAATTATGTTTCTTCTTATTTTTATCGGAAGATAGATGGGAGTCTTTCGATCGAAGCATCCATATATATTCCTATTACCTATACCTAATAAAAACCAACGTTAGTGAGGTGGAAGACAAAAGAGATGCTAATCCAATATATATATTTGTTGTCTACACATTATTCCTATTGTCATTTAGATGAGATGGTAAATTCTATATTTTTTTTCTAATGGTCGCAGGATCAAATCCCTTTCAAAGCAACTTTTTTTTCTTCATTTTCTTTTTTTTCCCTAAAAAAATCTTTTGGCATCACTTAGGCTAATGTTGTATTATTATTTTTGTAACTACTTTTCCATGTAATTATTATTTGGAAACATTTTTTTTCTCTCTTCTTTTTCTCTTAAAACATAATCTTTTATTACAATTTAGGTTAATGTTATAACACTTTTTATAACTACTTTTTGATATAAATAATATTCAAGATCGATTCGGTCTATGTTTTTCTGTTAGGTTAACTCTGATATAGTTTTACGTTTAAACTTTTCGTCATAAATATTATTCAAAATTGATTCCGTCTATGTTTCCGGTCTGGTTACATAGGATATATTTTTACATTTTTTATCCTTTTGTCTTTTTTTTCCTCTTAAAATGTAATCTTTTGATACAATTTAAGTTAGTGTTGTAATGATTTTTCATAATTATTTTTCAATATAAATATTATCCAAAATCAAGTATGTCTACGTTTTCGGTTATGTTAACTTTGATATACTTTTATTTTTCATCATAAATATTAGTCAATCGATTCCGTCTATATTTCTGATCGGGTTACATGGGATCCATTTTTACTTTTTTAAATACATTTTTAGATTTCTTAATTCTAATTATTACAATGACATGATATTTTAGCTATAAAATGACCTAACTAATTCATAATTTTAAACTTCGAATTACGGGACGTTTTGACTCCGCCGTAACACGCGGAGGGTAAATTACTAGTCTTACTTAAATACCAACGTCGGTGCCCTCCTCGTGCCCCGCATGTGCTCTCAGCCCTCTCGTGCGATGCAGATGCAGAGATGCTCCTCAGCCACAACACTAGCTACCTCTTGTCCGCTATGTGTGCTCCACTTGCCCTCCAAGCCGGGGTTTTACTTTTCACTTCGAGGTAACGGATGTTTGTTCACACATACTTGAGTAGGTTTGAAGATCTATGAGCTTCTTATTTGTTTGCCTTGGTTTTGTGACCTAGGGTTTCGAATGGTTGTCGTAAACATCAATCGCACCTTTAGTCTGAGCCATATTCTCTTTCAGGTAAAACCTAATTTTTTTTATAATTTAATTTTTGTTCTTGCATTGTATACGCCTGTTTACAAATGATGGCCCATCAACATGTTATTTGTTTGTATTACCTTTCTGATTTGATTTGCATATATGAGGAATTATGTTCTCACTTGTCGCGATTTATGTTGATGTTTCAGTTGGTTTTAACTTTACATGTACGGAATAATATGTAAACAGGTTGGCTCTTTTAGGATCCATTATTCTTCAACAATTACAGATTTAGGTTGCTCTCTTTTTCTTGTGGTTAAGTAAACGCCTTTTAGTGTTACAAAAACTTAGGTTTTTCCAGATAGTTGTAAGCTGCTCTTATGTTGTGATTGCTACAATGCCCTCTGCTCTTGGTATGTTCAAAATCGATGAATTACACTTTGAAATTAGGCTACTTTAATTATATCTGATTCAATTTATATCTTGTGTGGTTGCTACCTCTTTCAAAAGGCTGGCTATTGCCTATATAGTAAATAACAAAGATGAAGAGCTTGGTACAGAGCAGGATATGTGTAAATAGCCAAATAAATCTCATTTAATTGTAACATTTTGCCCTTTTTTCTTGATTATGCTTTTTTTTATTTCTCTAACTGTTCTTGAGGCAGATTCTCTCAAAATCAGGCTCTATATCTAGCTTCGTGTTGGCTTTTAAGAGTCTGACTTGCAACATTTTTAGGAATAGGTGTTACACATTGGGTTTACCAACAAAATGGCACCAGATCTTTTTTTGGATGTTGTTATTTGGGTTTCTTTTATCTCCTATTGTTATTTTTTACACGATCATTTATAGTTTGATCGGTTGTGTGCCTCCTGAAATTAGGCGCTTGCCTCTTTGATTAACATGCTTGGGTTTTTACTATTCTCCTTGGTATATAAATACCTCCATTTCCACTTGCGTATTCCACATTTCGTATCTTAATTGTTTTGTCAGATTCTTGTTCTAGCAAAACCCCCCTACCTGAGTGAAAATTCAAATATCTGTCCTACATTCGTTTGCCAAGGTATGTAGTTTTGGGTGTCAATTTGCAAATACAACTGATTCTTCAAGATGTGTTTTAACCATGGTTTTTTTAGGATCCTGCAGTTCTTATTAGATTGTGTTGGTAGTTTTTTTTAGTGGTTTGATTATGCTATTAATATACATTTGTTTGCTTTTATTTTCTTTTACAACACACAAGACTTTTTACACCTAATAAGAGTCTATAAAACATAAAATGTATTTGTCGTAGATGGATAATACCTGTGTTTTATAAGAGTTTTTGGCTATTTTGGTTGTTTTAGGGTAACTACTAACTGATTAGTAGATGATCACTTTAGTAATTATAAGAAAACCTTCTTAAGTCATGTTAGTATACAGACTATCTGATGGTCTTGAAAGGATAAACATAACATAGTTAACAATTGTAGTATTAAATGTTAGTACATGGTGGATATGAAATAAAGTTTACACTAAAATTGTTTTAAGCCCTTTAATGACTTGGGCACCAAGGAAAAACAACACTATCACCTAAAAAATATGATTAAGTTCAAAAATCAAATATGGTTTCAAAATTAAGAAATATTTTTCCTGCTGCTTTGAAATAATTCACTAACTGAATCAAACCTAATGGATGAGCATTTGTTGTGTAATAGAATATACATTAGATTCTGAACATAGTTTCCATATTCTTCCTTACATATAAAACATGTATAAATAAAATTAATCATATCAACATAAATTCATATCAAACATGAAGTTTTAATTGCATTTAACAAGAATTTTCACATTCTGATGTGATGAAATAGAAGCAGTTTGAGGACATTATATGTCAAATTTACTTTTATTAATTCATATTTACCATACAAGCTTTCAATATTTTAGAATTAAACTTTATGTAATTAAAATAATTTTTTAGTCCATTGGTCTTATATCTAATTTCTTCCAAACATTGTATCATAACTGAAGGTTCTTCATTTAACTTTTAAAGTCAGAACAGGGTAGTACAGTTAGGAATGGAGCTAGAATACAAGCAATTGGTTGTAGTCTTGAAGAGAGAAAAATATACAAAAAAACCCATATCAAATTACTTAAAGTTAACACAGTTGAAACATAATCTTGAACATTAGCTAATTTCCATTAATTACTAATTGATAACATATTAGTCCAAGTACAAACAGAAAGATAAGAAGCTTATAAATTATCATATTTTCTAACATATTACTAATCTTCCTGCAGGGAGATGTCATAGAAGCTGTCACAGACTTAGACCATGAAACATAGTCATTTTACTCCAATGATGCTACACAGTCAATAAGTATATATAAGTACCATCAAGAAACATACATGCCATCAGTGTAGCACCAATTTTCTCTCAGAATTGGAAAAAGAGCATCATTTGATCCCCTGTTTGGAAAAGAGTTACCAACCTACTATTATAAGTTTGCTTAATACAATGATCCGGAAGCAAGAACGGAACTGCCCAAACTACGAACAGGTCATATGTTGAGAGGCCCCGATCCCGGGTACCACCCAGAGTTGGTTTTCATCATGGCACATAGCTCTTAAACCAAAAACTTTCATAAATAGCAGCAGAAATTTAAACATAGTTTGATAATAGAAATGCAATTAAATGTTTATTTCAAAATCATATTGGATTGCCACAACCACCGGATCACCTGTCTTTATGCCACGGCTTCATCATATCCTCTCAATTGTTCATCAACCTGACATACATGCTAAAATGTCAGCTTACGCGGGTGAGTTCTAGTTTTAGTAAAACATCATAAACGTTTAATGAATGAACATCATAAAACATCATCTCGTTGACGCAAACCATACACATAAACATCATGATCATCCTCATCATACAAACACTGCTACAGAGCGTAACAATGGGCTTATGCCGGCACAAGGCTCCATAACGTTGATCTGAATCGCCGAAGCGTTTAACAGATCCATACTTACCCAGTACCAGTACTGGAGCATCTTACATACTTACCCTATACGAATATGGGAGCATCATCATACTTACTCCGTAACGAGTACGGGAGCAACATCATACTTACCCTATACGGGTATGGGAGCATCATCATACTTACCCCGTAACGAGTACGTGAGCAACATCATACTTACCCCATAACGAATATGGGAGCAACATTCATTCATCATAATATGATATATTAGAACTATATCATCATTGATCATATCATTGTAATATCCTAGCATCATGTACATGTCATGCTAGCATCATATCATCATATCATCATAGCATCATATTGTCATCCTAGCAGCCTAGGATCTCATCATAACATCCCATAACTATCATCATGGTTATCATCATAATAACATTTCATCATACAGTTATCATCATATCATGTCATCATTCCTTAGTCATCATAGCACTTTGCATGCATTCATTCATCCTAACCTCATCATAACATATAGTTAGGCATTCATCAACACAGCGTATTCATATATCATCGTAAAACATTATAAACATCGTAACAACATGTATGTCAACCCAAAACATAGCTACATATAACATGTTAAAGTAGGGCATCTAGAACTCACCAGACAGTAATGTAGCTCTTATCTTCTTAGCTGAACTCCCTTGATTAAGACTCAAGAACCTACACCATTACATTGTCTCATTACATTATATTCCTATACTTAGAATTTATTCTAAGTCATCATGGATTACTTAACTAGTCCCCGCATAAGCACAAGTTCTCGAGATTGGCTAAGTATGACTACACGAACCTCAAGGTTCACTAAGTGAAGTTCACTAAGTTGAGTACACTAAGTGAAGTTCACGAAAACGAAGTTAGTGTAAATTATCTGTTACCCATTCGTAAGTGCAACCATCTTGCATAAAAATTTCGGGGTGCTACATATGTCCAATTTTTCACACAATTACTTTATTTACACTACTACTAACATGTCATAAGTCCAATTTTTCATGCAATGACTTTATTTACACTACATTTACTAAAACCACCTACACTCGTATAGAAAGAATAGAACGCACGTCAGGAGACATAATAAGAGCTGGCAAAAAACTCCAAAAGATAACCATTCTAGACGAAATGTCTACCGGCTAACATATGTGCCTAAATTTTATAAAATATAATTTGTTTTTAAAAAAAGTTCCTTTTATTTTTTACTATCTTAACATATTTAATTATCAAACAGTGAACACTGATAGAAATTAATAATCACCTCAGCCATGGTAACCCAATTTTAATGTCTGCAAACCCAGTACCATTGAAGTAATAACACTAAAAAACATTACTGGATATTTTGATTTAATTTATTAAAATTATTTTGAAAGAAATGTTTAACCTTTACTTTTTTAAAAGGAAATCTACAATTAGAATCAACTACTGCAACATCTGTTATTATCAATCCACAAATCGTTAACCTCCAATCATACATAGAAAGGTATATTAGTTAATACAAAATAAAACAAGTTGTTTACATAATTACAACATTAGTTTCTAGAATCATATTATCGCAAAAAAAAAAAAAAACCATTCTTATTTAACTGATATAATAATCCTAATATAGAAAATATTTTGAATAAGACCTTTGCTAATCAGCATATGTTGCATTTTTTTCTAACTTCCCTTTTTAAAACAGGTACAAAAATTTTGGTGAACCATCACAACAACAAATAGACGACATGCCTATCACCATTGCAGAAATAAAGAACAAAAACATTAATGACATTATGGTAAGAAACATTAAACAAATTGTAAACCTCATGTTATACACCTCTTTACAATTATCACATTTATTTGATAGTGCTATTATACTCATCATTATAAAATCTATTTAATATGAAATAAAATATTACCACTTTAATAACTTTTAACAATTAAGTTTTTTTTTTTCAATTTCAAGTGAATAATTTGAATCGCAAGCAAAGAGCAAGTTTTAGGCAAAATCATAAATAAATTTTTTTATTTTAAATACATTTCATCTGGTACCATGATTAAATGTTACAAAGCTGTTGATAACTATTAAATTTTGTTTTTATTTTAAATAAATTTGAATCTCACTTGTCATACAGTTTAACATGAAAAAAGACAGGTCTGTAGCACTGAACAAAGTCGAGACAACAAAACTCCCTCCAATAACACCAAACCAAAAACTTACAAACACATGACTAACATATCATGGGGAACCATCAAGATCCAAATTTTAGTCCGCCAATGAGTTGAAAATGTCATTCCTTTTGTAAAACCATAATATAATGCCCTCAAACAACTACCTAATCTTTTGTAAGTAATAGATAACAACAAATATAAATTATACCTATATACATTAAACAGTTTTATGAACAGTATTAATATTTTAATAATAATAATATTATAATATTAAAATATATTTATTATTAACAATATAATATTAATAATAATAATATTATAATAAAAATATAATATTAGTAATAATATTATAACATTAAAATATATTATTATTAACAATATAATATTAATAATAATATAATATTAATAATAATATTATAATAATAGTAATATGAAATAAATAATATTATAATATGATAATATTAAAATATATTATTATCAAACAAAATAATATAATAATAATATAATATTAATAATACAATAATATAATAATATTAAAATAGATTATTATTATATTTTAATAATAATAATATTATATTTAATTAATATTATTACAATATTATATTATTATTATCATATTTTAATAATAATAATAATATAATAATATAATATTGTATTAATAATAATGAAATATAATATAATAATAATATTATTAATTATAATATAAGTAAAATATTCATATTATAGAAATATTATAGTAATAATAATAATAAATATATTATAATATTAGTATAATAACATTATTACATTCTAATTTTTTAATCATTTACGTTTAGGTTTGTAATCTTTGAAGATTTTATTACTAAGTGTGTTTTGTTTACTTTTTGACATTAGGTTTTTTACGTTATGAGTCTAATAATATTATAATCGCACTCATGCTTCGGTTCATGTTACTTGATAATGAAGGTTGATTTTGCATTAAAGTTCGATTTATTATTTTTGAACGGATTGACAGCTGTTGTACTTTTTTATTTTTGTGTTTTGATATTCATGATGACACCATCCTCGTTATAATCAAATAGTCATATTAACATAACGATATAACTTGACCCTTTTTTGCATATTGTGTAATGCAAGTTTTATACAATTTTTATTTTTTACTATTATTTTTAAAAAATTTGTGTTAAAATTTTCCGACACAATGACATGTTTATGTATTATGAGTTTTGATTTTTAAAACCATATTTTTATCATGTATCTACAACTAACTTTGGTGGCGAAAGCCTATTTCTATCTATGATTAACTACCAAAGAGGCCTCAATGGTACCCAAGATTCTTCCAAATGGGAGGTCCTGGGTTCAAATCCCTCCCGCAACGAAAAATGGGTCTGTGAGGGGGTCAGGGGGTTTTCTCAGTGGGGTTTCCTCCTGGGGTGGTTGTGGTGGCTCATTGGAGGTCTAAGTAACTAGATCTTGGTGACATAGCCTGGAAACAGTGGGTTCACACGATTGAGACCTTAGCCGTTAAAAAAATAAATAAATAAAATAAAAAAAATCTATGATTAACTAAGGGGTGTGTTAGGGAGACGCCAGGGTGGTTCATTGGACGCCATCCATAGTACATACGGGTCGTATGGAAAAGAATATTCCGAATAAAGCTGACACGTCAAATCATAGGGCTGACGTAGGTCTGACACGCAGTACATACGGCCCGTATAGGGCAATACGGCTCGTATGGAACGCCAATAATTTCATATTACTATTTGCGCGCAAATTATTTGAAAAGACGTGTTGGAATACGTGCGAATGCGAGCGTTATAAGTTGATGGGAGGCAAAAACTTCGGTTGAACTTCGGTGAATATTTGCTTGTTTGTAATTTCGAAATCGTGTTAAAGGTTTAACAATGTCGATGGGAGGCAACAACTTCGGTGAAGATTATATGTGTGTCTATGAAACTGATCAGGTAATAAACTTATTCGTTTAACGGTTGTTAGTTTACAAAATCTTATACATTTGTTGTTTTCAGGTGTTTGCCGGTGTTGTTGAACTGGTTGATTGGGTGATTGCTAGAGGGCGTGAAAATGGTTATGTGCTAGTTAAACGACGAAGTAAAACTAATGCAACCGGAGTAGTCATAAAGGTGTGGCTTAAATGCGATCGCGGTGGCGTGTATCAGGGTGAACCAAAAGCTAGACATACTGGTTCGAAGAAGACTGGGTGTGAATTTGAGCTAATTGGTAAATACGAGAGAAGTTATGGTGGTTGGAAGTTGCGTGTGGTTAATAGTGAACACAACCACCAAGGGGCTGAACAACTAGGCGGTCATCCATATGCGATGAGATTGAATTAAAGTGAAACCCGTCTAGTTGAGCAACTGTCAAACCAAAACATGTTGCTCCGTGATATACTTGCCGCTGTAAAGGACCAAAACCCCGATGTAACATCAGTGCCAGACGCGTGCCGGAACAGTGATCGTAACAATAAACACGAACAGTAATTCAGGTACACATTACGAGAAACTATGTTCAAACTATTAATGCAATTGGATTAACATGAAACTATTAAACGATTGTCTGAACCTGACTAAAATCTTAGGATTTAACAGTCAGAAAACATGTCAGACAACACAGCGTTGAAACATAAATTCTGGATGTGATATGCTTTGGTGTAAACGTATGTGAGGTTAAACAAAACAAAACTATAACAATTGTTGTTGCAGAGTGCTAAACCGATGAGTTATTCGTATAGGTGACGATCTGTACGAATGATTCTGATAGTTTAATGTTCTGAAATAATAAGCTAACAGTAGAAAACAAGAATCAGAAAGCAAAACCATCGTCGTGTTCGTTCGAATGACGATTCGCACGATTACGCGCGATGGTGACGCGTTCTGACGAAACGAAAACGAAAACGATGAAAGATACGAGCGATCATAAATTCAAAGAAATAAGATATTTCCTATTTTACAATTTTGAAAGTCATCATAAATAAATTAAATTATACTATTTTAACAAATCGCGAACGAATTAACCGAACGCGTAAAAATATTAAATCCGATAAATAAATTAACATAACTATATTTAAAATACATTCTAAAAATATATTTGTATTTTAAACGTCATAAAATAACTTTTTTTATTTTAAACGCGAAAAACGCGCGTTACGTTCCGGAAACGTAACGAAAACACAAACCGAGCAACGAAAACGAACCCGAACTCACTCGGGGTATAAATACCCTTAATGAGTTCAACAAACTCATTTTTCATCTTCATCTTCTCTCTCTAAACCCTAATTTCCGGATTCAAGCTTCCATCACCATTGTTGAGCTTCAAACCTTCATATCTTGGTCAATACTCCACCAAATCGTCTCATTCTTGAACCCACACGAAGCTCTCATCACCCTCTACACGAAAGTACAACCGATCTAGAGCCAAAACCAACTGAAACGAGGTAATCTGTAGTGTAAGGTAGCGAAAGTTAGGGTTTTCGAACCCTTTTGTCATACCACCATCTACAACCGGTTATGGGTTCTTCTACATGAAACTCACGACCACAAGAACCAGCCCAGCCTACACCACCTTCGAGAACACCTTGAGTTTTGACCGAGACACCTACGTCTCAAACCCTAGCTGGATGGCGCCTACAGTGGCCGAATGGCCAAGAGTCGAATGGCCTTAGGCCGAACGGCCCTGGCCGAAGGTCTTCATTCGCCGGTCGCCACCCCCCTTCGCCACTCCCATTTGCCCGAACCATCACCCCCTTTCGACAGCTTACATTCGCCGAACCAGCACCTCATGAGACAGCTCACATTCGGCCAGCCATACGCTGAACCACCACCCTCCTTCGCCGCCTCTTATTCGTGGGAGCCTTCTCATTCGGCCATACCCGCTATTTCGGTCACCAGTAGCTGGGCAACAGCCCTCCAACCACCACCATTCAGCCGAGCCACAACCACCTACGGCAAATCAATGATTCCCATTAGTCGGGCATGGTCACCCCATCTGGATCACACAATCAGTCCCAGCAGCACTATTTCGGCCCAATAGACCATCTGGCCCAGTAAGTCTCCCTTCGGCCCAACAGTTGGTCCAACAATCAACCATCGGCCCAACATCTTGAATTAAAACCATATGGATCCCTTTGGCTCAAAACCTTTATGCTAGCCATCTCTTAGTTGGCCCAATCTAATGCCTGATCCACATCCTACTCGGTCCACAGAAATTATACTTGGCCCAACATAAAACCAACAGCCCCAAGGGCTACTCTTTGGCCCACACACATAACTTTTAGTCCCAATGACACAATAACGAGTCCAATGGGTTATCCGGCCCAACAACTTACAACAAATGACGAAACTAAATGTTAAATTATGTTTAGGGTGTTGTGAAAGTGGTGATAAAAAGTTATGAAGAGTCATGATAATACTTAGAGTTAGAGTTGAAGGTTTTGACTTTTAAATAAAACTCGAAGTTGGGAAAATTACTAAACCACAAAAAGGAAGTCAATGTTATCTCATATAATATGACAAAATGGGCCGGATACCAAACAAAATTCGTAAGTGTTAGTCAACTTTAGGACTAACACCTACACGCACAATAAATTCTTACAAACTTATACTTATAAACTACAAATGCTATGAAATCAATACAGGAGCTTGAACATCATAACCAAAAGCAACAAAAGAGCGCGTGCATACTTATTCTACTTAGTCAAACACTACGGACATAAGGTGAGTTCATTGTCCCTTTTCAAATTATTTTGATTTTAACTCGGGACTGAGAAGCATGTTATACATTTTAAAACAAATGTTTTAAATTTGACAAAATACTTTTATACGATTTGTATATCGAAATTATGCCAAGTGCTAAAGGCATAAATTCACTATTCAAACTAATACTATTTGATTATGCCAAGTGCTAAAGGCATAAATTCACTATTCAAACTAATACTATTTGATTATGCCAAGTGCTAAAGGCATAAGTTCACTATTCAAACTAATGCTATTTTATTATGCCAAGTGCTAAGGGTATTTACTATCTGATGATGCTATTGTGGATGCTAATGCTATGAGGTTATGCTACAAACTAATACTATGAGCTATGCTAAATACTAATGCTAAGGGTTAAACTAAATGCTAATACTACGGGTTTATGCTACAAACTAATGCTACGGGTTATGCTTAATGCTAATGCTATGAGATTATGCTACATGTTAATGCTATGGGTTTATGCTAGATACTAATGTTAACACTAAATGCTAATGATGCTATGATGCTATGGGAATACTAAATACAAACATACATACATACATACATACATATTGAATACTTGAAGCTATGGATACTATAAACTCTTGAATGCTATGTGATTGCCATGCTTAAACAACGGTTTGGCCTCTCAGTGCTTGCCTTACCGGTTGTAAAGCTAGTACTTGTGCACAAGTTACGTAAATGCTGGAAACTTTGAATGCTATAAACTATTGGCTATGGAAGAACAATAGTTGGTCTCTCAGTGCTTGCCTTCAGGTGTTCTTCCTAGTCGGGACTTGAAGAACAATAGTTGGTCTCTTAGTGCTTGCCTTCATGTGTTCTTCACAGTCGGGACTAGAAGGCATCTACTATGGTCTCTCAGTGCTTGCCATAGGGTGTCCTTCATGGTCTTAAACGAGGAAACGGATTGTTGGTCTCTCAGTGCTTGCCATGCAGTGTTTCCCAAAACTATTTACACACGTGAACAGTAACTAGGACGATATTGGTGATCCTTAGATGACTTTGTGTCATCATGGGAATCCTCTATCTCCCCCTATGTTGCTAATTTCACATAGAACTGGTATGGATTGATACTGGATTCCTTCGGGCATTCAGTTGTCCATTCTGGTGACTCTCAAGCTAAACTCACGGATGCTATGGGTAAACTTACAAACAAATTGCTTAATCTATGATGGGGAAACAAGATTGAGGGATAGGTAAAAGGCTTAATTATTATTAACAACAGTGTCATATCCGGATTAGCATGTGGTGGGATGGCGTCTAGGCGGGTCGTAGGCTCGACCCAGGGGTATGCCCTATATATAAGCATACCGATTTGGATACTACATGTGGAGTTAATAAGGTTAAGGTTTTACTGAAAGGAGTTTTGTTAAAGCTATTTAAACTTAAAAACTACATGAACTCACCAACCATTGTGTTGACTTTGTTTCTTTACATGCTTTCTCAGGTGATGCACATGTATAAACTAAGGCTCAGGATTTGCATGCTAGGCAGCCCAACTAGAGGACCTAGCAGACTTTTGAAAGCACATCTTTTGTAGTTAATACGAATCTCTTTTGATATCTTGTACAGATACAAGATAGAAACATTTGATTCTTTTGGATATGTTTACTTAGTTAAATTATCAAACCTTGATATTGTAATTTAACTTTGTAATCCTACTTTAACGTTAATTGTGCTTTAGATATTCTTACCATTGATGCTATGTAAACAATCTGATCAACCCGATTATCACTCACGATATCGCGCCCCGGGAACCTTCCGCCCGACGGGGACATCCGATCCAACCCCGCCGGCCCGGGGTGTGACACCCGATAATGTTTCCAACCTTAGATCTATTTACAATGCACGACAGAAGTTACGTGCTCGACACAACACGGGGGAAACTCCAATTCAGGTCCTTTTTAGCACACTGCAAAGAAATAATTTTATTTACCAAACTCAAGACGATGCGTCAACAGATGTCGTGGAACATATTATTTTTATCCATCATACATCTTATAATATTTGGCGCGCATTTCCTCATGTCTTGTTAATTGACACAACTTATAAAACGAACAAATACAACATGCCATTTGTTCAAATAGTTGGTGTCACGTCCACACACAAGACGTTTAGTGTTGCACATGCGTTTATAAGTAAGGAACATGAAGAGAATTTTGTCTGGGTGTTACAAAACCTAAAAGATACACTTCAACAGTGTATGGAGCCACACGTTATTGTAACCGATAGAGAATTGGCTCTTGTAAACGCATGCAGAAGAATATTTCCCAGTGCTGCCCAATTACTATGCAGGTGGCACATTTTTGAAAACATATCCAAACACTGCAGGCCTAGTTTTTCGCAATCAGACTGGCAAAAGTTTAGATATATGTGGTCGGTTGTGATAGACTCTGCAACTCCCGATATCTATGAGTATAATTACAGCTGACTACACGAATGGTTATGGACCTCTCATCAGAGTAATGTTCTATTTCTCATTTTTAATTGTTTTTGAGTTGTATAAAACGTAATAATATGTGTTTGTTTTTTAGGGGTTATCAGATATTTGCAAATAACATGGTTGCAAATGTACAAGAAAATGTTTGTGTCTGCGTGGATGGATAAAAACCGGAATTTTGTTCAACGAACCACCAACAGAGTTGAAAGTCAACATTCTCTATTAAAGAAAAGTCTCCATGCAACCAACAATACATTAGACAACATTGTTGGGCATGTCATTCAAATTGTGAAATCGCAAGCAGAAGCTATAAATGAAAGCTTTGAAAGAAGCAAAATATTTCGTATGGCACATCACAACGATGATCAATCTGGAAGCGTACGCGACCTTTCTGGACGCGTTGATCGCTTGGAGCGGATGATGCGGTGGATGATGGAGCGTATGGCTGCATCTGCTGGCATGGATGTTCTTGTCTATCCAGGACCTGGACATGATCAGGATCCTGCGGCCTGGTGGTCATGCTTAGTTATTTTTGTTGTATTTTCTCTTTTCTTTTTTTATTTTGATGTATGGACACTAATTACTATACGGATGTATGTATTTTTATTTCGTATGTATGTTGTATATGTCGTGATTGTTTGTTTTATCTTTTATTATATAATTAAAAAATGTGCGTTTAGTGAAATGAAAAATAGATAGTTAACAATTTTTCTTAGAGTTAATTGCAAAAATGGTCCCCATGGTTTGACTAGATTGCAGATTTGGTCCCCAAACTTTAAAAATTGCAAATTTAGTCCAAACATTTAAAGTTGTTTGCATAAATGGTCCCTATGGTTTGATCAAATTACATATTTGGTCCCCAAACTTTAAAAATTGCAAATTTAGTCCAAACATTTAAAGTTAATTGCATAAATGGTTCCTGTGGTTTGTTTAGATTGCAGATTTGGTCCCCAAACTTAAAAGAAAACAAATTTAGAATAAAAATAATTCATCCAAATTAAATATAAAAAATATTAAATTAATTTAAATATTCTTAAAATAATTTGTATTATCTATTGAATTTAATTAAAATAGTTGTATTCATGTTCATTTATTAAAAAAATAGCAAAAAATATTGAATAATAATCATTAAATATAGAAGATAATATTGTTTAAATAAATTGTGAATTCAAAATCTTGTATGTTTAACATTTATTATTCAATAGTTTTTGCTATTTTTTGAATCAATGGATATGAATACAACTATTTTATATAACTTCTATAGGTTAAACAAATTATTTAAATAATGTTTAAATTATTTAACAAATGTTTAAAGTATTTTAATAAAGTTTAAATATTTAATTTGGATTTGTGAATTATTTATATTCAATATTTGCAATTTATAAAGTTTGGGGACTAAATATGCAATTTTCTCATACTACAAGGACCATTTCCGCAATTAAATTTAAATATTTGGACTAAATTTGCAATTTTTAAAATTTGGGGACCAAATCTGCAATCTGATCAAACTATAGGGACCATTTTTGCAATTAACTTTAAATGTTTGGACTAAATTTGCAATTTTTAAAGTTTGGGGACCAAATCTGCAATCTGATCAAACCACAGGG
The DNA here is from genome assembly GCA_009363875.1 of Mikania micrantha. Taxonomy (NCBI): domain Eukaryota; kingdom Viridiplantae; phylum Streptophyta; class Magnoliopsida; order Asterales; family Asteraceae; genus Mikania; species Mikania micrantha. The sequence goes on from CM018693.1 coordinate 16,205,020, forward strand.
ACCATTTATGCAATTAACTCTTTTTCTTAAAACCTTTCAGATTTATTTACGTTCTGATAACTATTGTTTTAAATTAATTAAACACGATTACGTTAAAAAATTTTTCAAACAAAACATTTAAACGATATCACATGTATATCTCTTTGATAAAAGCGACTATATATACCTATTATAACGATAAACTTACGAAAATCATAACTACCTATGTTAAAAAAAATTGTTATTTAAATTTAAACATCACGATGTTAAAATATTTGTCAAACAAAACAAGTAGACAATATAATTAAATAATAACGTTAAAATACTTATTATTTTACAACAAAACACGTACGCAACAAAACACGTACGTGTAGCGTTTACGAATACCGGATTTCAAAACAAAGTACGATTATACGCTATTATAAACAGATATTATTTATAACTTAAATATTAAATAATTAGACGATATGATATAACAATCAACGTTAAACACGTACGTATACCGTAATTCAAACAAAGTACGATTTTATAACATAATCATAAATATAATATATATATATATATATTATTACGTTAAAAATGGTGTGTGTGTGTAAATATATATATTATATATTTATGCAAATGCCGAACAAGTACGATTTTATTAACGTTAAACACGTACGTATACCGATTAAACATAATTACGTTAAAATATATCTTTTAACCATTTAAAACACTTAGATAATTAAAATGTTACAAATAAGTTAAACATGTACGTATATCGGGCGAAAAAACAAAAGTTATAAATTTTCAGGTTTCAAAACGAATCGTATAGGCCAATACTACTCGTATGTTGTTTTCAGCCGCCAGACATTTTCTGACACACTCTGACACCTATATGGCCCGTATAGGGCTATACGGCTCGTATAGAGTCAGATGGTGTTAACTGATCCATAGAAAGATGGCCAAATAACGCTCCCCTTAACTAATGGTAGTTAGCGCGTTGGCGGGCACCTTTACTAGTTTGACTTAAGAAACTCTTAGAAGAGTCTAGAAACGTTTCGAAGTATACTTTTTTTTTTTTTGAACAGCTACTCGAAGCATACTTATCTCCAACCTCCACCAATTCATCGGTTCATCGCCTATAAATTGAGGTCTTATTTCTCTTTTTTCATTAATCAATCATCAATCCAATTCAAACACAAATTCCTTCATCATCCTTTTCAAATATGCAGATCTTCGTGAAAACCCCACCAGGAGAAACGATTGCTCTCGAGGTCGAGAGTTCCGACCATCGACAACGTCAAAACCAAGATTCAAGACAAAGAGGGAATCCCACCGAACCAACAACGTCTCATCTTCGCCGGAAAGCAGTTGGAAGACGGTCGTACCCTCGACGATTACAATATTCATAAGGAGTCGACGTTGCATCTGGTTCTTCGGCTTAGAGGCGGGATGCAGATCTTCGTTAAAACCCTAACTGGTAAAACCATCACTCTGGAGGTTGAATACGATTGATAACGTGAAGGCGAAGATTCAGGATAAAGAAGGGATTCCACCGGATCAACAGCGTCTTATCTTTGCCGGCAAGCAGCTTGAAGATGGTAGGACTTTAGCTGATTATAGGTTCTGCTTCTTCGTGGTGGTGTTTAATTCATTGCCTGAACTCTGTTTCTAAGTGGTTTTTGGTTATATTATATATATATCGGATTAACCGTGTATTACATGGATTTATCATAAAATATTAAATAGTTATAATAAAAACTTAAGAATAATAAAACAATATGATGATTAAAGTAAGCATGGACAAAGTATTTTATGTAATGACACCGTTAAATTAGCCTTCTAGGTGATTAATATTTTGACCTTTTGATCAAATTTTTATTCAATCTTGATCGTTTAAAGTCTCAAAATTCCTTCTAAAAGCAGCAGTTAAGAGCGGTTTCTCATTCTCTCCTAAAACATTGTGGTTACCTAGGGGTGTCAATCGTGTCGGGTTGGTGGGTTAGCAGGTTAATAGGTTGCGGGTTGGTGGGTTAGTGGGTTGAATTTTGCAACCCTAACCTGACCCATATATTTATTCGTGTCAAAATTTTCAACCCTAACCCGGATTGGCATAAATTCGGGTCGACCCGAATATGACTCGTTTAACCTGTTTATATAAATTAATCAAATAAATTTACATATTGTAATTGGTTGTTGGTTGAAAGCAAGTCAATAATAACATGTTTAGTAGATGTTTATGAGTAACAAAGAGTTAGTATATTATTTTAACAAAAAAATTAATATTATTATAACTAAACATATAATTATGTAAATCATAATTATAACGTAAGAAACATTAAATAAACTCGTTCTTCTGGTTTACTGGAAAAAAAATTAAAATCATTTTTGTAAATGAAAAAAATATAAATTTTGTTACTCGATCAATTAAAGTACGGTAAATAATCAAAAGAAAAACAACTAAATATATGTTTCAAGAGAGAAAAAATATTAAAAAAAAAAAACTGAAATCTTAAACGGGTTAATGGGTCAACCCGTTTATAAATGGATTCAACCCGAACCTGACCTGATTAATAAACAGGTCAACCCGAACACGACCCATTTATTTAAACGGGTAATACTTGTCAACCCATGACTTGATTATTTCCGTGTCGTGTTCGGTTCGAGTCAAGAATTGCCGCCCCTACGGTTACCTTAACTCCCCACTCCCACTGGCCCACGTTCCTGATGCAGTTAAAAAACTGTATTGCATGGATACCCACAAAAAAACCACTCACACCGTATCTGTTGTGTATAAATAAGCAGCATTGATGCATTTGTTTATCAACTATCTCGGACAGAGTAAATGGTGTCCAATGAAGTAGAAAATGACGAGAATTTTTGTTCCACCTCCCAAGTTATAGACTAATTTTAAGTTCCATTAGTATTTTCAATCATTGTGTTGTAAAACTCGTATGAACGTATAACTTTGTTTGCTTTCGTGGTAGCTTGAGCAGATTATGAGGCCTAATACAGATGAATCAAAGGTATGGTTGCCTTCTTTTACTTTTAATTGGTTATGGTGTTTTTAATTTATATGAAGATGAGTAGTGTACAGATATAAAATGCCATGTGTCAACTGTAAAAAACATGAGCAAAAGTTCTAGGTCCACTTAAAAAGGCAGATACTTGTATAACTTGTAAGATATAAGCATGTGAAAAGTCAGGTGTGTAGTTAAAATCTACAATAAAATTTTATAGATTTATATGCCTTTGATGTTATAACTAAATTTCTTACAGAAAGAGGTCTATTTTACTTTCAAAGTGAGGGACACACATCAGAGGATGCCTAATCTATAAATCTTTCATCAAATGCATGGAAAAAATGCATTATGTTCTTGGAGGAATGGCCCATCAAGTACCTGCTATAGATTCTAAGCAGATAAATCTACATTAAGACATTTTTAGGCTACAATTATCAATTTTTATTATTTATTTATTCTTTTACATTTTCAAATTTAGTTCAACCCTCTTATGGTCAAAATAACTTTAATTCTTTAAATGCATGTACTGCAAGAACCTGACTAAATGTGCATATATATAGTTGATTATTGGAAAGTTTTTAAATATGTTTTAACAATTGAAATTGTGCAACAAGGACCAATCACACAATACAAGCATACGCCTTGAAAACCATTTAATCATAAACAATAAGGGCACTCGGAGTGGGCTTCGGGAAGGAGGCGGGGAGCTCCACCCCGGTTGGGGAAAGGAAGGGAACACCGCCCCCTGGTTTCGGGGTGGGGTGTTTCGGGAACTACTCACCGATGGAAGCCGAGCGTGGGAAGGAGAAGGGGATTCGACCGTTGGGGGGGATTCGACCGTTGGAGGGGATTCGACCTTTGGGGTTTTAAAAAAAAATATCCAATTTTTTTCCTATTTAAACAACTCTAAAACAACCACAAATCTCACACTTTTCTCTCATCTTCTACAATCTATACACTAAATTTATAAAATTTTCAAGTAAAATGGAAGGAGGTTCATCACGTGGTGGGTCGTCAACCAAAAAATTTAGAAAACCATGACAAAAAATGTTCAAACGCCTTAAATGAACCCGTTCAACACACCCGGGTATCATCCACAAATGTCATCTCCGAATCAACCAACATTCTACTACGATCCAATGAACCCGGCTCCATATTTGCAATATTCACCGGGCACTCAACAACAATTCATCCGGTGGGAGCAATCGTATCAACAAGATCAACAAAGTTACCAACAATTCAATCAACAAACTTTTCAACAACAATCTCCATTACAAGGTATTTTTTATACGTTTATTTTTATATTTTATTTTTATATTTTATTTTTATACATTTATTTTTGTATGTTTATTTTTATGTTTAGACTATCGTGACCATAATCAAGATGACTCGGATTCAAGCGAACATAATAAAAGTGTTCAAGTCGAGTCGGAAGAAGAAGAAGAAGAAGAACCGGTTAGGCGAACGGGAAAGAAACCAATAGGAAAGAAAGCACCGGCCAAGCGTTGGTCCGATGAAGAGGAGGTTGCGTTGGCCAGATCTTGGCTAACTATTTCTGAAAATCCCGATGTTGGTAATGCGCAAAAACAAGATGGTTTTTATAGAAAGGTATTTTTTAACATTGTTTAAGTTAACAAAAAAAAGTCACGGTTGATGCTTAAATTTATGTTGTTTATATGTAGGTAACCAAACATTTTCACCATCTCGTGAAGGACAAGTCGAGGACTGTTGATCAAATCTATTCCAAATGGAATGGTATGAACTCCTCCATGAAGAAATGGAATGGTTTTTATCAACAGGCTTCAATGAATCGCAAAAGCGGTGAAGGGGATGAACAAGTTTTGAAAAAGGCCATAAAAGACTACAAAATCATGGTCAAGCCAAAGGGATTCGCTCACATCCAAGCGTGGGAGATGGTTCGCGATAACCCTTTATGGTGAGACATTCCACCAGTAAGTTGTGAGTCACAATCTACAACAAAAAGGCCGAAGCCAAACGAGTCAATGGTAGTGCGAACGCCCACATCAGCATCAACCTTGATGATGACGAAGACATCAACATCAACATCAACCTTGATCGTGATGGCCCACGCATTTACTATGAACCGGATAGGCCAATAAAAAAGGGCAAAAGATCGGCCGCGTCCTCCTCGTCGCATGACGAGTTAATTCAACAAATGGCGGAATTCAACTCGTTCAACAAAGAGGAATCCCAACAAAGATTCCGCATTCGAGAAGAAAAACTCCGTGTTTTGCAAGAGGAGAAAGACGCACGCGTCGCATTAATGCGCCGACAACAACAGGCTTTAGACGAATAACAAAAGGCTGTAGATTTAGAGTTCATGATGAAAGACCACACAATTTATCAAGAACCAATGCTACAACTGATTCTCGATCGTAAACGAGAAATTGCTGCTCGTTGGAGATGGCATTGCCCTTTCTAGGTTTTTTAATTTAATTTTTTAGGTTGTATTCTTCTTCTTTTTTTTGGTTGTATTCTTTTTTTTATTTTAAATTTAATGAATCTTTTTTTATTTTATTAAAATTATTATTATTATTATTATTATTATTATTATTTATTGTTAAAATAATTAATTAAAAATAAGATTTGAAAATAGGGAAAAGTGGGATGACACCGTGCAAAGTAGGGAAAAGTGATGTGCCGCTGATGTGGCAATGAGAAAAAATGGGGAAATGTGAGATGACTCCTTGTCCCCTAACAGTTTAAAAATAGATAATGACTAGCTAAACAATAATGAAGGTGTATCAAAAAATATAGAATAGCAATTCAATGATGAAGATGCAACACATATACAATGCAGGTCCCGTACTCTACAACACATAGAATAATATTCAAAATTTTAAAAGTTAGCACTTCATGATATAAGAGTTAAAAAACTCTTAATTTTAAGAAATTTGGTCAAATAACTATTTTATCATTTTAATATGTATTATAATATAGTTTGTTTGTGTGTATCCTTATTTTAAAATAAATGATACATAAATGTCCTATATATCAATTATTAGTAGAAATAATCATTGAACCCTATACTTAAGAGTTATACTATAATGTTATATATTATTTCATTTAAAATCTAAAGAACTATGAGTTTATCATTATACAATAAACCACCCGGCCACCGGACGGGTTTACAACTAGTTATTATCTGACTTTCTTAATTTGTAACAATTGATATTTTATAAATTATGATGTGAAAAACCTCGTATAGTTTTTTTTGTTAAAAGTATAGTTTTCCCTATTATTTCTATAACTTTTGGTTGTAAAAAATCATTTTTAAATGTTTTGTTTAAAAAAATGTCATTTGTTTATAAAAATCATTTTGTTTAAAATCTTAGTTTTATAGTTAATTTCATATAAAAAATCATCTTGTAAAAAAACTTGTTTTTTAAAAAACTTTTAATTTCCTAAAAATAACAATTTTAAATATTTCTTATTTGTAAGAAAATTCTAATTTTTAGAAAAATTACACATGTTATAAACTTTTTAATGTGATTTTTTAATAAAAATAAAATTTAATAAAATTATTTTTAAATATATATGAAAAAGGTAAATAATATTATTAATATTATACTTATTTAATAGAAGAGATAATATAATTATTTATTAAGAAAGAGAATTAAATGTTTATTTAAATTTATTTTTAATTCTATATGAAAAAAGTAAATAATATTATTAATATTTTAATTATTTAATAGGAGATATAATATAATTATTTATTAAAAAAGAGAATTAATGAAATAATAATGAGATGACAAAAATGATTTTTGTTTATTACAGTAGTAAGATAAGATAAGATAAAATTTAAGTCGGTTGGTTTGTTGATTATAACTATAGTTATAATTATAATAAATATGATGATGATTTGGTTTTAGATGATGTTGTATACGTTTATGTGTCGGCTGCTATGTGTTTTAAGTTATATATATAAGTGGCTTCTGGTTGGATTTAAAACCTAAAAAACATCATCATCTTAATTTGTGTCTCATCATTTTGCTCCTTTTCAAAGCATGTTAGTTGTTTACCAAATTACGCTTTGTTTCCGAGTTTATTTAAGAAGAGAAAAGAAAGGAAATGAAAGGAAAAAAGAAACATTTTTATGTCCATGAGTTTCATTTAACGAGGGAAGAGAAAAGAAAATAAAACATTTTGTGTTCTCGAGTTTCATTTAACGAGGGAAGAAAAAAGAAAATAAAACATTTTGTGTTCCCGAGTTTCATTTAAGGAGAGAAAGGAAGGGAAGTAAAAGGAAACCTAAGCAAAATTACTTAGCTTTTCTTTTATTTCCCTTCATTTCTTTCTCTTTCTTCTCTTTTCTCTTCTCTCATTTAATAAACTTAGAAACAAAGCGTAAGAGAGCCTGTAAATAACAAATAGTTATTGGATTGTTAAATATTAATTCGTCGATTTGATTAATAGAATTTCAAGTCAATACTTACTACCCTTGGAACGTATGTACTTGAGTTGTGAGATAAAGGTGTCATGCTTTTAAAAAAAAAACACATAAACAACTTATCTATCAAAATTTACACCTTCAAATTTATGAATACAAACAACTCAAATAATTCATATTTCAATCTCTTCTTCAATTTTTATCTGTTTGAACTTGATCCCAACGTCCATCAACAATCCAAACAATCTGAGTCATTTTCAAACATTTGCTAATTAAGTAATTAGTATCACACACAATCAACTACGTAAGAAGCACATTCACGGAAAAAGTTGGCAAATCAAACAACATTCGATTATTTCAAAAATATGTTTGAAGATACATAAATAAATATGTTTATAAAAACATGTGCTATTTTTTTAAAACATTTTAAACTAATAATTTTTTGTTGCTGGTAACAATCAAACGGATGCCTAAATCTGGAAACGTGTTCAAAAACAACTTTTTGAAGCAATAGATCCAGGTGTCTATCGAACAAATGACGTTATTTCGAGAAAATAACGCGACTTACTTCAGAAAGTCGCAAAGTTTAACGGCTTGTGGATTTTACACCACAACAATAGGAAAGGTGATGTTAGTAAATGGTGACAAACTAGGCGTTGATGGCTTACGTTATAGAGAATGAACCATTTTCTCATAACGAGGTATGACAACTAATGGTAGAATCAACGAAATGACATCACATCCTGAAGTTACAAACTTCAAAACGTAGCAAGACATTGTTATCAGGCCAGTACATGATCACTCAATCCAATTGCACTGGTAGATATCGGGTGGATTTTAATGATTAAGACGATGAACACAATATTTACATATCTCCCGAACCGCAATGTGAGCCCAATAGAAACAATAAAGGAAAAAGGTACAAAGTTAGTCTGCAACGAGATACAAAAAAACGTTGGAGATCATTTGAGACTCGATAAAAAAATTGGCAACTTATAAGAGCAAAAACAATAATACTACATTGACATGAAATTATTGTAGATCTAACTGATCACCTGGCCGGCCGCGCACATGAACTAACAGAGAATATAAAAAAACGTATTATGAAAAAAATATATTATGTATAGTAGAACTTTTTTTTTTAATTTTTTTTATTGTGTTGTTTTATTTTAATTTTAATAAGAGGCTTTGAATTCTAAAATATAAAATAAAATTACTAATTAAAATAGAGTAATGAAGGGGTGATGGTTACAAATATGAATCTGAAAAAAGTAATAAGAATAGAAATATATGTGACTACCTACGTAAAGTGAATATTTGATGGTTATATATAGTCTAATGTCTTTGAAAAGTGTTAGTTTACAAGTTAATTCATATAACTTTTAGTGTTCATATAATTTTTAGTGAGAAAAATTATTAATTGGAGTGTAACCTTGTGTTCCAAATTGTTCGTTTTCAATCATTTTGCAGCTCACATTCATTTACGACTTATCCTTTACATTCGAACCATCAAATAATCATTTCATACACATAAGATAGGGTTTCAAACATATCTTGATGACTTGATCACCCCAAACCAATTACATCCACACAACATATTACATGTTAAAATTAATCTATAAGCTTTATGCTTACTACCTCCTAATGAGTCAAATTACTTGATTCTTTTCAAATTCGCTCTTAATCCCACACATTCATGTGAAAGTAATTTATATAATTTTTCCACACGCACGTGGATCATTTACCATCACTGGATGGGATTCAAGCCTCTAATTTTGGATTTCAACCAACAATTTGCCAAGAATTCGTGTGATTGAAGCTAGGTTTATCTTCTTCTCTAGTCTCACGTTGCACACACACACATACATCGGACAAAATTAGAAACTTGACTTAGTCAAGTTCTTATCCTTGCTTTTAACAACCTCAAGCTTTCAATTAGTTTGCTCCGTTAACCAACATAACCAAGTTAGTAACTAGTTAACTTAAACTCCTCAAATGTTATTATATTATCATCACAACATAATTTGAACTTAACCATACAATAATTACTTTTTTTTTAACAATTTACCCAAACAGGTCATTACAGGTAGGCTCAGATTAGTTGCTTTTAGACCTTTTTGGTATTTCTATCATAACTTCTAATATATTATAATTTTAATTTTTACCACAAACATGAAAATTTATCCGCATTTCAACCCTTTTTGTTTTTGTTAAGATTAATTAATATAATGACATGATTTTCAAATCTATCAACATGTTTTTATATATCTATGTTTCCATGATTGAAACTGAGTCATCACAAATTCGAATAAAGGTTTTCATATATTTTGAAAATATCACTCTAGCATGTTTATTTTTGTCTGTTTGTGTCAAGCTGTTACATGCTTCAATAAAAGCAATTGACAATTCTCCCTAGGTAGAATATTAGACCCTCCGGTGTGCCGGGTGAAGGGGCGTGGGAGTGGGCGTGGAGGGGCGTGGCACACCGCCCCCCCTAGGGCGTGATCGGGGCGTGGGTGGAAGAAGTGGCTGGAACAACGGCGTGAGGCAAGCTCTCTCTCTCTCTTTCTCTCTCTCTACACACACACACTCACTTTCTCTCTCTTTCTCTCTCTCTCTCTCTTACACACACTGACACACACTCACACACTCTCTCTCTCTTACACACACAGACTCTCACACACATATATATATATATATATATATATATAAAAGTTTAAAAAAGGGATGATGACGTGGAGTGAGTGGGGTAATGGGGCATTTCCACCAAAATGGTGGGGTGAGTGGTTGTGGTGAGTGCTTATGTGGCGCCTACGTGGCGCATACGTGGAGTGAGTGGGGTGCATTGGCACACCCAATAGTCTTATCGGGAATTAAAGACCAGCTGACTAACTGGCTTCCTTCGGGGTTGAGATCAAAGATGAATAATTATCTAGAAAAAAGTGATGTCATAGGCTTATAGCTGACTAGTAATCACCAAGTATTTCTTATTAGCATGCTATTGGATAAACATGTTTTCATATTTATAAGTATCTATTTTTACAACTAATGAGACATTGCCTCAATGGTACCCCAAGATTCTTTCAAATGAGAGGTCTTGGGTTCAAATCCTTCTTGCAGCGAAATAGGGGTCTGAGGGGGGTCAGGGAGTTTTCCCAGTGGAGTTTCCTCCTGGGGTAGTTGTGGTGGCTCATGGGAGATCCATGTAACTAGACCTTGGTGACATGGCCTGAAAACTGTTGGTTCACACAATTGAGACCTTCGCCGTTCTAAAAAAATCTATTTTCACAACAATATAGCTTTTTTTTTTTAGCTTCTGCGTGCACTAACTATTACAATATATATATTGTTAGGTTTTGATTTTCCTATAGTTATTTTACGTGCCTTGTCTACTTCTTCTTCTTTTTGTTTTTTAATTTATTTCCAAACGTACCAGTAAAGAGACCGATTCGACGTCTGGTTTGGTTTTAAAAACATTGATATATACACATATGTTGTCAAGACGGCGTCCCATGATGCCTCTGCTTTGACTTTTAAAGTCACTAAAATGTAGGGTGTTCATAGGTTCGGTTAACATTTTGTTTGGTTTATTCGTTAGATTTAATCAGATTTCAAATTTTTTCCCTAACTGTTAACCAAATCGAACCGAATTCAATTTGGTTTGTTTTCTGTTAGAACCAGACAAACATAATTCAACCGCACAAGCCAATTAAAAACTCAATAAACCGGTTAAAAACCGAATAAACTGAATCGAATAAACCGAATTCAACCGAATAAACCTTATATATTATTAATAAAAATAATAAATTTAAATATGAATTCGATTTAAACGGTTAACCGAACAAACCGAATTCAAAAAAAATTAAAACCGATAACCGAATCGAAAACCGAATGGTTGCTGTCATATGTATGCAACATATTTGTTGGTTATATCTTTAAGTTTACAATTTTACCCTTCAATAACTAACAGAGTTATGTCAAATTTAACTGTAAGGGTGCATGTTGCAGGTATTTTAGAATCACAAGGTTCCAAGTTGCGAAAATAAAAAGAAGGGCTGCAACTTGTGGTAAGTGTTAAACCACAGGGTTGCAAATTGCAATTAACTGTTTTATTTATTTATCTAACCACCCCAAAATCGGCGAAAAGGCGCTAAAGTTGTTGGTCACAAGGCATGCCAAAGCTTCACACAATTCATCTCGACGTAAGCTAACGCTCAAACTTGGATCTTCTTTTAGTAGACTTTTTATCGTAAATGATTTTATATTCCCATTAATTACGTTTTAATTAATATATTAATTTGATGATGAAATCCGTATGAACAGAATATGTTCTTCTCCCCCCTTTAATTACTTCACCGGTGCAGGTAATTTTTGCATCCTCAATTCATCATGGAAGGTCATACCGGAATTACTCACAACGCCGGCGTTAATCCGTCACCGGATTCTTCTTCATGGAGACTTAACATCGACCGCTTCCGTCTTCCAGAAACGATTTCCAATTCTGCCGATCGATTTTCCGGTTTCCATCGCATCTTCCGTCGTGTTCCAAGTAATTACTTCATCTGTATTTACTCGTAATAGATTTTCCTGTTTCTGTCACCATAGTATACTTATAATCACTTCAACGTTGACATGCATCAAATTGATGATTATTGCCGTCAACGTATGTTATATGATCAATTCATGCTTATTGTTGTTCGTACCGGTTGAAGTTTTTTAGCTGATTACTTCAAACCCAAATCGCAGACAATATTTTCATGCAATAGTCAACTACCATCCTGGACCCTGGTCTCTGTTCTAATATTATTCTGAAAAGAGGAATAGTTTTAAATGTTTGGGAAATTTTACTGCTTCTGAGCATATACAAAAATTAAATTTTCCTCTCAAATTTTGGGCAAATGTTCGTAAAATAATATAAGTAAAAAATGTAAAATTGCAAAATACAAGAACATTAGGATGAACAAGAAGAAAAGTGGATGATAATTTGTGTTTAACACCAGCCTATTAAAATAGAATACGAGTCTTCTAAGAAAAGTAGTATGCTTTTTTGGTACCACAGCTGCCAGGAAAGACTAAAACACTTGAACTTAAATTAATTACTTAACTAATTGCATCTTCTTTCAGGGAAGTATGGAAAGGTTCGAGAGTACTACAAGAAACAAGAACAACTGTTAGATGGATTCAATGAGATGGAAACAATTAATGATCCTGGATGTTTACCTGATAGCTTAACTGAGGTGGCTTGTTACTTGTAATATTTGTTGTGTATTGTTGGTGAATGAATTGTTCATTTTTTTAATATGTGTTGTTGCAGGATGAAACGAAGAATCTTGCTAAGAGCGAGAGAATGGCGATCATGGTGTCAAATGTGGCTAACTTGGTTCTTTTCATAGCAAAAGTATATGCTTCAATAGAGAGCAGGTCGTTAGCTGTCATTGCTTCAACCTTGGATTCACTATTGGACTTGTTATCTGGGTTCATTCTATTGTTTACTTCATATGCAATGAGAAACCCAAATCAGTTTCATTATCCAATTGGAAAGCATCGGATGCAGCCTGTTGTAAGCTGTTCAATATTCAAATCACTCTGTTCATCATCATGTTTCAATGAAAAGTGCATATATAGAAACTAATTATGTTGTTATTGTAGGGTATTATTGTGTTTGCATCAGTAATGGGAACTCTTGGATTCCAGATATTGCTGGAGTCTGGTAGGCAACTTATTGCTAAGGTATGCCCTCAATCAGATTATGCATATCATATTTTTAAAGCCTTTTTTAGTTGTTTAGAAATGGTGGATGACAATTGGGATCTTTTGAAACGTTTGAGAAATGGCTGGCCTCTATCCAAGATAACAACTTATGGGTCTTGGAGTTGCCAATATATCAGACCAGTGTTCCTGTTTTTTGTTAGTTGAAAATCCCCATCTTTACAACATAAAGATGTCAACATTAACACTATAAAAGACAAGACCTGTACTTGTATGAATGTCGCAGGTTAGAATTTCAAGGAGCTAAAGTTGCTACCTTAGATACGGACTACCCCAGTTTTCAAACCCCAGTCAGAAAACCCTCGTTGTCATGACCCATTTTCAAGACAACTTGCTTTCTTGAAAAATCTTGTTTTTTTTACAAATCTTGATGATTTTTTAACATGCACTTGTAATTGGTTTCAGACTCACCCTGACACGAATAGCAATAATGAAAAATGGGTGATTGGAATCATGGTGGGTGTGACCGTGGTGAAGTTTATGCTGATGGTCTATTGCAAGAGATTCAAAAATGAAATCGTGCGGGCGTACGCCCAAGATCATTTCTTTGATGTTGTCACCAATTCCATTGGATTAGCTTCAACCGTCTTAGCTGTTCGCTACAAATGGTGGATTGATCCTGTGGGAGCTATCATTGTGAGTATGATAAGAACATACACAAGTACTTAACTACCTTAACTGTTCATTTGCTTTATTTATCATTTATATATGCAGATAGCACTTTATACAATCAGCACGTGGTCAAAAACGGTTATGGAGAATGTTTGGTCATTAATAGGGAGAACGGCCCCACCCGATTTTCTAGCAAAATTGACTTATTTGGTATGGAACCACCATGAGGAGATAAAGCATATTGACACAGTGAGAGCATACACATTTGGTTCTCATTATTTTGTGGAGATAGATATTGTGTTGCCAGAAGATATGCCACTTAGCCAAGCTCATAACATTGGTGAAATGCTACAAGAAAAACTTGAACAACTGCCAGAAGTTGAGCGAGCCTTCGTTCATATTGACTTTGAGTTTAGCCACAGACCTGAACACAAAGCCAAGGTCTAGCTAGTGGCTACCTTAACTTTGTTGCAGTTTATAACAAGGAGCTCTGTGATCATTATCATATGACCTTTATGAAGGATGATAAGTTGTTGGTTGGTTATATTGGTTTAGTTTTGGCAGGTAGATTTAACTTTATGTGGAGTCTTATGGTGATGTGATTTAATTTTCTTTTTATTGACTGATTTGTTTGTCATTTACATCATCACTGATAATGGTCATTGGTAGCATATAATAAGTTAATGGCTCCTTTTTGTAGCTTGTCTTTTAGTTTTATTCTATATACAGTCTTGTTCTCTTTGTTTTCCCTAATATTGAAAATTAAAAGTTGTCAGCAGTAACAAGCAAACTTGTTATAGCTGTCAAGCGGCGCTGAGATGGATGTGCGGACATACAAGGCTTGATCGGATAAGGAACGAGGTCTTCCGGGAAAGATTAGAGGTGGCAAATATCTCGGACAAAGTGAGGGAGGGAAGATTGAGATGGTTTGGGCATGTGAGGAGAAGAAGCCAAGCGGCACCGGTCCGAAAAGTAGAGCTCCTCACAGTGGAGGGGAAACGGGGAAGGGGTCGACCGAGGTTGACATGGGAAGAGCAGGTCAGACATGATCTGTCAGAGCTACACCTCTCTGAGGACATGATCTATGATAGGAATACGTGGAGACGTAGAATAAAGGTTCAGGATACATAAAGTTTTTCTTAGGTTTCCTAGGCATAGGGCTTGTGGGTTGTTACCGTGTCTCGTGCTTTTTGTTTCTTGATATGAGTTTATATGTGCTGTTGCTTGTTTGCGGGAGGGGGTTCTTGTTGGTGTTAGCCTTAAAATGTTAGCTCGTATGCATGTTGTAGGTATGTTTGTTCGTTTGTTGGTTGTATGCTTTCTTAGTTCTTTGCCTTGTCCGTTGATTTATAGGTTTAATGCTTACATGTTTCGCTTGAATCATTGCTGCTCCATGTTTATAATTTATGTTTCTGGGTGTGATATTATATATGTTATGTTTGTTTTGTTGTAAAAAATAATAATAATAATAATAATAATAATAATAATAATAAAAAAATCCTTTGAGCCGGGAGACTCTAGCAAAGCAGCCTCTCTATTCTACTTTGTAGTTTAGGGGTAAGGTGTGTCTTAATCCTTCCCTCCCCAGACCCCACTCTAAGTGGGATTTTTACTGGGTACGTTGTTGTTGTATGCTGTAAAATAGATCTGAACAATTAAATTTGGATTAGATTGTGTTTAAATTGTATAAATATGTAACTCTCTTTTCTTACACTTTTTCAATGTTGCCTAAATCACCTACGGTACTCCGTAGCTGTCTTCTTCGTACAACTTCCACCGTCACCGTTTTGTCGTTAGCACCACCTCTTACATAAAGGGTGTTGTTATTCTCACACCCACTTTTTTTAAAAATACACCCCTGAGACGGCCCGTAATGGCCATTACGGCCCGTCTCAGGCCTCGGTCAAACATTCGCTCCTGACAACTTGTGCCAATGATTGGGAGCAAGACGGGCCGTACTGGCCAGGACGGCCCGTCTCATTCATCGTACAGACATTCCCTGTAACCTGGTACAATGATTTGACTGCAAGACGGCCCGTAATGGGCAGTACGGCCCGTCTTGAACATTTTCAAATTGGTATATAAGCATGAATCGTTTCAAACGAACGTGTAAATTTCGAATTCAAATATATTTCACGATAATTCATATCTGTAACGATGTCGTTTTGGGACGGGAGTTTTTTCAACTATTCCGTGCCAGATTTGAACGAAGAGCCTCCTGTCGAGTATTCATACGGCACGATAGATCTGAATGCTGAACCTAACGCTGATGTTGACAGTCAAGCATCGTATGGGTTCGTGTATGACGACTGTAAACAAAGTTACACGGAGGAGGGTTATGAAGAAAAGCCGGGGGCTTCAAACGTTAACTGGGAAACCAAATAGGTAACTTAAATGAAACATAAATGTTAATAATTGTATATTATCGCTATCTATTTAAGGTATTTATTATTGTTTTTATATGTCAGGAGTTTATGACTGAGGAAGCGCTGGTAGGGTGGGTGAAAAGTAGAGCAGTAGACAATGGTTACATTGTAGTCAAAAGAAGAACGAAGAAATCAAAGACAACAGGCAGTGTAATCAAATTTTGGCTCATGTGTGACCGTGGTGGCGAGCACAATAGCATCGCAATCCTTAGACGGTCAGGCAGCAAGAAAATCGGTTGTCCGTTTCAACTGGTAGGGTTATACAACTAAGTTCGTGAATCCTGGAAATTACAGGTGATTAACGACAATCACAATCACGAACCTGCTCAGAATCTAGAGGGTCATCCATATGTTAGAAGATTCACGCAGGAGGAAGAAGATCTGGTTGAGAATCTGACCGAGCGACACATGGATCCTCGTAACATACTTTCGAGCATAAAGAAACATAACCCTGCAAATGTATCCATCCCTAGGGATGTATACAATTTACAGCAGAAGCTAAAAAACAAGAAGAAATTCGGTGATACTCCGATGCAGGTCCTGGAAAACGTGCTTCACAGTCAGCGGTACGTTTACTATACCCGGGAGGATCCTGAAACAAACGTCGTGGAAGACATTTTCTTCTGTCATCCAAAATCGTATTGCTGGTGGCGTGCATTTCCGCACGTACTGATGATGGACGCGACGTACAAAACGAACCAGTACAGGCTTCCATTTATTCAAATTGTTGGCGTGACTTCCACACACCAAACGTTTAGTATTGCTCACGCGTTCGTATGCAAAGAGCGTGAGGAGAACTACGTCTGGGTCTTGGAAATGGCTAAGAGTATGTTGAATAAGTGTATGGAGCCACGTGTGATCATAACAGATCGAAACCTTGCTGTTATGAATGCGTGCCGTAAAGTGTTTCCAGAAGCTGCAAAATATCTCTGTAGATGGCACATAGACGAAAATATTGCCAAACACTGCAAGGCAAGCTTTTCTGATGCAGACTGGAAGAAATTCAAAGGTCGATGGGCGAATTTGTGTAACTCTCCGACAACAGAGTTATGCGACTACAACTACAACCGTCTGTACGAAAGACTTATCAAAGACGACAAAAAAAGTAAGCATCATATACCATCATTATTATCATCATATCATCATTGGTTTTTTGTTTCATTTCAGGGGTTCTGGAGTATCTGACGCACACCTGGTTAAACAGTTACAGAGATATGTTTGTAACAGCTTGGACTAATAGAACGCGCAACTTTGGTCAACGTACAACAAACCGGGTGGAAAGTCAGCACTCGAACCTAAAACGATTCCTCAGATCACCAAACAGCACGCTTGCCTCGCTTGTAAGTTTCGTAAATGAAATCGTGCAAGCACAGGAGGTAAAAATGAAACACGATTTTGAAACGAGTTTGATTAAAACTATGGGTCATCATAAACTACCAATATTTGATAACCTTCGAGGAAAGGTGTCCCATAAAGCTCTTGATTTGTTGGTCGAGGAAAAAGAAAATATAAGAGTGATGCGCGACTCAAATATGACGTGTGGCCACCAGCTTTGGACAAGTTGTGGGTTGCCGTGCGCTTGTAATATATCAAAATATTACAACACAGGTTCGTAATATTAAATGTAAATCTTAGATTTTTCGCACGTAGTTACTGTTATATTAATTATAATCATAAATTATGCAGATAAAAAGATACCGCTCTCAGATATAGATATTTTTTGGACAAAACTTAACGCAACTAACCCAACAATGTTAGAAGAAGAAGAAATATATGTTATAGGACAAATGGGTTTGGTTACAGAAGAAATAAATTCCAAACCTCCTGAAATAAAAAAGAGTCTAATAAAGAAGGTCTTGGCGCAGGTATTTCCAAACAAAAGCGACAAAAAGGCGCCTTCAGTTCAAAAAGATACACGTGGTCGTCCAACTTTAAAGGCACAGAAACAAAAAGAGCAAGAGCAAGACGTTGTTAAAGATAACTTAGCGTCCCAAGAAAGTACATTTGAACCTTCGAGACATAGTTCGTTTACAGGTGTGACCGAGAAAAGTCAGAAACCCGTGTTTCGGCGCAGCCGTTCCACATCGGTATCAAAAGCAATGCCACCATCGGACTCGTTAAGTCAAAACGAATTCCGTTTTCCACGTAACATGAAGCCAGAAGGATTAAACAATGTTTATCGCTTCGGTCATCACATCCTTCCTCTCCTTCAACCTTACGTTATAAACATACAAGATGTCCAGCCAGATGGTAACTGTGGTTTTTGTTCTGTAGCCGTAGGCTTAGGATCCGATGAAAGTCATTGGGCATTTATTCGACAACAACTCTTGCATGAATTGGATTTCAACGCAAATCTGTACAGATATGTGTTTAACTCCTACGACCCAGATTCTTATGATGTACTACGCAACACAATAAATTGGCAACAGATTGCACCTGCTCCCGCCGAACATTGGATGTTTATGCCTCACACAGGTTTAGTAATTGCTCAAATATTTGGAATAATCGTTCACGTTTTCAGCAGAGGAGGCCCTCAAACCATTTTTCCTTTGTGGACATCTGCTAATAGTTTGCCGCGACATAACGTCGTATCAGTAATTCATCTTGGCCAACATTTCGTTAATGTTATCTTACAAGGATGTTATCCAATGCCAACGGTAAATCCTATCTGGAAACGTTACCGAAATGATGCCGCATCCGACTGGGAGTTCGTATATCATGACAGGCTGCAAGAATACCAAAGATTTCTAGATGAAAATAAGTTGGTCGACTACATAGACGTTTAAATGTAATAAACAAATTCTTTAATGAAATATAATAAAAGTGATTTTTTTTTGAATTTAAAAAAAAAATTTTAGAACATTACGGCCCGTAATGGCCAGTACGGGCCGTACTGTTCTAGATTAAACTCAGTTTTTACTTTTCATTTTTAACTTTTCCACACACATACACCCACATTTCCTCTCGTCTTGGCCTATACACCCCGTCTTGGTGCTTCAAACTTTCGATACCAGGTATGTATTTTCGCCCGTAGATCATGAATATGTGTTTAGATTAGGTTTTTGATCGAAATAGGACCTGTTTAGGGCATTTTTAAGTTTTCGAAACATGAACAAGACGGGCCGTCTTGGCCCTTACGGCCCGTCTTGCTCATTCAAAATTTAAATCAGTTAACAACAAGACGGGTCGTCTTGCCCCTTACGGGCCGTCTTGTTCAACAAATGAAGAAGGTGACCTTTGGCCTAGTATGGCCAAGACGGGCCGTCATGCCCATTACGGGTCGTCTTGGCCATACCAGCCTAGTTTTGGCCTGGTATGGCCAAGACGGGCCGTCATGCCCATTACGGGCCGTCTTGGCCATACCAGCCTAGTTTTGGCCTGGTATGGCCAAGACGGGCCGTCATGCCCATTACGGGCCGTCTTGGCCATACCAGCCTAGTTTTGGCCTGGTATGGCAAGACGGGCCGTCATGCCCATTACGGGCCGTCTTGGCCATACCAGCCTAGTTTTGGCCTGGTATGGTCAAGACGGGCCGTCATGCCCATTACGGGCCGTCTTGGCAAGAGATTTTTTTTAACGTTTATTCGTTTTTCGGTTTTTTCAGCTTATACATTTATTACTGAGATGGATGCCGAGATGCTACAGCAGGAGCAGGTCGCCCAGCAGATGCCGCCGTTAGATACCGAGTCGCTTGCGCTATCGCAGCATGCGTGGCTCCAGTTCGAGGAGCATTCAGCGACGTTCATGAGGTGTCGTCGGATACTTCGGATGAGCGTGCCGACGCCCCGTTGTATAGATTGGGGTCTTCTAGCTGATGCCGGGGAGGCGGTTCGTGCGAGAGCCATCCTCGGCGAGGACACGCCGTGGACTCGCTTGTTCGATCTCGCGGACCTGCCCACCTACCGGTTGATTACTGTGGAGTTTCTATCCACATTTAGATACCGAACTCACCAGGCCGCAGTTCGGGAGGCGGATGACGAGGAGCTTACTCCGGATATCGAGTTCTCCTTATGCGGCCAGCACTTCGAGATGTCGATCTAGCGGTTCGCCGTGTACTTAGGCATCTATTACGAGCCGGAGACCGTTCGTGACGACTTCGCACAGGCCCCCACGCAGGGGGAGGAGGGAGTTATGAGGGCCTGGTGGTCCCAGGTATCAGATACGCCCTTCACCGGCCCCCGGGTACGGGCCTCGGCGATCAGAGATCCACTGATCCGTTACATCCACCGCTGCATCGTGACGACCATCTCAGGTCGCGGTCAGAGCCAGGAGTGGGTGACGACGACAGATCTGTTTTATCTGCACTCACTCATTGCTGGCAGGCCGTGCAACCTGGCACGGTGTTTTGCGTTGTACTACGCCTCCTTCTACCACCGACAGGAGCGCGGTACATTGTGGGGTGGCGCCTTTGTCACCCACATCGCCCGCAGAAGAGGCATGGTTGACATGCTTGAGGATCTGCCGGCGATCGAGCCTCGTAAGCTCGATCGGCGGACGGTCCTCAGCATGAAACTTGCCGCCGACATCCCGGGTCTGGGATTGCGGTTTATTGGGCTACACGGCCGCCCGTTTCAGCCGGCCCAGGTCATTGTATAGCCAGACCAGCAGCAGCAGCAGGACGGTGGCCCGATGCCGGAGCCCGAGCCGATTCGGGAGGTGCCGGTTCTGTCACCGCCGCGTGAGGAGGAGCCTCCGCAGCATCCACCGCACGTTTACAGTGCGGTGCGCCTGACCGAGCCACTCGAGGCGTTGTTGCACCAGATTGCCGCCCGGTGCGACGAGACGGCCCAGCGGATGGCACGCATCGAGCGACGGCTCGATCGGTACGAGGATTTGGTCCAGTGGACAGTCGCGTCAGAGCATGCGCGACGGGACGGGACACAGCTTCCACCGTTCCCGGAGCCACGCGTCTACGCAGACGACGGATCACACGCTGGACCATCCGGATCGTAGTTCATTTTGTATTTTTGTATTTTGTTTCCTTGTATATAAACCGTACAGTGTATATACGTATTTTTCTTTCTGCATTTGTATTGTTTCTGTTTGTGTTGTTTAATATTTGCGCGAAAAACTTTATATTGTTTAAATTATTTTAATTAACGTAAACAAACTAGAAAATGAAATATTTAGTTAAAACGACATTATGACATTTAATTAACGTAATAGCCGTGTATCGTTCAAATAAGTTACATAATAAACGTATATCGTTAAAAAATATTTAAATACGTAAATTATGATTAAATAAAATAAATAACACATATCGTTCAAATAATTCACGTATTAAACGTATATTGTTAAAAAATATTTAAATACGTTAATTATGTTTAAATAAAATAAATTAACTCAAGACGGCCCGTAATGGCCAGTACGGGCCGTACCAACATACAAAACTGGTTGACACCCAAAATGGCCTGGAAAAATAAGCTTGGGGCCAAGACGGGCCGTAATGGCCAGTACGGCCCGTCCCACAGAATGTTTCACTGATTCTAAGGAATTCTCTGGAATGTTTGTCTGTACTCAATACCGGGCCGTAATGGCCAGTACGGCCCGTATTAGACCGCAGGGGTGTAAAAATATAAAAGTGGGGTGTCCAAATAAAACAGCCCTACATAAATCAGTCACCCGCTGTTTTTGTTGGCATCAATGTTGTATTTGCCTTTGCTACATCCTATCAACATCACCATTAAACTCACGAAAAACAAATATAGTAGTTTAATTTGTTATGACACAACTTGGTTCGATAGGGACCTGTTTGACATCTTAAAGATTTTTTTTCATTGGTGTCACTGCATTTGTATGTTATAGTTTTATACTATCGAACCTAAATTTTTCAGGTTAGTTTTATTGTTCAAGTTGGGTATTGTTCGTCACATAATAAAAAACAATTAAATAATATAAATTCAATAGTCTTTACAAGTTAAAAACTACTTAGAGCTTTTCTCTACAAATTTTCATCTTTTGAAAATGTTGAATTACATCTACGACTAAATTTGTTGTAATAACTCTTTTTCTACAAAATAAATGCAAGCATCATTCAGATATTCATCTCTCATCCTTTTATTCAATTCCGTCTTTACATGTTTTATTGAAAAAAAATTGTTTCAATACTAATCGTTGCAATCCATACTATCACTAATTGTTGACATTTTTTTTTGAACAGTCATATGATCCTACTTCTAAATGTTTATATATACTGAAAAATCGATGTCCTGGGATATTGGTGCCCTGTTAATACCTCCGCCCCTGCTCCTAGTAGATAGTATATGAGTGTAGTGTGCAATGACATTTTTCTAAGTGTAAAGAAATATGCGCTAACAAAAAATAGATACACAAACAAAAAAACAGATAACACAAACAAAAAACAAATCTACACTTAAACTAGAAGAAAATAAATGGATTTGATTAAATGTTCAGCTTTGTAAATTGGGCTAGTAACTCTAATTAGAATCTTTTTTTGCTCAAAATATATAATACAAAGAAAGAAAAACAAACAAATAAAATAAAGAAAAAATATAATTTGATTTCGGGATTAAAATTTAAAATAAAAGAAAAAAAAATATGTATTTTCGAGTTAAAATAAAAAAAAAAAAATTCTACAATTAAAAGCTTTAAAAAAATTTGTACAATACGAAGGAGTTAATGTCATAATGCTAAATATTAGACTTAGATTAAGGGTGTTTTGGTAATTGTCTCAGCTAGGGTTTTCCATCATCTATATATAGACGCAACATCCCATCTAATTTCATCGCGCCGACGCCACAATCATGTTGTTTGCAATGAATCAAATTCGCCGGTAAGCTGTTAAGTGTAGATAGTATTCGTTCTGCCGATGATGTATGATGTATTGTCCGTACCATATGAAAGGATTCTCTCTGAGATTCTTCATTGATTAGTACTCGCATCCAGTTTCTGAGGCAATCCCTTTTTTTATTTTTTTATTTTTAATTACACAATGGCAACAATTTAGAGTCGCTTGTTCACTTGATCGGTGGTGAATTGAGTGCTGTACGTTGCCTATATCCAATTGTACTGATTCTGGCATTGCAGGATCTAATTTCTGTCGATGCATTCTGAGGTTCATACAATCGTATCAAAATTAAAATCTGTTTTTTTACAAGTTTTTGAACCTTTTAATTGTTTTTATATTTTAACAATCGCCACATCTGTTTATTAGCTTAAATTTGTTATTGCGTGTTCTTTGGCTGGTAAAAGACGGGGTTATAGTTACTGTATGCTAAATTTTAAATAATACTTTTAAGTTTTTGTATAAGATAAATCATATTTATTTGTGTATAACTATTTACTATTTGTAGATTGTGTGTTCTTCAAATGATATTATTCCAGCAGTGTAGGAATCAGCTCGACCGATAATTAATTATTATATGTATACATATTTATGAAATAGTAAAACTAACTAATTAATTATACTAAGGCTATCGGTATTGAACTCGTGGGTGGGTCTGAGGGGCGTGGGCCATGCCCTCATGGTACTCCCACCCACTACACACCGGGTGTGGCTGGGGTGTGATGGAGGTGAGCGTAAGGTGGTCGTGACGTGAGAGGAAGAAAGTGAAAAAAAGAGGATGGGTGATGATAAGAGATAACTCATGTGATACTTAGGTGGATTTATGGGTGAGTGATAGGATTAGAGTTGTTTAAGTGACGATTATGTGACGACTACGTAGTTGTGAGTTTCATCGGGTTAATAATTATTATATTTTGGGTTAAAAAAGTTAGTATTATGCATGAGTTGAGAACTTGAGATAAGTAAAATTTAAACACAATATAGGTTATGATGCCTAATTTAATCAACTAGCTTAGTATCCCGTGTATTATACAGATAAAGTGGAGGGAATGAAGGTCAAAAAGCTCTAAAAACATGTCATATGACACTAAAAACCTTTATTTATTAGTATAGATAGATTTAATTGAATAAAAATATTTTATAAAGTATATTTAAAAAGAAATTTTTTATTTTCTTTTTACATATACTATTTGTTAGATTTCAATTTTTTTTTTGAACGGCTTGGTACAACGACACTCAAGACGGAATTTCAACCGTCCCCTCGGATTTGACGCTCTGGGGCGTATGCCCGAGCCCACTCCAGGTGGAACCCCACAACTGGGTAAACCTTCTGACCTTGCTTCAGCAAAATGTATTTTAAAATTAATCTATTTAAACCTAAATTAATTTTGTTTAAAACATATTTTGGATGTTTACAAATGAAAATTAACATTGTTTAAATAAATATGTTTTTTTAATTTAATCATGTTTTTTATATTGGTCTTTTATTTGTGTTTGATGATATTTGATTTTACAAATCAACATCACATTTTTTTGTGTAACTTGTATGTTTACAAGTGTGTGTATATATATATATATCTATCTATATTTATGACAGACATGTTTATGACATAAGTATTTTTTTTACTTGAATTGTTAACAAACTCATTATTTATTGAAGCTATCATAGTATTAAATAACTAATACAAACACAAACTTTTATTAGTTAGCTTCTATTATTAAAGCTTAAAAATATTAAAATGTATTTGAGAAATATCTATAGTAAAAACATACCTTTGAGGGCTTATTTGTTTTTTTTTTGTCTGAAAGATACTTTTTTCCTTATACAAACTTAATTAACAACTAAAAAACAGAAGCAACATCGTCTATATATAATCAAAGATTAAAATTTATTCTTTTTTATCAAGAAAGATGAAAAATTGTACATCTCTTATTGTATACAAAAGTGTTGGTGTGTTGTAAATGACGATATGCATTGAAGAACTTTGCAACAAATATTAACCATATTATGTTTAAACATCACCATAATTAGTAACTTTTGACCCACACACATAAAGATAAAGAGATATTTACAGGATGTTTAGATGTTGATCCGTTACATAAACCACTTATTTTACACATGCATAACAAAGAGATTTTAAAGGTTGCACTTAGTATGTTTTAATTAATTGAATAGGTTTCAAGTACATATCAAGTGGGGTGGGGTTGGTTGCTAAAACCTTTTGGTTCATTTTTATTAATTTCTTGTGACTATTTTGTGCAACATGAACAATAATATATAACTCAAATTGACCCATTTTATATGAATACAAAGAAAATCCAAAAAACATAAACAACCTAACTTCCCCTTGAACATCAGGGTGTATTAACTTCACAACTGTTTCATATTGAAACAAATGTTTCGATACATATGTGTTCAAAATCGCATGGTTGAATATTTATAATTTTATCTCGTGAACTATATATACCATAACCGGAGGAACTACAAGATTGCGGTGGACAAGCTTGTTATGAATTCAGATTGTGTAGAATAAAGAACAATATACAAAACACTCCCAAAAAGATGTTAAAAAAATCGAATTGAACTTGGTTAAAGCAAAACCCACTAAGGTATGTGTCTATAGGAGTTACAATATAGGCACTTAAATATAGAAGTAATTGAGAGAGAATAGATATTCCATCATCATTCCTATTTTCACTTTTTCATCTCTTTCGTGCCTTTATGTGATCACCCACCGACGATGTTTTCGGATCTTGATGATCGAATTCTTCAGCGTCTTTCTGTATCGAAACTTTAAATTGAGAAGTGAGGATTTTACGCTGTGTTCCCGAGTTCATTTAACGAGAGAAAAGAAAGGAAATGGAAGGAAAGGGGAAACATTTTTGTGTTCCCGAGTTTCATTTAACGAGGGAAGGGAAAAGAAAATAACACATTTTGTGTTCCCGAGTTTCATTTAAAGAGAGAAAGGAAGGGAAGTGGAAGGAAACCTAGGCTAAATTTCCTTGCTTTTCTTTCCTTCCGATTTGGAAGGAAATGGAAGGAAAGAAAGCCATTCTTTTCCTTTCATTTCCTCTCATTTCTTTTCCTTTCTTTTCCCTCCTTTAATAAACTCGGGAACACAGCGTTAGTGTTTTGTTGATCAAAATATAGACATCGAGAAACAGGTCATGTGATGTCAGTTAAAGGAATGGTAAAACATGGGACAGGTGGCCAAGGAAACCACCTACTTAAACGTGGGATAGCTGGGAATCTTCATAGTTATTAAGGCCGGGATATCATTTGAAGATTATGAGGGAAGTTGTAACCACCTATTTTATACAGTCAAGATTAAATCTAAAGGAATTTAAATGGCTCAAATCTACTCTCAAAACGGTTGAGGAGACCGGCGTCTATATATATATAATTTCGGTGATATGTATTATGTAACACTTCCATATGAACACTTGCTAGACATTAAAATTTAAATTGTTTATGATGATTTAACATGTGATCCGAATGTATTGATTCAGTATTGAACTCAATGTTATGTATACCATTATCACCAATGGCATCATAAGTTAGCTAGCGAAAAGCGAATTGATGAGGGTGTTGAATGAGTTGTACAATGGTTAAAACATGTAGTGGTTTAGCTTGTTTTAAAAAAATATTGTAATACTCTTTTAAAACTTTAAAGTGTATTTTAGCTGTGTCAAAAGCTTAATCTGTCACACAAGCAAATGCCATCAAACCCATATGCAAAATGAGATGCAATGATAGATCTAGGACATAAACATAAAAAGAGTTAAAACCATATAACACACAAAAAAAATAATAATAATAAAACAGAAAAATACAAAATAAAAAAAAAATTATTAGATGACAAAACTTCGATAGTTCAATATACTCGAAGTTGCATATTATATAGAATTAAGTTATGAGAGACCGATCATTTATAAATTAAAACTTTATGCGAAAAATAAAAAAATTAATGAAAATGCACCATTCCTTAAGTTTATAAATAAAATATATAAAAATATGTAATACTAGCACACACTATTCATGTTCATGTTCATTTGCTAATCCAAACCGTCTTTGTGAATCATAATCACATGACGATGCGTTTTTCTAATTTTGCTATGGTCACACCTTTTTCCAACATATTTTTACGTTTATTCTAGTTATACATGGGGGTTGACTCACTTAGCTTTTATAAATAAAACTTTTAGAAATTATTTAATTTGTCCAAACTTCATGAATTGAAGTTTAATTTCTAATACATAGTAAATACGTTAATTTATGTTTTTTTAATAATGGATGACCAGACCTTAAATAGTTAAATATATTTTGTATGAGAACTAAACTCCAAATTTTTCGAGACAAAATGATAACGTTTTATTAAAATAGTCGAGATGGTTTAAAATAGTTTGGATCATTGGATGTAACACTTTCAATAAATACATACATACATGTATGTATGTATGTATATATATACATATATATATATCACTTTTTCTCAAATAAATCGTAGTATTTATAGAATTACCTGCATTTGGGTCAATTTATATTAAAATGAATTACAATATTTAAAATGGTTTGTCGTGATTTTTTATATATTTGTGGTTTGAAAAAATATGCCATGTATTCATATACATGCATAAATACAAATTTATCAATAAATTAATATAAATTAGGTTGAAGAAGTATCCCCATGACGGAGGCAGCCACAAGTATAAAAGTGATAATGGTTGGTCACCCTCGTCAAAGTGAAGCATTAAATGCTTGACAAAGAACATTTAATGCTAAGATATAGAACAATTAATGCAGGATCTGTATGGAGCCAAAGAAACAATGGGCGGAACGAAGGAGCCGGAGACCTGAGCTTGGACCGACGGATAGAAACCAGCCAGAATAGGAGACAAGACACCTATAACAGATATGAAGAGGACGTTTTGGAAAATAAGGACGACCAAACGATGTATAAAGGAAGGAAGAACTTGAAGGTTAAAGATAACATTAAATACACCATCATCTACTCGGAAGAGGGGGCATTAACATCACGTAGGGAAGTTAGAAAACCAAGAGGGGTCCTTAGTAAGAGCTGTCTGTAAGGAGGTTCCTGACTCGGCATTGGGGGCTTTCTCATTGTTATATCTGTGTAAACATCCTTCTTGTAGACTTCCTCCGAG
This sequence comes from Mikania micrantha, assembly GCA_009363875.1. Lineage (NCBI taxonomy): Eukaryota > Viridiplantae > Streptophyta > Magnoliopsida > Asterales > Asteraceae > Mikania > Mikania micrantha. The sequence goes on from CM018693.1 coordinate 16,233,193, forward strand.
TTCACAAATTTAACATTTGGCGCCATCCGTGGGACGCGCAGTCTCATCCCTTGGTGCTAAGTAAGGAGCCCATGGCAGACCCAGCCCAGACCCCCGTCGCTACCAACACAAGCGTAGCTAAGCCTCGTAGGGACGAAACACCCGTCTCCGCACATCCCTACCTGTGTGGCATGACAAACATCGACGCCCCAATCATCACGGATTATTCGGACGAGGAAGAGGCCGGAGGTTTCAGGATCACACCAGAGTTTGTGCATAGCCACATGGTAGCGCTTAAGGCCCAACTCGTAGAAATAGAAAAGGTGGAAAAGTTGAAGGACGTCCATACCCGGCTTACCTTTGTCGAGAACAACCCCACGATCCAGGCAAAAGAAGTAGCACCCGTAGACCAGTTGCTGACCACGCTGCTGGAAGCCATTCGACATAGAAAAGAACCAGCAGGAAAGGAACATGTTGACCCAGCTCAAGTAGAAAACGACGAAACCTTGAACCCCCTGTTGCAACCATACCACCCCACAAATTTCACCGATATGTCAAAGTTCACGAAACAAATCGCTGAAAAGCTCAAAGTCCCGCTGAATGTGGGGAAGTACAACGGGTTGAGTGACCCGGATGATCACTTGCATGCATTCGCAGGGGCATGCAAAGTAGGGAGGTGGAACCTCCCAACGTGGTGCCACATGCTGGTACAGACGTTAACAGGGGCGGCCCGCCTGTGGTTCAATAGCTTACCCCCAGGAGGCATAGACAACTACGAAGAGCTTAGAGACAAGTTCCTGAAACAATTCAATCAGAAGAAAAAGGCCATCAGGAATCCCAACGAAATACTCCATATACGGCATAGGGATGATGAAAAGTGGAACAGTTCATGGAGAGATTCATCACAGAGAGCATGCAGATACAAGGGGTCCCCGAGGTGATGAAGATAAGCAGTTTTATTAATGGGGTCAGGCAACCACAACTATGTGAAAACTTAGGGGAAGACTTCCCTACAACCTTCGATGATCTGATGGACAAGGTGAGAGCCTTCCTAAGGGACAAGGACACAAGCCTTAGAGCCAGGGAATGGGACCTGAAGAAAGGGGCAGGACCTTACAGAACGAGAGAAGGAAACGAGGGCTAGACAAAAGCAGCTCAGTATTTCACTAAAGGGAAGTCACACGCAGACAGAGGGAGGTCGTCTTTCACCCCGTACAAGCCACCGCAAAAGCCGTACCCTGAGAATTTCACCCCGCTTACTAAGTCGCCCAGTGAAATATTAGCAACAGAAAAGGCGAAAACCTTTTTTCCAAAAACCGCATTGTTTATGGAAAAAACGTATACTGAGGGCTCATTGACCCTTTCGACAAATAAGCTTTTTAGAAATATCTTAGAAATACCTAGTGGTGTATAATGTCTTTGTTTTTTTAGTAAGCTGCAAAAATAGTTCGTGTGTTTATACATAATTTGTTTGTTTAGTTTTTAAGTGATATTATTATTAATTTGATCTTTTATTTTGTTCAAAATTACTAATCAAGTCCCTCGATTAACAACTTTTTACAAATTAAGTGATAAAATTGACAATAAATAATATTAAGGATTAAACAAACAAATTTCATATAAACACAAAGACTATTTGACAGTTTACTCTTGTTTGTTTTAGCGGAACTTCTCAATTCATTTTAGATAAATTAGTTAAAGCAAATGCAAGAAAGGTTTCGATTGAAATTCCTAGCTAATTTAAGAAATTTTTGTTTGGCTAAAAGATGAAGTCTAGTAAACAACTTATTTTATAATGTAAAAAATGAGGCTCCACTCCATATTTGATGATGACATGTAACTTAAAAGGTTCAGTTGAATGACGACATAATCACAAGGAGTATGGTCATGTCCAAGGAAAACATGGTTCTGGTGCCTTTGATGTGCATACAATGTCGTCATAAATATTTAATTATATGTTCTCGTTTAACATCTGCTTTACATGTCAAAAGTAAATATTAACATTTCTTGATAAATATATTAATTCAAAGTATCCTTTCATTTGCTGGGATTAAAATATTATTGTAGCATTGGAAATAATTGTGAGTTGTAACATCTTATATGAACTAACGTGAACTTTTAGTTTTGCAATGTATATGTTATTTTAGTTTTAGATTTTTAGTACTTCGTTGCTTAATAATTTACACGAAAAAACTGAAAATGACATATTTTTAATTTTAAATAAAGGGACAAAAACAAAAGATATGTTTGATAAAAATCTTAATGTTGTCCCTATGAAAACATTCCCAAAAATAGAAACTTTGGTATTATGGTTGCGCTAAAACTATGTGTTATGAGGGTGGCCAGGGCGTGACGGGTCTCGGTCATGCCCACATGACATCCTATCCCCACTACACCCCGGGCGTCCCAGTGAACGACGTGAGAATGAAGGATGAGGTGATAAGGGATGATGGTAACACATATGTTTGTAAAGATGGTGTGATGATTTTAGTTTTTTATGTAGTGCCTACGTGGAGTAATAAAGGTGTGATGAATACACAACCTAAACAAAAGAGCATATTTGTTAATCATGAGTACAATTTTTTGATCGATAAGATTGAGTAATTCTATTTTTCGCACTAGATGGTGTTCCAACTTAAAACATACCATCACCATGCTCACCCTAACACATCCAAATAGAGTTATTGTTTGAGATGTCATTTGTAAGTTAAAGGCAGCCTATAATTATAACCTCATCTTCAAGATTAATCCGACAAAGGTAATATTAGACAGGGAAGGAAGCTTTTTACAAAAAGTTAAAGTTTTGGCTCGTGTACGTGTAATATATTACATGTAATAACCCTTCTTAATTATGGCAATCCGACATTTTTTAGTAACATTTAAAATTCGCCAAAACTTACATTAGTGCAATTTTGCTTACGCTCGTGAATTAACTCATACACATAAAAGAACATAATATTATACATGTATAACAAATGTCATGAAAAAAAACCAAAGGCTTGGGTTGATTTTGTGATAGTTATTTGGGTTATCACAATTAAAGTGGGTTAACAATAAAACCGTCCACTATATATATATATATATAAGGGAGGGTTTTTTAGAAAACATTTATTTTGAAGAAAACTAAGAAACTAACCATAATCATTACCAGCTATTTTTTTTCCATTTTTATTTGTTTATATTATAAAGTAAGAAATGTAAGAAAAAGAAAAAAATGTAACTTATATTATTACATATATGTAACTTGTACGTCATATATGCGAGTTATATGTACGTAATTTTATTAGTTACATGCGAATCTTTTTAAGTTACATATATACAATTTCATGATATACATATTTTTATTAAAATTATTATTTTTCTTTATAACATCTATAACCTTATAATATAAAATAATGAAATTTTTTTTTAGAAAATTTATTGGTTTGTATGAATATTCTTGGTTTCTCAAAAAGAAATAGTTTTCTTATAAATTATTCTCTATCTCCACACACACATACTTGTCCTTAAGTAGATAAATTACCTACCTTTATACGTTCTTTTTGTGTGAAGCAACTGCTTAAATCGTTAAATGTGTCCAATCTTTATAAAAGAAATATTTTTCTATGTTTAAATACGTGACATAAAATTTTATTTATTACACGTTAGAATTATCGCCGTGCAGATTTCTATATATGTATTTATATTGCATTAATAGTAAGAGTTAGTATTATAAAAAAAATCAACATACTTTCTAATTTCTTCTAATATAATATAAAAAACCTATCAATCAGGGGCGCTTGCGATCCGGGTTTTACGGGTTTTAGGTGAATTCGTAAACCAAACCGTTTATAATGGTTTTTAATAATGAAAACCAAAATCGAACCGTTAAAAAAACGAACCAAACCATATGTAATTTTTTTATTGAAAACACATAAATCATTAACCCTACACACACATGTAAATACACATGATCCGGTCCGATTTTTTTACGACCGATATTTAGCGAAAATCGTAAACCAAACTGTTTATTACGGTTTTAAACTTTTGAAACCGATTGATCAAAATATTTGAGGAAAAAACCAACCACAAACCATCACGATTTGAAGCATGACCATGATCGAATACCTTAGTATCCAAACATATGTCAAATGAGTCAAAATTTGATGACATACTCGACTTATGCAAAACTGTAATAATAGAATATGTATATGTATATATATATATATATATATATATATATATATGTATATTACTTGAGACAAGCCAAGGGAAAGAAAAGAGTTTTCGTCAATAAAAATCGTCTATGTATCATCCACATTTGTAATTGTCAATAAGCATCAAATTAATTAGCTTAATCTTAACTTTTATATAAAATTAGAAATAATTTTAGAACTATAGAATTATTGGCAAAATGAATGAGAGAGAGAGAGGAGACAAGCGCTCTCCTAGTCCTAACTCCTAAGTCTTAACATCAGGAGACCTTTTGTTCATGTCCCTCCATCTTTCTTCTTCTTCATGGATTCTTCCCCCTCACACCGTCCCTTTTATTCTCCTCCCATCCCCATCCATCTCTCTCTCTCTCTATACACACACACACACATACATATATAGCAGATGGTTCAAATGGTAACCCTTCCTTATTGCGTTAACCGAATAATTACATCTTATTACTTTGGAGCCACATTAAAGTAAATATAAAGGTTTACGTTTTTTTTAATTAATGTAAGTGGACTTTACATTAATTAAAAAAACATACACCTTTAGATTACTTTAATATGAGTCCCAAAGTAATAAGATATAGTTATTTGGTTAAAACAATAAACATAGGTTAACATTTGATCATCTCCATATATATATATATATATATATATTGTTATTTTTGAAAACATGATTTTAAAGAGAAAATCTTAAACCTTATTTTGATCATTTATATGAAATCTTGAACACTAAAATTATTTTTTTTTAAAACTCATTTTTTTATTTAACTTTAATGTTGATCACGTATTATTTTAAAGATTTCAAATGAAGGATACATATAGTGTATTCTTTTTAAGATCGAGCTTCACATGATACAATATAAAAACAATTATTTTTGTTCGTATGTATTTTATTTTTTTATACCATATTTAAATTTAGGTGTGTATGTAATATATGTATATATATATATATATATATATCATTGTAGGGTAATGTTCATATGTTAGCTCACTCTTATAGTCTTATTGTGTTAACTGTATAACTCCGATCAGATATTTTTATATGTATGTGTAAATTCATCAACATATAAGATTTGAAAAACAATTTAAATGACTCTTTCGTAGCCTCTTAATGATCATTAAGAGGTAACTTGTTAATGGATCATAACCTCTTAATGGTTAAGAGGCAACTTTAGTCTGAATGATTAAGATCTATCATTAAGAGGTAGCATTTTAATCATTCAGATTTAAGATTATACTTAGCTATTAAAAGGTTATAAACCATTGAGAGGTGACATCTTAATGATCAATTAAAGATTACCAAACAACCAATAAATTTTGGTTACATTAACATGGTTTATAATTTTCGGTACAATTTACCTTAAAGTTAAACAATTTTTAAATCTTAAATGATGATAAATATATTTACACAAGTGCTGTCTTTATATAATAATGATTTTCAAAAAAAAAAAAAAACAAAGATTTATATTAATCTTGATGAAAGTATACACGTTAACTCAATAAAAGCGAATTATTATTTAATCTCAATCAAATCATATCATATCATTGTATTGCACATATATATAGTGATGAACACGCACAACCTTCTCCGTGAAAGCAATTGAAACAATTGTGATCCAACATACACATTCCAACCTACTCGATCGATCAAGATGACCATCTCTTCCAATAAAACATCAATCAACCTAATTATGCTTCTCCTTGCTGTGCTACCTACCATGGTAGCACCACAATGCAAGGCGGAAGACAACACCTATAGCGGCAACAACTCGTCACTAAAGTACAAACTAGCCGCGATCCTCACCATTCTTTTAGCCGGAGGAATCGGTGTGAGCATCCCTCAACTGGGCAAGAAAGTGAAAGCTCTAAACCCCGATAATGACATCTTCTTCATGATCAAGGCGTTTGCAGCAGGTGTGATCCTAGGAACCGGTTTTATCCACATCCTACCGGATGCCTTTCAACATCTGACGTCATCATGTCTTCCTTACAACCCATGGGGTAAGTTCCCGTTCGCGGGTTTTGTCGCCACGTGTTGCGCCATCGGGGCCCTTATGTTGGACACCTTTGCAACCAGCTTTTATACAAAGATGCATTTTAACAAGCACAAAGCTAAGCAGGTGGTGGATTTGGAGATTAGTGATCATGTTGTTGTTGATGTTGATGATCATGCTGGTCATGTTCATGTCCATGCTCATGCTACCGATGGTCATGCTCATGGCTCCGTTTTAGCATCTCATGAATATCAACTCATGAGGCATCGTATAATATCACAAGTAATTAATAATTATGATCACAATATACGTATAGTACCTAGTTTTTATTATTTGCTGTATAGCACTTAGCAAGAATATTATATTAATAGCTTAATTGACAATTTTATTTATTTATTTATTTTTTATTAGGTGCTGGAGCTTGGAATCATAGTTCACTCGGTGATTATTGGACTGTCACTGGGAGCTTCGCAAAATATCTCAACCATAAAGTCTCTACTAGCAGCCTTGTCATTTCATCAGTTTTTTGAAGGCATGGGACTTGGTGGATGCATCTCTCAGGTATTTAATTATTAGTTTTCATATTTTAACTCTGTTTGTCAAACTAAATTAGATTTTTGTAATCTCTACAATTACCCATTAGCTGATAATAATTCATACTAGCTAGCAGTTTGGTTAACGATAATCTCAACTTTCACTTTTGTTATTAATGACAATGATGGTAACATACTCATAATTGATTTTCACTTGATTTTTTGCTTGTACGTTTAGACATTTCTTTCTGTGAGTGAAATTGAGTGGAAATATATATATGCTACTATTCATACTAAGCCAGCAAGTATGAATTATTATCAGCTAATAAGTCACGGTTTATAGTAATTAAATCTAGTTTGTCTTTTATAAAATTATCTTATTTGTAACATGTAACTTTTACATTATACTATTGTACACATGATAATCAAACAATCCTTGCAGGCAAAATATAAATCCTTGGCAACAGCAATCATGGCGATATTTTTTTCTTTAACCACACCCATAGGAATTGCAGTAGGCATTGGAATATCAAGAATCTACAGGGAAGACAGCAGCACATCCTTAATAGTCGAAGGAATCTTGAACTCGGGTTCGGCTGGGATCCTGGTTTACATGGCACTTGTTGACCTGCTGGCTGCAGACTTCATGAACCCAAGGATGCAGGGTAATTTAAAGCTTCAGTTAGGAGCAAATGTGTCACTTCTTCTTGGGGCTGGGTGTATGTCTTTTTTGGCCATATGGGCTTAATTAGTTAACTAGTCAAGAGTTATTTGTCTAATTTGATTCCCATTCTAGCTTGTTTTCATTATTTTCATATTAATTACAACATATATGCCAAAAATGGGAACCAACTGACGAATAGCTAGGCTCAGTCAAGTGGCATCATTTTTTTTTTGAACGGCATTTGATCTCAGTGTGTGAACCACTGATTTTCAGGCCACGTCACCAAGGTCTAGTTACCATGACCTCCGTTGAGACCCCACCACCACCCCAGAGAAAAACCGCACCGGAAAACCCCTAACCTCTCAAGGACCCCTATTTCGCCTTGAAAGGGATTTGAACGCATGACTTTCCATTTGAAAATACAACTTTGGTCAGTCAAGTGGCATCTAGCGTTGAAGTGGAGGACATGGAATATCAGTATATGAAAATATAAAAAACTAAGCATTTAGTTTTTTGGGAGAAAAGCCAATTATTCTTTTTAGCTTAAAGTCTCAAATTATTAACTTAAATTAATATAGAGGTAGGTAATATTATTCAAATTAATCAGTGGAAACATAGCTGCATGTTGTGATCTACTAGGAAACTTAATCAACATATTTAAATTTTTGTACACCCCACCACACCGCACCAGGTTTTATTTACAACTTTAATAAACCCCATTTATTCATTGGTCCAATTAATAAAAAGTTGTCTAATTTCTCTGCAGACTACAAATTCAGGTGGTACTCACAATTTTAGACACGAACATGTTAAGACGACATGACATGGCATGCCTTTAATATGTTTAGTGTTTATCTAGCATGTTTCGTGTCTAAAATAGGTCGACACTTTAAAACATGTTAATTTTCATGTTTAAACATGTAAAAACCTGTTAAGACCTGTTTATAATTAAAAGTTAAAAATAAATAAAATAATAAAATATGTAGGCAACCAATTACCTTTAGAAAACTTTAATTCGCTAACTCTAGTCCCTTCACGAGTTCCTTAACAGGTTATTTATAGTGTTAACTGTTAACATGTTTCATAACAGGTCACTTCGTGTTTACCTGTTATAAACATGTTGTGTTTGGAAAAACAAATACGATAGTTTAAGTTTTTTGTGTTGTGTTTGTGTCTACCTATTTCGTGTTTCATGTCTTAATGTGTCATGACTCACCCGTTATGTTAGCCCTAAATTCCGGTCTTTGAAATGTAAAAATATGCAGCAAAAACTTCATAGGGGCTAGTGGACTTACCTGACCTTCTAACTAGCTAGATATTTTAGTGTAATTAGATTAATTTTGTTAATCAATGTGAATCATGAAATTCATTAAAAAAGTTGGGTGTGAAGTGTATGTTTGTTTAAAGTTTTATGACTCTATGGGGTTCCAAAGGGACAACGTCCTCTTGGTGGGGTCCTAGGAGCGGCGGCCTCTGGCGGGGTCCAAAGGCAAAGCCCCTAGCTGGGGTCTAAGGGCCAAGAGACAGTTTTTCAAGTCCTGCATATCTCCATAAACATTCATTCGATCAAACATTGGTTCCTTCGAAAGTGACTACGTATTTCATACTTGTTCTTTAATTAGAATTGAATTTTATCTGATAAAAAATATATGGATGAAGCACAAATAATTTGATATGAAAGTGTTAGACATGACTTTCAATTCATCTGTGTTTGTTTTTGTGATATATACTACATAGTTCACCCTGGCTATATACGAGTTTAGACTCACTCATTAAAAGAAAATACTCTGCAAAAGTAAAACAGAAAGTCAAAGGATATTTGAACAGGAACCAACAATCAGCTACAACCTCCCTTTAGTTTACGATTAATTACTAATCATTCTCTATTGATTATTCCCTGTGTTTGAGTTGGTGCCTGCTTGCACACATCAAACGAACCACCTTTGATGGTTCGCCTTAACTCGGGTCCCACCTTGAAACATTCTGGAATATTTTTATTTTCCTTTTGAAATGAACGTACGTTGGTTGGTTCTCACGGGTCAAGATTCAGTCATATTTAAGGAAAAATCACCATATAAACATTTTCATCAAACTCAATAATATTTTACATAAATAAACATTTACTTTAACCTCATTCCAAAAGCTTTGACTTTTGCATTCATGATATCCATTACCTATTAAATGCTTCTCATACACAAGGCTTTTAGCCTAATGGTACCTTCTTATTTCTTTATTAGAGGTCTTGGATTCGAATATGGACAGAAGCATATTTGCTCATGCAAGATCATGGGGTTTACCCCAGTTGTGGGGTTCGTCTTGGGGTGGGCTTGGGAGTACGCCCAGAGCGTCAAATCTGAAGAGACGGTTGAAATCTCGTCTTGGGTGTTGTCGTACCAAGCCGCTAAAAAATGTTTCTCGTACAAAGTCAACGTAGGCTACTTTATCTTCCGCTACTTTATGTTTGGATATTATTGACATTGGTACATCATGTCTAGAGACGTTCTCATTCAGGTATGTCTTTGCTAATTTCTTCATCTTGCAATCCTTTTTAATAGGTAAGAAGTTGAGAGGTTTAGTTAGATTGTGTTTGTTTTTTTGAAGGCAAAACATCTGCAGTCTACAGATCATGTCGGCAAACATCTTTTGCAGAAGAGGTGGACCAAACGTCCGTGGACCATCTCTTCTTACATCCAGACTAATGTTCCAGATAATGAACATCTAATTAGCATTTCATTAAACATTTCCAATACATAAGAAAAAAGTGAAAGACCTAACAAACACGACCACAGGGTCGGGTAGAAACCCGCATAACGTGATCACAAAAGGTCCATTTATCACTTCTAGGAGCACCAACAATTATCACCACTATGATTGATTGGTGGCAGGCGGTGGTTGAGGCGGGCGGTGGTTGAGGCGGTGATCACAAAACCCGCATAACTATGGGTCTTGTATCATTTTCTTCATCTGCGGTTGAGGAGGAGGGATGGCAGGCGATGGTTGAGGCGTGCAGTGGTGGAGTTGTGGCCGGTGGAGGTGTGGTCGATCGGTGGTGGAGTTGCGGCCGGTGGAGGTGCGGTCGTGGGATGTTACGGCCAGTGGAGGTGTGATTGATCAATGGTGGAGTTACGGTCGGTGGAGTTACGGCCGGTGGAGGTGCGGTCGTGGGATGTTACGGCCGGTGGAGGAGGTGAGGTCGATCGGTGGTGGAGTCACGGCCGATGGAGGTGGAGGTGCGATCGGTGGTGGATTCAAAACCTAAAAATTGTGATTGTGAAAACTGGATAAACGGTAAGAGGTAAGAAGAGTAGGAAGATGTATGTTCACGTCTACGCGAAAAAGAGGTCAGGAAGATGATTTTTAATGAAACATCTTCTGAAAAACAAACAATCTGCATCCTCCAACCTCTATCCGTGGTCTGCGTGACGGAGACAAAAAAGGTGAGAAAGAGCTTTTTGAAAAAAAAACACCCCTTAATCTATTCACAATTATGGGTACCTTGGTAACAAAATTCATTAATCAATCAATCAATCAGAGTACACCAAAATAGTAATAGAGGTCGAAGGCTGGTCCTAAGCCGTCACAAAAAAATAAAAAAGAAGCTTGCTTTACAAGAGCCGACTAGCAGACGTTAACGGGTGTAAGTTTCGGCTAGGCTGCTATACAAGAGCCGCCTAGCAGACGTTAAAAGCCAAGCCGGTAGATTGCCTGAGACGGCTATGCTTTAGCTAGCCGATGACTTCCCTTAGAAAGCTATGCTTCAGCTGGCTTGTTAACTGTCACACCCCGGGCTCTAGGCGGCCCGGGCGCTGCGACCCGAATTGGTTTCATGGATATGTCTCGGTCAGAGTTTATTTTCCTTTTTTTATATGTTTTAAGCGGAAGCGTTATTTCTAGAATTCATAATTTTACGCAACGAGAATCGTTGGTTTTCAAATTTCATTATTAATTCACATGCATGGATGTGAAAACCATATTTTTCATGATTTCCAAATAGTTCATACGCGTGGGTATGGAAACCACATTTCATCGTTTGTAAATAATTTTCAAAATAACTTTTCAGGATTTTATAAAATTTCATACGCATAGGTATGAACACCATCATTTCATATTATTGTAAACCGGATTTTCACAAATACACAATTTCAATTCATTTTATAATATCCGGTTTATACATGACTTGGAGGCATGGCTCCAATAGCTCCATGGTCTTACCACAAGATCCTATTCAAGGCATCATAGGCCAAGAATCTCTAATCTCGCTTCTCTTTTATATTTCATTATTACCTGAAAAGTTTTTGAAAATAAAATGTCAACATAATGTTGGTGAATACAAATAACAGACTCGATATGTAAGCATAGCATGCTCGATCCTTTAACCATAATTATTATTGGCCATACTACACATTTAGCAGGTTATTTCACTGATCGATACAACCACTGCATACCCTGGCTTGTACTGTCACTGGTTAGAAACAAAAGCGGAGTGCGTCTTACAATTGTTCCCTCCAGCCCACAGCCCGTCACTGGTTAGGTTGCCTGCGGAGTGCGTCTTACGTATAACCTTCCAGCCCACGTTACCAGCCACGTATGGGAATTTCACCCATAGCGGATACAATTTGCAAATCGTACGTATACTAATGGCCTAAATGCTGGTCTAATAGTATCCCTTTATGCGTCAAAGTTTAAACATACAATGCTCATAAAAATTCATTTATAAATTTAAAAACAAGTTAGATGTATTCACCTGAATTTTGGCTGGCTGGGTCACAGCTTAGAACTTCTTAATATAAATTTGAACAGCGTTTCTGCTTAATCTATCCTTATAACTGTTTGTAAGGATGATTCCTTATGCGTTTATTTTTAGTTCCTAAAATAGATTATATATTTAACATAATATTTATATACGTAGGGTCAGATCTTAACCTTAACCTTATAAGTTAATAATATACAAGAAACCTTAAATTTACAATTCAAAGTTGAAATACATACCTAAACACTTGTTGATTTCTAGACAGAGACTGTTGAAAGCGCAATAAAGATTTTCTTCAGTTTATACGAGCTCTTTGTTTTGGTGGAGCTAACGAAGAATTTCGTCTACATATATCAATTTCGATGGAAGCATTAAAACTTAAATTGTATTTATGGAGTATTTTAATCAAACCGACTTATGCATAGCAATCTGAAATCTTCACATTTGAAGATGTGAGTCTTATCTCCAATTTTGCCTTATCACGTTCACAATCACACGTGCACTGTTTTTTTTTAATAATATTAATAATTATTATATTTTTCTAATTAATTTAACTCAAATTTTGTTTTTCTCTTATAAGTTTTAAAATATCATTCTTTATAAAATTATAAATATATGGTAAGGACGTACTCATTTTTCTGTACGTTTCAACCTAAGTTTCGTTAAAAACAGACAAGGATCAAATATAATATATTTTATTATTATTATTATTATTATTATTATTTATTATTATTATTATTATTATTATTATTATTATTATTATTAACAAAACGACATTTGACTAAATTTAACGATCGTTTAGACATTAAATATTTCTAATATTTGTTTTATCCAACCTATTCATTTAAACGAACGCTAAAAATTCGAACGTTCGTTTCTATACTTATATTCTCGAATAATCATATTTTATAAACTAATCTATTGTAATTATTAAATGAGACCTTATGATTAAATTGATCGTTTTTTTTTATTATTATATTTTTAAATAATATATTTTAATAATAAACAAGAATATTTTATTTATAATTTCAAACGGAATGTTACATCCTCCCCACCTTTGTTTTAATCTCGTCCTCGAGATTATTGAAATATGGGTAGGTATTTTGTTTTATTATTTTTTTTTTTTTTTTGTAATGAATTTTTTTTTTTCATTTCTGACTCTAGTTTTCATGTGTATTCATGACCACATTTGGAGTTCAATTTAATCTTAACTAACACCATTTTTTTTTACGTCTAAGTCTCATTTCTTGTCGATTTTCGATTTGAATTGGTTGCTTAGTGAATTTTTTTTTTTTTTTTTTTTGTTTACCTCAACATCTTGTAGAGGCATAAATACTAACTTATTATCTAAGCATTTTCAAAGGTTAGAAACGTGAAACACATTGTATAGAGATATAATCTCATTAACATATAGTTGAGCTAATTTATCTATAAAATAAATTTCTTTCTTTTGTAGGAAATAAGCAGACGTAGTTAGTTTATCAACAATAATTCATATCTTATCATTCTCATGACTGGTTCGAGGAAGTTTGCTTATAAAATCCAGAGTTTTCATTTCACATTTTCAGGATGGTAATTCAAGTTTTTTTTTTCCATCATATTAGAAGGTTTTCTGAGGTTCTGCCCTAACTTGAGAACAGGTTAAACATTTTACAACTTATGCAGCTATATTTCTTTTCATGCTGATCTACCAATAGTTTCTCTTAAGTTTTTATACATTTTTTTTTTACGTCTTAGGTGCGTCATATACTTGAATCTATAAGCTTATTCTAATATGGTTTCTAATAACTTGCAAGTGGGAAGCACCCAAATTCTTGCATTCATTCGACGAATTACATCGTCCCCCCCCCCCTTTTTTTTTTACTAATTGTTAAAACATGCTCATCCTTCCTTCTTTTTCTTTATTTTCATCTTCTTGTGCTTATCTTTGCGCCTCTTTAATCTGATTTATTAAATCAACTTGTATTTCAAGCCTTTAAGCACATACTCTTTTTGTGTTCTCTTTGCCTTCTTTCGGCTTAAGGCATTTACTACCACATTCGTATTTCTTTTGTGATAGAAAATTTCACATTCATAGTCGTTTCATGTCTCTATCCTACTTTGTTGTCGCATATTTAATTCTTTTAGGATTTGGATTCAAAATTTGTTACGAATGTGTCCATTTGTCCCTTACAGTAGAATTCACATGTACTGCAAATTATCGTTCCGTGTGCACCCGTAACGGTATTTACCTTGCATGATTACCCTACTTTATGAACGTGGAACACAAATTAGTTAATTTAGAAATTAATAGAATAAAAATTGTCTTACTAAATTTGTTGTGGTTTACAAGATGTTTGGTTAAACTAACCTCAGTAAAGTAGATTGAAGAAGTTCGTTTCGTAGAAATTATAAACATTGATTCGTTTATCATTTGCAGTAAATTGGGTTAGTTTTCGTATTCATATGACATTCAAAGCGACAAGCTTTAACCTCCTGGGCTATTATAAGTCCGTGACATTCTTCTGACCGAAGATATGTTTTAAACTCTTATGGTCAGTATAAAATGTGAAGTGAACTTCATAAAGGTAAGTTCTCCACAACTTCAACGCAAATATAATGACGTCCAATTCCAAATTAAGAGTTGCTTAATTCTTCTCATGTTTTTTTTTAATTTACTAATGTGAAGCATAGGCAATCACTTTGTTTTGTTACCTGAGTACACATCCTAATCCTGTATGAGAAGCATCACAATAGATAACAATGTCTTCAACATCTTTATGTAAGACTAGGATCGGAACGTGAGTCAACTTATGTTTATGAATTTTGAAAGATTCATATTGCTTAGAAACACATTCAAATTTTTCTGATTTTCTAGTCAATAAGGTGATAGGAACGACTATTCAGAGGAAATTTTAACTAAATCGATGATAATAATCGACCAAGCCTAAGAAACTTCGTACTTTCTTAAATGACTTGGGGTTCTCCCAATTAGGTATAGCCTCTATCTTATATGAATCTACTTGAATACCCTGAGCATTAATAACATGCTCTAGAAATTGTACTTTAGTGAGCCAAAAGCCACATTTAGAAAACTTCGCATACAATTTCTCATGTCTTCGTAATTCAAGTAGAGTTCTAAGATGTTTAGCATAATCCTTGTGTGTTTTTGAAAATAATAATAATATCATCAATGAATAAAATGATGAACTTATCTAGATAAGGTTTTCATATCTAATTCATCATGTCTATAAAGACAGCTAGAGCATTAGTAAGTCCAAAAAAACATAACAATGAAATCACAATGCCCATAACTTGTATGAAAAGTAGTTTTAGGGATATCTTCTTCCTTGACTTTCAGTTGATGACACCCCGATCGAAAATAAATTTTAGAAAAATAACAAGCTCCTTAAAGTTGATCAAATAAATCGTCACCTTATTTAGTTTCCTATAATCAATGCACATCCGCATCGACCCATATTTATTCTTAATGAATAAAATTGGAGCTTCCCAAGGTAATGAGCTAAGTTGAATAAAACATCTTTTTCAAATAGCTTGTCTAATTGATTCTTGGCTCTTTCATTTCATTCAGTGTCAATCTATAAGGAGGTTTAGTACTAGAAGCCATACCTTGTACCAAATTGATATGGAATTCTACTTCTCATTCTGGTGGTAAACCAGGTAATTCGTCAAGAAATATGCTAGGAAAATCAACTACAACTAATACATCTTCAAGTCTCTTCTTTTCTTGATCATCACTAGTGACTGAGATTAGGTAAACTAAACAATCTTTGTTCAGACACTTAATAGCTTTAATCATAGAAATAATTCCAATAAGATTTGTTGGCTTATCACCTTTCATGAGCAATTTTCTACATTTTGGAACACGAACTTCAATGGATTTGGTGTCGTATAAGATACACACTTGTTTCATAACTAACCAATCCATTCTAATTACCGCATCAAAGGTGACCAACTTCATTGGTAAGAATTTCACATGTGTATTGTGCTTATGATGTTGCCACTTACTAATGCTTCATTTACGTTAACTGCATTAACATTAACGGTTTCTACCAAATAAGGTTTATCTAGTTTCACTAGTGGTTCATTTAGAAGCTTACATAATTCATAATCAATAACATTTTGGTTTGCTCCTGAATCAAAGAAAACTTTTTCATAAACATCATTGATACGAAACATACCGGTAATGATATCCGGTATGTTTGCAGCTTCCTTGACATAAAGAACAAAAGCTCGAGTTATCTTCTTCACATTTGGATTAGCTTTTGCTCCTGAACCACCAGCCCCGTTAATTCCACTTGCTTTATTCAATTTAGGACCCTGCCAGCTCAAAGGCTGAGTCAATAGTCCGAGGAAATGGTCCGAGGCATAACAACCTTAACCATGTCATTAATTTTCACATACAAATCCCTAGATATAATGACTAATAAGGTTTGATTTTGGCGTCACAAGAAGTGGCATCAATCGAGCAAATTTAAAGTATTTAGAAAGGTATTCTTGATGCCTAGCATCGACCATGAGATGGCTCCGAAATTTTCGCTTAATCTCTTCTTTTTCATTCGTTAGGCAAAATTTCGAGTCACTACCTTTCAAAAACTTTCCCAAGTCACAGTATATGACTGCTTTTTTTTTTTTTTTTTTTTTTACCTTTGGTTTGAATAATGGAATTTCACCATTATAAATGAATTCGAAACATACAAAAGCATATCTTCTTATGTCCATTTTCTAATGGCAAGTAGCGCCTCAATCTTTTCAAGTCATCTTAATTCTACCACAACTCCTTTCGTCCAATGAATTCAGGAGAATTGGAATGTCTTATGCGAACATCCCTCATTTTTAAATCATTTCGAACTAAATTTTTTTCATATTTTCTTTATTTGATTCAAATGCATCGTTTCTTTTGTTATGTTTTCGTGAGATTCGAATTTTCATTTGTTTTTTTTTTAACGATTATTGACATAATCGCATCTTTTATTCATTCTACAATCATTGATTCTATCTCAGTAATATTCTGAGTCATGGTATCAATAATATCAGTGTTTTCTCTTACGTCCACATGTATTTGCAAAGGTTTGCTATTATTTAAATTTCAGGACATTGTCTATCAAATATGATATTTGACAAAGTCTTAAAAATAATTTATCATAATTAGCTCATAGGCTATCAACAAGATTCACACTATTATTTCAATCATTCTTAGTATTTCAATAATACTATTCTACCTATTCCTTTGATAGGCACTTATCTCAATTCGGTTAAAGCTTAGATACTATCAATAATACCTATTTCGCTAAAACCAGGAGCTCTGATACCAACCTGTCACACCCCGGCTCTAGGCGGCCCGGGCGCTGCGACCCGAATTGGTTTCATGGATATGTCTCGGTCAGAGTTTATTTTCCTTTTTTATATGTTTTAAGCGGAAGCGTTATTTCTAGAATTCATAATTTTACGCAACGAGAATCGTTGTTTTTCAAATTTCATTATTAATTCACATGCATGGATGTGAAAACCATATTTTTCATGATTTCTAAATAGTTCATACGCGTGGGTATGGAAACCACATTTCATTTCATCGTTTGTAAATAATTTTCAAAATAACTTTTCAGGATTTTATAAAATTTCATACGCATAGGTATGAACACCATCATTTCATATTATTGTAAACCGGATTTTCACAAATACACAATTTCAATTCATTTTATAATATCCGGTTTATACATGACTTGGAGGCATGGCTCCAATAGCTCCATGGTCTTACCACAAGATCCTATTCAAGGCATCATAGGCCAAGAATCTCTAATCTCGCTTCTCTTTTATATTTCATTATTACCTGAAAAGTTTTTGAAAATAAAATGTCAACATAATGTTGGTGAATACAAATAACAGACTCGATATGTAAGCATAGCATGCTCGATCCTTTAACCATAATTATTATTGGCCATACTACACATTTAGCAGGTTATTTCACTGATCGATACAACCACTGCATACCCTGGCTTGTACTGTCACTGGTTAGAAACAAAAGCGGAGTGCGTCTTACAATTGTTCCCTCCAGCCCACAGCCCGTCACTGGTTAGGTTGCCTGCGGAGTGCGTCTTACGTATAACCTTCCAGCCCACGTTACCAGCCACGTATGGGAATTTCACCCATAGCGGATACAATTTGCAAATCGTACGTATACTAATGGCCTAAATGCTGGTCTAATAGTATCCCTTTATGCGTCAAAGTTTAAACATACAATGCTCATAAAAATTCATTTATAAATTTAAAAACAAGTTAGATGTATTCACCTGAATTTTGGCTGGCTGGGTCACAGCTTAGAACTTCTTAATATAAAATTTGAACAGCGTTTCTGCTTAATCTATCCTTATAACTGTTTGTAAGGATGATTCCTTATGCGTTTATTTTTAGTTCCTAAAATAGATTATATATTTAACATAATATTTATATACGTAGGGTCAGATCTTAACCTTAACCTTATAAGTTAATAATATACAAGAAACCTTAAATTTACAATTCAAAGTTGAAATACATACCTAAACACTTGTTGATTTCTAGACAGAGACTGTTGAAAGCGCAATAAAGATTTTCTTCAGTTTATACGAGCTCTTTGTTTTGGTGGAGCTAACGAAGAATTTCGTCTACATATATCAATTTCGATGGAAGCATTAAAACTTAAATTGTATTTATGGAGTATTTTAATCAAACCGACTTATGCATAGCAATCTGAAATCTTCACATTTGAAGATGTGAGTCTTATCTCCAATTTTGCCTTATCACGTTCACAATCACACGTGCACTGTTTTTTTTTAATAATATTAATAATTATTATATTTTTTCTAATTAATTTAACTCAAATTTTGTTTTTCTCTTATAAGTTTTAAAATATCATTCTTTATAAAATTATAAATATATGGTAAGGACGTACTCATTTTTCTGTACGTTTCAACCTAAGTTTCGTTAAAAACAGACAAGGATCAAATATAATATATTTTATTATTATTATTATTATTATTATTATTATTATTATTATATTATTATTATTTTATTATTATTATTATTAACAAAACGACATTTGACTAAATTTAACGATCGTTTAGACATTAAATATTTCTAATATTTGTTTTATCCAACCTATTCATTTAAACGAACGCTAAAAATTCGAACGTTCGTTTCTATACTTATATTCTCGAATAATCATATTTTATAAACTAATCTATTGTAATTATTAAATGAGACCTTATGATTAAATTGATCGTTTTTTTTTTATTATTATATTTTTAAATAATAATATTTTAATAATAAACAAGAATATTTTATTTATAATTTCAAACGGAATGTTACATTAACGGATCTATTTCTACTTGCATACATGGGGGTGCAGTTTTTACAGCAAAAATAAGCTGGTTTCTGCTGTGACACCCGGCAATTTCAGGCAAATTGCAACTCTTACATTCTTTACAATTCACATTCATACTTGTTGCATTTCATTTAATTATGTTTAATTAGATGAGTCGAACACAAACAACTGCACATTGGTTTTGAAAACCAAGTTTGACAAACACAACACTAACGCAAAACAATAATTCGGGAATTATTGATTTGTGCATCACACGTTGATTAGGATTAATCAAGCGTGCAAACACTTCGTTAGACACGAGCACAAACTATCAAAGATAATTCAAGGAATTATCGAAACACACACGAGTCTCACGAACGTTGGTGATCAAACTTATATATTACATGATTATGTGCTAAACGTGCATTAGATGTTTAGGATAAACGTTAGGAATCGAGTACGAGCGAAATCGTATCAACGAAATCGAAAAACAAGTATATGGACCCGTCGCGGTACGCGATACCCCTTCGGCGAAAATCTTCGCGGTACGCGAAGCAAACCGGGATTCGAAACTCCCGAATCCTATCGCGGTACGCGATGATGAATTTTGATCGGCCTTCGCGGTACGCGAAGGCCATGCAGATCAAAATTTTTATAAATTCAACCCCCCACACTCTTTCAATCGGTTTTCTCTTGTTCTTCTCCGAACTTATACACCATATCTCGAACAAACTCTCTGTTAAACTCACCTTAATCCCTGGTAAGCTAATCCTAAACCATTCTCTCATTCTTCTTGGTGATTTGGAGAACTTGGAACTTGGAGGAGGAGCAAAGAAGCTAAGAACGACTATCAACCATTAAAGGTTCATCACCAGCC
Organism: Mikania micrantha; assembly: GCA_009363875.1. NCBI lineage: Eukaryota > Viridiplantae > Streptophyta > Magnoliopsida > Asterales > Asteraceae > Mikania > Mikania micrantha. Next base: position 16,253,528 of record CM018693.1, read on the forward strand.
ACTATTCTCACTGGACCTTGCATTCTAAGGTAGTTTCCTATGTTGTTTATTGATAGATCGCACATGCAATGGGTAATAACCCACATGCAACTCCATTTAGTTATTGTGCTAGAATGTGTTGGTGACTTGATGTGTATTTGATCTAGATTTGCTGATTTAATAGATTAGAAATGTTAGAATTGAGTTTTGGTTAAGTTATGTTTGATTTGGTGATATTTTGGTACACTTGCCATAAAAGGAAACTTTTATGTTGCAAGTCTTGGATTTGTGATGATCTAGACATGTTAGACATGTCTAGATGTTGTTAAATGTGTATTGGAGTGTTTAGAAACACATTGGGATATTTGATTTTGTCAAAAACATGGTTTTGTATAAACTTACTATATAAGGAAACTTTTAAGAATCAAAAGAGGGCTTTTGATGTTTTAAAACGTTTTGATGAACCTTGAGCATTGGAATATGCTTAGAAATGATTTCTAACATATTTGGAAACCTTGATTTGTGAAAAGAGTTTTAAAAACGAATACTTTCCAAATAAGGAAACTTTATTTGGGCAAAACGGCATAAACGGTGATTTATGCGCAAACGACATGTTTCAAGGGTATAAACGTATTTTACAAACACGTTGGGAGTGTTAACTTTAAGAAATGGGATTTCATAACCATACTTTCCTAAATGGAAACTTTCTAAAAATGGTAACTTGTGCGATTGGAGTCATAGGATGCATTATGGTGTCTTATGTGCATCAAGGCACATAAACACAACAAATCGTGTCACCAACGATTCGTCGAGTCCCACTAGTTAACACACACACGCTCGGTTGAGCACACCGACACTTGGAGTTGTATGGGATACAACACAACACAGAACACATACTCACACCTATATGGTTATAGGTGCATACTAGCAGGTGCTAGCTCTCGCAGACACGAACACACTCACAACTGGAACTACTCTATCAGGTGAGTTCACGACCCCTTTTACTTTTCTACCTTTGGGGGAGAAAACATTGCATGCTAAACTGTTTTACAAACAACAACTCATTTCATTTACGTATGGACATGCTTTATCGTATATGTATATGTGTGGACCACATCACAACTAAAAGACCTCGCGATACTCCACGGACCGTTAGTAGCGCGTAGCGCCTAGCGTGGTAATCTTGAATAGTACTATTTGGGCCTGACAAGCCCCACCCATCGCGCCTGGGAGGCCAACCCGACTGTAGGTCGGAATGGGTGCAATATTGACCAACAATTTGCCATTGTCTTGTGATGGACATGGCGGGAGGCACAATTGTCAGCTTCGGTACGACCCCGCATATAATATAACTGTATTGACTAGCTATCAATCGATAGTGCATTGTAATGATATGTAATTCGCAACTGCTACTTTAAACATTGGATGTTTATTGCTTATGAAAAATGTGCTCTCACCAACCTTTGTGTTGACCTTTACTCGCATGTTTTCTCAGGTAGCTAATGCACACGCAAAAGGATTATGATGCTAGGCTGGAGTCGCATGCATCTGCTTATGTGTCTTAGACTATTAAACATTTGTTAACATTTTGTTATGTTACTTATTGTATTGATAAACAACTTTAATCGCTTCCGCAACTACTGTTACCTATAATTTTGAAAACTGTTTTAATTAACGCTTCCGCAAATCATGAATGTTAAACTGTTTTGTTAATTTATACTTTACTTCCGCAACTCTGATTTTACAAACTGTTTTATCCAAGATTATTGGATGTACGTATGAAACTGGACATATAGGTCTCGCAAGTTGTGTGACCGGAGACTGCGATCCTGACAATCTGTTGTTGCTCGCGCCCCGTTCGGGACGGGATTTCTCGGGTGCCACATCTGCGCATCAGATGCGGCTCTTCCGAGGGTGGCGCCCGGTAAACGGGCTATCGTTCCCTTGAGGAAGGGGTCTTCCGAGGCTTGCTGGCATGATGCATATGCCACGACGTTACGCTCGGTTGTTGATGTTAAAAATAAAGCAGATGATGCGACACCGTATATCACCTATTAGCTTTACTTCCACGTGTCTATCATCAGCCATCGTATGATCTTTTTTTAGTGGATCAATATAATATAATATGAAACTACAAGATGTGTGATAACTATTATTTCGATATTGTTTACCCGCTTTATATTGTTTTGATATACTATGTACATTTTCATGATTAATTAAGAACGTTTACACGATGTTTTGAACTACAAATTTTGGCAGTTTTATTGATATTAATTATTCTAGGATACGAAATTAGCTTGTGGACTGAGATAATAATATTGGTGATTAGTTGATTTTGGTGACGCGAATCCCATGCTTGGTTAATATTTATATTATATATAATTGGAATTTATTTATAAATATATGTGGCTTACATGGTTGTATGAATTAGGCTCATATATCATCACAATATGTACGAATTGGCTGATATATTATCAGTTGGAGTTACTGCATTTTTTTGTTCTTCTCTCAATTGCATGCATTAGTTATACGGTTACTATTCACATAAAATCATCAAATCCATTCTATCAAGCATACCATGTCTAGTCTAATAAATGATTATGTGTAACCTATAAATATAGGTTTATCTGATTGTAATTCACGATTTAAATATTAATCCAAGATTGTGTTTTGAGAAGATCAATTGAAGTTTTCAGATTTGAATTATGTTTTGGTTATTTATTCTTATGAGCTGATGTGATGGATATATAACAAAATTTTAGTTGAAGATGTTAACATATATTACAACCTATCTTGGTACACTATAAGGTGTGGTTGTACCATATATTTTCTCCAAAGAACAAGATAATGGTAAAAATGACCCAAACTAATCAATATATTAGGTGTTTTTATAGCTCTTTTGACAAGGTAAATATATATTTTAAGGTGACCATTTTTAGTATGACCATTTAACCCATATCAAAAGAATGGATTGGTTTGGGTAAACATTGTAATATAATGGGTTGAAATGAGTAACATCATAATATTGAATGAGTTGAGATGAGTAACACTTAAACATAATGTGGGTCAAGATAGGTAACCAAAAAACTATGCAAATGCAATGGATTCAAACATTTAAGAGTGATTAATAACATATTTGATGAGAAAATTATTAAAATTATCCAAATTGACTATTTGTTTACTTATAAAGTTAAAACTAAAGGGATGTTTTTTAAGAACAATTCATTTAGACTCGGACTTATTTTGTTTAAAACTCGTTCAAATCTTGAATGCATCATGACCTAAACCTTTTTTGACTCATTACCCAACCCGATCCAACCCATCCATCCATTTTATCATGAATAATATATTTTCATTTTAATACCCCAATTATACAGGAGTCATATTTTGCCATTTTAAAGAAAATATATATTTTTTCTTATCAAGGGACGTGCGTTTTCGCAGCGGATGGCGGCTATGTTGCTCTCAAGCCGACTAACGAGGTGTCTGGCAACTCCACCGTCGACCACCACCATCCTTCACGATATTGCTTCAAACCAACCCAAGGGTACGAATTTCATCTGGTGCACAAATTCATTGAACGTACGGACGTAATTTGATTGGTCTCACACAACCTTCATTGAAATTGTGTCGCTTCTGTATTCATTTGGGTTTACTGGTTCTGTTTTTGCCTGATTTTGTGGATACATCAGATATCCTGATTTTGCTATGGAGAATGCACTTAATAGGGTTGCTCTTTTTTGTTGGTTATCTGCAGGCACCAAGAGATGAAATGAATTTGATAAATAATTTATAAAATGTGAAACTCAGAATATTTATTTAGAATCACATAATTAGGGTTACAGAAATCTCAGTCTATGTATATTGTAGGTGTTATAGTTTTGAATAACCTTGATATCTCATTGGGTCGTGTAAAGATCAATTTGAGATTGAAATGTTTACAAAATGATGCTCTCGAAAGGATACTTTAAAGATACATCAAGAACAAGTATGCAATTTTCTGTTGTGAAAACTTGTACCTATGCTTTATAGCTGGGAAACCATCACAATGTTTAGTTTAAACAACGCTCGTTTTCGTGACGATAATTTTGATACAGCTTTCTATCAACCATGTAAATCTGAAGCAACTTTTAGTAAATGATACACTCACAATTGCTCTACCCTTTGAATGTTCCATTTAGATATGTGTAATGCCTATAAACAGTAAGATGTATGCATTGAAAATTGAAATTGAATTGGTATAACAGGTGTTTGCAAAGGTTATTCTAAAAAAGGGGAAAACACAGCTCTTTCGTGATGGAAGTCCAATGGTTTACAGTGGTGCAGTCGATAGTATTATCGGTAGACCACCCCCAAAACAGGTGATGTCGTGCTGGTAGCAGATGGGACGCAAAAGCCAATAGGTTGGGGCTTGTACAATTCTTGCTCTATGTTCTGTGTTAGACTCATGCAGCTAGAGGAGGAAGTGTCAAGGTATGCATAATATCATAAAATATTCAACAAAATTATTTGGTAATACACTGTTAGTAAAGTATAAAATAGATCGTCATTAAAATGCTTAGATTAACGGTGTAAGAGATCCTTCTTGTGCATTGAATATGGAGAAGCTTCTTGAAACAAGAATAACGCAGCTGTTAGTTTACGTAAGAACTTGGGGCTCCCTTCTGCCACTACAAATGCATATCGTCTTGTAAATAGCGAAGGAGATAGGTATGATATCTTCTTATATGTTTGTGTGTGTGTATCTTTGTGGATTATCTTTATAAAACATGTCAGCCTCTTGAACAAATATGCCCTTTGCAGGCTATCAGGCCTTATAATTGATGTCTTTGGGGATTTAGCTGCGGTCGCCTCGTCGGCAGCTTGGGTTGAAAAGTACAAGGAACATATTAAGAATTGTATTAGTGGACTTAATGTGATTAACAACATAGTTTGGAGGCCTTCAACTGATATCTTGAAAGAAGAAGGGTTAGATTTGACTGATCTTGCTCAAGAAGTATCAGAATCTACTGAACGAGTCGAAGTAAAATAATTTTTTGACTACTTAAACCTTAGGTTTTCAGTCAAACCCTGTTATTTTAAACCATGAAGTTATCTTCTTACTAGCTATTTATACACAAATATGTCAAATATATATACTGTTGAATGATTATGCGTAAACAGGAACAAAGTTATAGTAATTAAAGAGCACTTTTTTTGCTACATTTCAGGTTGTGGAGAATGGGATATCCTATTTGATCTCATTGGATGGACAAAAGACCGGATTTTATGCTGACCAGCGTGAAACCGTCAGTTTATATCTACCATTTGTGATGGTAAAAAGTCCTTGACATGTGCTGCTATACTGGTGGGTTTGCGCTAAACGCGGCATGTAGTCATGCTTTGGATGTCACTGGTAATACAAGAAGTTTGTTTTAAGGTTATCTAAGTGATAGGAATATGTTCCAATCCTAATTATATTTCTTACGTTGTTTGATGTACAGGTGTTGACACGTCATCTCCTGCATTGGAATTAGCTAACCAGATATTGTTCATACAATCTGGATCCAAAGAGGATATCCTTCCTGAAACAAGATGCAACTAGTTTCATGAAGAATGCTGCTTCCAGAAATGAAGTGTGGGACATAGTAATTTGATCCTCCTAAGTTAGCACCTCGAAGGAAGGTATTATACTGTGTTTTGTGAGACTGCTTGATTCGTGTATTTTCTTTTTGGCTTATCTATTGGTTGATCCAGGTTCTACAAAGTGCAAGTGGAATGTATAGAAATTTAAACTCACTGGCTATGCGGTTAACCAAACCAGGTGGGTTTCTATGACTTGCTCGTGTTCTGGAGCTATGACACAAAGTGGGCAGTTCTTGCCTGTTTCTTCAGGTTCATTTCTATTTGACACATTTATATCATCAATCGACTACTATTGAGATTATGTTACTTAATACTAATATGTTTGCCATTTGTGCCTTGTGTTTGTTGCAGGTGCTGCTTCAATTGGCTGGTAGGAAGATAACATTGGTGCGTCAGGCTGGTGCAGCCTGTGACCATCCTATTGACCCATCGTATCCTGAAGGTGCCTACCTTACCAACATATTATTGCGAGTATTTTGACACATTCACCAGCTTCCATTTTGCGCACAAACCAATTGAATCATTAGAGAAAACCTCACGCAGCTGCAATATAAAAGCAGGAGGGATGAGTTAGAAAAGTAGGATTAAGGTCTCATTATTGAATTTAAAAAGAAAGTTTATGGGCTCTTTTTGAATATTATTTGTAAGGCTATGAGGCTTGGACCACTGGACCACTCTCCTCTCCGAGTCATGTTAGTGTCATGTCATTCTTCATCCACTCCACTCTATCCTGCTTAAACATAGAAATGGACCCCTTTCACACCAAAATGAGCTAAAGCTGTTACACTGAAGAGCTGGAGGGGATGAAAATGAAACTCGAATGAAGTGGAGGATTGTAGGCCACAAATGGGGAGGGGGTGGTGTTCTAACGCAGGTACCGCTGGCCACCTCACCTCCAAAGCGAGGAAACGGGTCTACACCCTTTACTCTAAGGTATAAATGGGTAAAAGTGAAATAAAAAATAATATAGCGGGTCAGACTGGGTCGATATAATAGGACAGGTTAGAAAGGTTGAGTGTTTTTCTCCCCTCTCCAAACGCCAATTCATCTGTACGCACACCTTCTGCAAACATCTGACCATGCTTCTTCCTTCCTTATTATCATTTACTATTCTTGGAAAATAAGCTTTAGATCGTGTTATTCCTTGTTTCAACTTCCCCCCTCTCCCCAAAAACACCATCACAACTACCACCCACACCGTCGCAACATTGAGGATGTCCTTGTGTTGACATTCATTGCTTTAATCATTGCGCAGTTTTTGAATATTTATAGACGTAGTCTAAAATTATTGTTTTGATCTTCGTTGCTTAGTATTTGAATGTTTTAAAGATGTAGTCTAAAATTATTGTTTTGATCATCAGTGCTTTAACCATTATGTAGGTTGCTTTTGAATGTTTAATAATGTATTCTGATATTATGTTGGCTACAGATTGTCATTTAGGCCAAAAACATATTCTCAGATAACCAGATTAATCATTTTTGTCAAATCATGACTTTATAGGTTTTTTTTTTTTTTTTTTTTTTTTTTTTCGTCGCCGTCAAAATATGTCAAATTCTTTACCTCCCCTGACCCAACCTACTTGTTTTACGAGGCATAGAAAGCATATCACTTTTTGCTTGTGACTGCTTATTGTACAATGAAGATCCCATTTGAGTGAGAAAACTGTGAAAATAAGGCAACAAATTATGTTAAAAAACGTTTTTTTTTTTTGAAAATTTTTACAGTTTGTAACATTATTATTAGGCACATTTTTATAAATATTTTAAAAAATATTTTATAAACTCACAGATCTGGCGAAAACACAAAAAAGAAACCCCATATTAATGTATAATAAAGGTCATGAATTTTATTTTCTTATAAGATTTGGGTTAATTTTGTCATTTTAAATGGGTTTTCGCAATTAAGGTGGATTATTATATGATTCTAATCATGTATGTATGCTTGCATGCATGCATATAAAGGGTTTTAATAAGTCTACCCACAATGGTTGCCCCGCGTTGCCAGCGGGATCCAACCCTCCGGCGGCTTCCAACAGGAACACCGCCACCAGCCTCAGCAGGTCCGGCCCAAACCCCTCCCACGGCCCCCGCTCCCCCCTCCCCCGCGTGTTTTCTTGATTTTTGATTGGCCAAATCATGAGATATGAAAATTTCAGTGGGTGACGTGGAATAGTGGGGAATGTTTTCAGTGGGGTGACCCTGTGGGTGTTTAAGGTTTTCAGTGGGGTGATGACGTGGCAGGAAATTTCAGTGGGGAAGGATTTTCAGTGGGGTGACCGTGTGGATAGTCTAGGAAAATATCTAATTCACTCTTAAATATACATGGTAAAAGTAGAGGAAGACAAAAAAACAAGCCAACTAGGATTGGCTTGTGGCTTGAGGTTTTTTTACTAGCTCGAGTTTTGAGCTCGATTTTTGGTTCAAAAGAAATTTCGGCTCGCTTGATTAAAGCCCTAGCTCATGGGCCCTAAAGAGCTTCCCCCTTGATTGGAAGTACCCATAAATCACATATTGCATCAAAATGTAGTTTCCATAAAACAATTAGGAACATCCTTATCAAGCAACATATGATCGTATTGGGTTTCAACCAAATTTCACATGTTCTGCCTTAGCCTCTTATAGGCCATCAATAAAGCATAAACTGTGTTTTATGCAGTCTAGTTGGTCACTAGCATATTAAAAGGGTCAGTTTTTCAAATGGGCTGTCATATTAAAAAAACAAACAACAAATAGAGAACACTAAGCAACGTCATACAACCTCTAGAAGTATAGGCTTATTTCTAAGCGGAAATCACCAAACAAGTAAGGAATTATA